>CM062616.1:23284569-23649569 GCA_025617555.3 Puccinia polysora
GTTTACCTTTATCTGTTTCCTTTTTTTCTACGGACGGGTGTAATTTTTAATGGATGTGGAAGTATGGTTTGGAAACGCGCGGCAAAAGCTTGATTTGGTGGGGGGGGGGTGTCCCAGCCGGTTCACAGACGGAATGACTAGGCACCCCAGAATGCCCGTTTCCCTCATTGTCTTTCTCTCTCTGGTGGTTGTGGGCGCGCGCTGGTGGCTTGTCTGTTTCATTTTTTAGTACAGGTATGGGGGGAACTGTGTGGCAGTTTGTCTGGGGTGGTCCAGGTACCTCATAGAGCTCTTGGAAACTCAAAAAGACATGGGCTCAAAGCATGGTGGCAGGACTTGCAGTCACGCAATTGCCCATGGGGGAAAGCAGGACTCAGGTTTTCTTACTCACTCACTCAGGGCATGGGGTTGTTCTAACAGGACAAGTAGTTTACAAAGGAATGTGCACGCAGGAAATGTGTATTTCTTTAATAAGTTAGGACAGGTGCAGATACAAATAATGGAGAGAAGAGGAAAGGGGGGAAAGGCATCTAAGCCATTTTCATCATTTCCTTCATTTCTGCCCGCAACAACGCTAACAGGGCCTGGAATGACACCAGGGGCTTGTGTTGGGGTTTCAAGGATTGAGCGCAGGGAGCATCCAGGAAAGTCTGCAACATCAAGGTTGACCATTCAGAAAAGTTCTTGATGTTGGCCACCAAGAGGGCCATCACAGTGGGGATATCAGCAATCTTGGGTGGGGTTGGCGGAGGGGACTTCTGGAGGACCTCTTGGGGGGCTTGGTCCTGGAGGGGGCAACAACGCAATAAAAATTGGGGACGGTGGCGGGGGGGGGGGGGGGAGTGACCTGCGGGGTTGCAGGCCTTTTGTCCAAGTCCAAAAAATACCAAGGGTTGAGTTCTGTTGCCAGAGCAGGAGTAGGCCGCAGGCTTCAAGGAGGCGCTGGAGGGGGAGCCGTGCGCCGTCTGAGTATCTCCTCAATGCGCGGGTCCCTTGCACCTTGGGTGACTTGGACACAATTGGACCAGTATTGCAGGGAGGCAGGGTAAGCCGCAAAGGTTGGGAAGTCCTACTTCTGGGGGGGGTCCCACACGGTGGAGGGGCAAGGCAGAGTCTTGACTCTCACTCGGAGGAGAATGGCAAAGGGGCAAGCCTGGCGGAGTCCACAAGTCCTCCAAGATTGTTTTGTTTTCCAAAACCACAAATGGGTCTGTTTGAGCCCTCTCTCATGGCCTGGGAAGGAGCCAGGGGAATTCCCTTGCTAAGCGACCAGCAGCAGTGGTCACAACAGCAGGAAGTGCATGCACAATGGCCGGGGATGATTGAACACATGTGCCTGTTCTGGGCACAGAACTTGCAGGGTATCATGGTGGCAGACAAGAGGAACTTTTGGTAGTGTGTGGGGAGGAGCGCAAGAAAGGGATTGGTTGGTATGGGTAGGGCGCAAAGACAGTCAAGGTAGCAATGGGGAGACCTCTGGGAACAGAACTCAAGTTGGGGGGGATGTGGTGTTGTGATATAGCCTTGGGTTGGGAACTGCGCTGCGGTTGAGGAGCTCAGCATTTTGTAGTTCAGGCTCAGCATTTGGGATGCGTGCAGTCTCAGCAGCAGCCGCAGCGAGGCTCAGAATACCGGGCATGGGTTGGGCTTAATTGGATGTTGCAGGCCGCGGCCTGCTCAGACATTATGGACCCAAGAATGGCGCCGGCCCCACCAGGTTTGCAGGCAGCTAGTTTGGGAAGGTGGAGCGGGGCAATTGGGGCTATAGGAGCAGGACAACCTGCAGGGCAGGAAATCATGTGGCCCGCCGGGCAGATACAGACAATGCAAGGGGCTCTGAGTAGGGCCCAATGGAGGGCCGCATCATGATAAGGACAAACCACGGGTGTGTAAGGGTAGGCGGGCTTTAGGGTGGTTGCAGTATGGGAAAGGGTTAGGGTTAGGCTAGGGTTCTGGTTTTTAGATTTTCTTTTCTATTTGTTAGTGGGCTGTCATTGCGCTTTTAATTAGGTTAGGGTTGAGATTTTGGGCATAAAGTCTGCGCTCTCAACCCCAGCTTGGAGATTGGGAGGATTGAGGAGATAGGATTGGATCATGGCTTATGGTATGGAAAGGAAAGGAAAGGAAAGGAATGAAATTCATCTCTCTCTCTCTCTCTCAAAATGGGTGCATCCTTATCCTTACAGAGGCTAGGACAATTGATTCTAGAACTTAGGGACAACTAGGGGAGCTCCACTCTCTTACTTTTCACAACATTTTGCTTTGGGTGAGGCTCCATCTCCTGGAGATCCACGAAGCAACCTATGGTATCCCTTTCCAGATCAGAAGCCAAATACAAGGCCCTCTCTGATTTCTGCAAGGAGGTCCTGTGGCTGCAGAAAATCCTGGTCAAACTGAACACCAGGAAACCTAGCCCTGTTCCCCTCTTTGTCAACAACAAAGGTGCTAAGGATCTTGCAAAGATCCCAGAACACCACTTGCACACAAAACACATCAATGCAACACATCATTTTATCTGTGAATGGGTCTCCTGGAAAGATTTTACGGTTGATCATGTGGGAACCAAGAACATTCTTCCAGATATGCTAACCAAGCCCCTGTCCCATGTCCTTCTGAACACCCATCAGCATCTCTTTGGTCTTGTCTATGTTGGTTAGCAAGGCGGGGTGTTGGAGTATATCACTATCTCTATATATGCATTTTTTCCCCTTCACAGAATCACCAACCACTTTCTCTTCTAATTTCTATTATCATCTCTGTAATCTACAATTTCACTTTATTTACCTTAATATCACACAGGATTATGTCTAATGTCACAAACCCCAGACATTTCCCAAATCTACCTGCTCTCTGATTACCACACATGCACATCTCCATTCTCATTGTTCAATATTCACTCAAGTCTTGTTTCTCAGTTAAATGTCTGCAAGTTATTTAAAAACTACCGTGACACCATTACCACTGTGTCTACCTGAGGAAAGAGCTTGAGTCATGTAGAAGGATTTTCTCTCTCATCCTTCTACCATTTTGTCTCACTCTGCATTTCCTGAGGTAAGTGATGTCTCAATATGTCTATTCTCTCCTATTGTTTTTACTCATATGAAATAGCATGCTTTTACCATTTTTTCTCACTCTGCATTTCCCCAGATCAACAGTGATCAGCTCTCTTGAGCTGACTTGAGCCTTTGGAAGCTGATGGGGGGGGGATTGTTGGATGTTGAGTTCCTGGGGGATGTTTGCTTTGGTTGAGTGAACTTTCAGGGGGAGGTTTGCTGAGAGGCCATTTAAAAATAGTAAGAGGGATGAAGGGATGAAGGGATAAAGTGATGAAGCAATGTGATGAAAGCAGGGATGAAGGGATGAAGCAATGAAGTGATGAAGCATTGACGCAATGAGAGTTAGGATATGAGGAAAGGGGGGATGAAGTGATGAAGGGATCAGAGGATGGATGTAATGAAAGAAATAAAGTGATGAGAGTGATGAAGCATAGTGAGAGTGATGAAGTGATAAGGGGATGAGAGTAATGAAGAAAAGAGGATAGAAAGAGAGGAGAGGAATGAAGTGATTAGAGAAATGAAAATCAATTTTTTTTGATGAGGTTGGAGGTATAATTTTTCAGATGAGGTCAGATTTTGAAACCAGGGGTGATGATTTTTAATGACACATGGTTGAGCCAGTGTAAGAATTTATATACTTTACATGAAAAAAACCCACTTAATTCATGTTAAATTTGAAAAATTTGATCTGAAATAAGTGGGTTTTTTTGATTTTTAATGGCAATTTTGAAATGGCAGATTTGGGTTGAAACCCTCCCTCAGAAAAGAGAGGTTTGCTTAATTTTGATATTCCCAATTCTCATCAAAATCAAAAGGAATTTCTCAAAGTAATGAAAAAAATAATGATCAACCTCTGGATCATGAAACAAAACCTAGTTGTCATTATTTGAAATGAATCTCAAATATAAATCAATAAATGAAATGTTTCAAAATATGAAGCTATATAAAAAAAAGATAAAAGGAAAAAGGTAATAAAGAAAATTAAAAAAAATTAAAAAGAAAAATAAAATCAGAAAAAACAAATACAAAATGAGGTGGAGGACTGTAACAACCTAGACCAAGTCTGGGCCAGGTTCAAAAATGGGGTGGAATCTTTTAATGTATTTGATATTTTTTTTAATAATAATAAAAAACATTAAAATAAATAAAAAATACAAACAAAACATTAAAAAAAATAAAAATAAGAGGGGTAGAAGGACCGCCACCATCTCAACCAACTCTGGGTGAGTTTGAAAATGTTGCAAGGGTGTTATGGTGTTTTTTAAAATGCTGTTTCAACCTGCAATGCTGCAGTGGTTTTGAACAGGCTGTCAAACATGCATGGCACTGGCTGCAAAGCTTTGAAGACAGGGCTGCTGGAAGTTTCAGCCCCCCCTATGGAATTTAAAGGGAAGTAGTTGCCTTCTATCTCTCAACATGGAATTGAATTTTGTGGGATGATAGGCTGGAAAGCCATTAGGAATCATGAGATTAATTTATTTTTATTTTTTTATTTAAATCAAAAAAAGAAATAATAGATAAAAAATTATGAAAAATGTTGAAAAAAATGTATATATATTATAAAAACGCGACTCAGATGGGTTGCAAAGTTAAAATTGGCCAAAAATGAAATTATTAAAGATTTGAAAAAAAAAAAAACAAAGAATTCGATCAATATCAATTTGAAATACTTTCTTACTTGGATGGAGAGACTTTTCAGGATTAAAAAAAATTAAAACCAAGTTCCAAGGTATGATGAATAAAATCCTCCCATGTTTGTGATTACTGGCTAGCAAAAGCCTTCCAAAGGGGATCTTATTGGGGATCTGGCCACAGTTCAGAATTATGGCATAGAGAAAATAAGTACTTAAAATTTTTTAAAATAATCAAACATATGGAAGAAGTTTGAGAATTAGAGAAGGGAGGGGAATCAAGGGGAAAATAAGTTGATGGCATCAACTGAAATGAAAGTAACACTTGCATTTTGAATTTATCTGCCAGCAGGAAACCATGGGAAGGGAACTTCATCCAGTAAAGTTGATGGGCAGGTACAGAAGGGTGGTTGAGATTTTTTCTTGCTTTGTAAAAATTTTCATCCCAGACTTGATTTATGAAATATTTATCCTTTGAGAGAGAGTTTGATCCCATTTCCTTGATAAATTTCTGACATATTGAACTCCAATCTTCAGATTTAAAGCCCAAATTAACTACTAATAATGTAAAACAAAAGTTCCAATCAACCATTACATCTTGAAAATGTGAACTTGGTGGTATGTATGTCTTGGGGAAGATGTGAGCTTTGTATGGATACTCATAAAAAAAAGATTGGTATTATTTAAGAGGAACTGAAAAGAAATCATATTTAATTTATCAATTGCCACTACTTCAAAATTATCAGAAAATGAAATATAAAATGGTTTTACCTTTAATATCATCACCAAAATAAAGGGAATTCTAACAAATCAACCATAAAGCAACATTCTTTCAAAAATATATTCAATGTTTTAGTTTCAGAAGCTATAGCTGTGGGAGCACAATTTGGATTCCCTGGAGGCCTAAAAGAATTGGCATCTGTATCTTCTTGTTTTCTTTTATTTAACATTTTCAAAGTCCCAGTGATCAAATTATGGGTAAAAAACTGCTTATTGATCATGATTCCTGACCTTTGGTTGACAAATGAAAATATTTTGATGAATCAAAACTAGAAAAACTAGACTGATCCTCCAAAAAATAAAATTGGTAAATTTCTTGATTATATCCCATTCTTAAAGCTCTGGTATCTGTTCTGCACTTAATTCATCTTCTCTTATAAATCCATTCTTATCAGAATTAAATGTTAGCCTAATTCAAAACAAAAAAGGAATTTTTAAAAAAATACCCCTTCCTCTGAATCCTGTTTTATTTTTCCCATTGAATTTTCTTGGAATTCCTATAAATCTCCAAAGATGTCTTTTTTGCCATTTTCAATTCCCACCAAAAGAATGCAAGCTAAAAGTTTGGAAACTTTTTTTGGAAAGATAAGGAAAAAAAAAGTTGAAAACAATGTCTTATTTTTTATGATAACCCAATTATCTGGAAAGGAAAATGAAGTACTAAAAATCTAGTAAAATAAAAGTGAAATTACCTGTTATTTTTGGAAACTTTCTGTCTTCATATTTCTAAAAATAATCAGAAAATAATTCTTAGAAAATTTGAAAATATTTGAGACGTCATGTTTTATTTTTCAATTTTTTGATTGAAATTTTGAAGGCCTTTAAATTGGCCAAAAACTTGCAAAATTGTTTTAAAGCAGTTTTATCTGCCTCTCTATGTGCTGCTATTTTTCATTTACTTATTTTTTGAAACTCTGCCAAAACGCGCAAATTTAAGGAAAACTCCCAGGATGGGGGACATTGTGGGACATTGTGGTGATTTTGAAGCCACACAAAAAAAGGGTTGGGGGTGTGAAAAAAATAATTCCCTTATTTTGGATATTCTTCAATTATCATCAGGAAATATATATATGTAGCATTTATATATTTTTTCTGATTTTGGTAGAAATTTATTCACATTCCATCAGAAACCTGGAGTTTTCTTCAAAGAAAGGTCCAGGCTAAATTCACAACTTCAAAATTCAGGAAAGCGTGTAAAACTAAAAAAGATGTGCCAATAAATAACCAGGGGTGAAGAAAGAAAATTTAAGTTTTTAAAAGCTTTTTAAGGTTTAAAGGAGTTCATTAGGTGGAAGAAAACACCTTTTGAGGATGTTTTGGTCCCCCCAAGTCACATGAAAATTATTTGAGGCCTTGGGGGGCCAAATTAAGGCCTTCAGACAACCTGTGGAGTCTGTCTGGGATATATCTCTTTGAATAATTTAATGATGGAAACAAATTGAGCAAATGGAATATGTAAAAATCAAATAAATATCAAATTCTTGCAAGGAATTTAAATCTGAGCTAATTTTTTTTAAAAAAAACTTCCTAAAATTTCAGAAAAACAACAGAAACTCTTTGTTTTCAAATAAAATGTGATGATTCTGGTGGAATATAAATATGTTTGTATCAAAAATAAAAAAAACACAGAAAAATGCTATATATAACTATTTGATGAGAGAAATTCATATATTTCCAAATATTTCAAAAAAGAATAACATCAATTCCAGAAATAATTATGAAGCACAAAAAAATAAATTTCTCTGAATGTTATTCATGATTGGTGATGCAATTTAAACAACTTTGTACAAAGCATAAAGAAGATAGAAAAATACTGCATATATTTCTTTCTTTGAGAGATTTCAAATATGTTTAAATATTAAAATCAAAGCTCCATAAATTAAAAAAATAAAATAATCAAATAGAAGAAATTTATTTCTTTGAATAAGAATTTTAATTTCAAGTGAGATGTAAAAGTTTTTTACCAAAAATAAAAAGATGCGGGAAAATTCTACATACAAGTATTGTATGAGGGGAATTTAAATATGTTGAAATATTCCAACAAAAAACAATTCATTTAGTAATGTAATAGGAATAAAAAAATAGAAAAGTGATTTTTTGATTGAAAAATATTAGGGAATATCAGATTTAGCAAACCTGTCATTTTTTAAATGGTGGGTTTCACAAAAATACCTCAATTTCAAACACACCATCAAAAAAATCAAAAACCTCACTTATTTCACAACAGGGGTGAAAGGGTTATGGTATATAAAGCAAGTCTGGGCGCCTGCCCAAACTTAACTTCACATTCTCCCAGAAAGATTTGGATTGGAACGCAGAGGGCCTGATTAAGTTGGGCTTTCAGGGGTAAAAAATTGGCACCCATCCAAGCTCCTCTTGACACCAATGAAAGCTTGTTGCTCTTGATCAACCCACCTCAATCCTGCCATAAAATCCACTTCCTCTCACCTCCCCATTTTTAAAATTGATTTTTTTTTTGCTTGATTTATTTCTTGCCAATGTTAAATTTGCAACCTTGCAACCCCCCTTCACAACCTAAAAAGGGTTGCATGGCGCAACTTGCAACCCACTTTGGGTTGTGAACAGCCACTTGCGACTGCTCACAACCCAGCTCCATTGTGAAAGGCTGCTCATGACACAATTTGGTGTTGTGAGCAGCTGTTCATGACCCATCTTGGGTTGGGAGCAGCCTTTCAAAAACCATTTGCAAAAAAAATTAAAATTAAAATGAAAAATAAATAAATAAAATAAAAAGTAAAAATCAATAAATGTGAATTAGAATAAATAAAGATAAATAAATATTATTAAGAATAAATAAAAAGAAATAAATATTTTCATTTATTAAAAAAAAACACCAAAAAAGGAAAGAAATGAAAAAATATGAGTACCAAAAAGTTAAAAAAATGAAAAGGCCTGAAAAAATACTAATAATTTCAAATTGAATAGCCCTCAAGTAAAAACACCAAAAAAAAAACAAGTTCAACTTGTGTTAAGCTGATCTCATCACAAGACATAAAAATACTCCTTATGATGGGATCAGCCCAACACAAGTTGAACTGACTTACCAATAAAATTTCATTCAAAACACTCATCATAATGATGTTAACTCAAAAAACTCAACATAATGATTTTCAAACTGTGATAACCTTTTATATTAATATAATTACAAGATCAGCATCAGAAACAAAACCCAAATGATGAAATTAATCTATAAGTTAGATGAAAAATAAATTTGATCTTTCAGGTGATCAACTCAGAAAGACGCTTTTTTAGATATCATTGAATGTGGTTTGGAAAATATGGGCATGATTGGAATCACATCTCCCTTAAGTAAAAGCTGGAAACAATGTTTATTATGAAAAAATTAAATGAATATTGCGTCTGATGCTTCTTTTACACCCATTTTTATAGGAGTATAATTACAAAATGAATTCAATGAAAGTAAACATATTGGTCTTCCGTAAGTATCTGCTGTTAATTGGCCAATCTCTAGCTTTCAAAGACATTTTGAAGACAGAATATATTCATTGATTTCCTTAAAACCAAGTCTTTGTTCTATCTTTTCAACATTTTTATTGTCCCCAAGGATCCTAGAATTGAAAATCTTATCTTTCCTCAATGTTCAAACATTTCCTTCTGTACATTAAACCAGACATGCTCATCATACCCAATTGATTTAGAAATAACTCTTAATCCACAATTTCCATTGCCAACTTGATCCCAAAACTTTTCCAACAGCCTATGTAATTTCCAAGGTATTTGATTGAGTTAATTCCCTTTTGGATACTACAATAAAAAATTAATTAGCCAAAATTATAACCTCATTAAAGGAAACATCATTAACCAAAGATGTGCTTCTCTTTGAATTCCCCCTTTCTTCTTTGTCCTCCTTGGAAAAAGAATCTGATTCCAACAGAGGGTACCCTAATGAAGCTTCAGTTTCTTCCACCAATTTATAAAATTGAGATTCTGAGGCTAAGGACTGGTAATATAATCATCATTTCCCATGAGTTAGACCATAAAAATGAACATTTCTCAAAATGAGAGATTTAATGTCATTGGTCTTTTTGGTCCGTTTTAACCATTTTTTCAGTCTTTTCCTCTGAACTATGAGATTCAGATGAAGAGCCATCCTTGCACTACAGAAATCATTTTCCCATCAGTTAGACCATAATAATAAAAATTTCTCAAAATAAAAGACTTAATGTCTTTGGTCTTTTGGGTCCCCTTTTAACCCTTTCTCCCTTATTAATTGCTCTTTCAACGTGTTCAAATTTGTAAAGTTTGCATTGGGTTTCTTTCAATTTGGATCAACTGCAGCTTGAATTCAACACCTTTGGCTCAAGCCTTGGCTTTTCAATCAAAGCAACTGTATTCTCAAGCATTGACCTTAGAATCTCTAACCTAGCTTCTTTAGGTTGCTCCCTATACATGGAATTCCGCTTGTTAAACATTTGAGATTATTCATCAATCTTTGGATCTTTCTCATGTTGAATTTCCGAAAATAGTATTTTGAGAGTACAAGAAGTAAGAGGGCTGACCTGGGAACATGATCAGTAAAGAGCCACAAATAGGGAAAGATGTAAGTTAAAGAAACAAACTTCAGGAAATTGGGAAATAAAAGAAAGGTCAACACAAGTTTATTATTGAGGAATTGAGTGAAGCAGGAAGACAAGGTGACCAAAAAGATCAAAGAGTTGAGAGCTTCAGGTTGAGGCAACAATTTGGTTAGATCCAAGAGATTCAAATGAGGTGATAGTTTATGAACATCTTACCAGACAGAGATCAAAGGTTTATTTACTGAAGAGTTGATTTGGGTTTGAAGGTTGATGGTGGAAAAGACAAAAGAAAAGGTAGTAAAGAAAAGAACAGAAAAAGAAAGGCATGAAGAAAATAACGAAAAAGAGAATAGAAGAGACAGTTTGAAGATCAAGATCAATTGTTGTGAGTATCAGGAGATTGATCAGGAGTTGCATTTGTGTTTCATGGTTGTATCTCTGTTGATTTCCTCATGAAGTAAGGGATGGGGTAGCCGTGGAGGTGAGACAAGAAGCAAAAATAGACACTTTTGTGACATAAAAAGGAAATTCAAAGAATACAGAAGAGAGCGTAGGAGCAGAAGTGAGCATGGGAGTTGTCTAAAATTATTTAAAATCTCAAACTATCAAAAACCAAAAAAATTATAAATTGGTCAATCCAATAATTAATCTGTCAATGCAATAATTAGTAATCTTCAAAAAAGCCCACTTACTTCTTTTGCAGGGTAATAGTCTAACTTCCACTGAGGATAAACATCCTCAGTAAAACAGATCCTCTTGATGCTAGTATTTCACCTAAAATGTGGGAACAAGGCAAGCCCATTGTTTTTGAATCTGACTTTGAGCACACCTTGCCATCATGGTTGCACTTTAACTTGTCAAATTGTTCCCCAATGAGTTTAATTTCCTCAATTGTCAATTTGTAACCCAAAAGTAATAATTCTGTTGGAAGACCTGTTCCCAACTTTATTCAAGAGTTTTTAAGTGCTGCATGGAATGATTGGATTTGACTTTAAATAGTTCCTTAAGGTGTTTCTACACATCCAAAATGTTCCCCAAAGATCCCAGAAGTAATTGTTTGAAATTGGAAAGGGCCCCTTCTACCCAAGACATTGTTTTCTTTCCAAATTCTGTGTTGACACAAGTCCAAGCTGTTACAAACGCCTCTTTGATAGGGAAAATATTCTTTTCCATATATTTGAGTACATCCTTTCAGTATTTCTAGAAGCTCTGTATACAAGTTTCAAAGTAAGCACTCCCAGAAGAGATCAATAGAAGAAGAAATAAATTGGCACACTCTGAGTTCCACATCATTTAATTGTGCCTCAAACTTGGTTTCAGAGGCCCCATACTTGGCAAAAAGAGTAATAAAACCTTTCCATCCTTCATTTTCATAAATGAAGCATGCTTTATAGTTTGCTTGAATGTTTTTAGAAAAGTTCCAGAAGCACAACTTTCTGGATGACTTGGGAAAACTGTGTTTAATACCATGAATCAGAGATTTTTCATGGTCTGTCACAAAGAATTTTTGAATCCTCTCAGGATCATAAGCCAACTCATTTAATGCTCTCAACACCCAACTTTAGAACTCATATGTTTCTTTTGTTATAAAAAGAAGCCTTTGCAAAAGTCTTTTTGTTAGCAGTCATCACTACAACATGCAATAGAGGGATTTTTTACCTATTTTTTTTATAAGTACAATCCAACAAAGCAACGTGATGGAATTTTTTTCCAAGTTTTAGGGAATCAGGATGAGCCAAGAAAAGGCACTATAAGTGAAACTCTCCACAAAATTTGGACCTGGAAACCCACGGGTATTCCTGGAGCATCTCCAATAGAATTCCTATAACATCTTTCCCATCCAGTTCAGAAAGCTTTACCTTTTGCTTAGTGTTATAGATTTTTCTATAATAAATTTATTCTCCACCATCAATCTTTCTCAATTTGCTTTCAATTTGAACCGTATTGAGACCATCTTTCATTCCTTCCAGAAGTAAATCTACCACTTGCCCAGAGAGTCTCCTCAGTTGAGAATGCACTGAGGGGTGTTCAGATGGTTGATGATTGTGGAGGCAATTTCTAATGGAGATATGCCACGTGTTATCTGCTACTTTCCTAATGGCAGGGATCATTAATTGAAACCCAACCTTCCTGGGGTGAGTTTCCCTTTGACTTTTATTGAGGCATTGCCCTTCATAAAACCCATATCTGTCACAAGTTAGATCAACGTATTTGTCTTTCCTTGATTTGAAAGTTTCCAATGCGTAGCCATGCATGGCTGCCCATTTTTGAAAATAAATCTTGGCTTCTTTCCTACTAGAAAAGGTTCTCACAGGATGAGTTTCAAGTGGGTCTGGCACCCCTTAGTTTCATAGTTATACCCCACATGGTCACATTAGTATTGATCAAGCCAAATACTTTTCAGTCAAATGACATATGGAATGTGAACCACCACCTTTGGTCAATTCAATCTATGACAAAACATTTTGTTCCATTTGTGAATAAACATATTGGTCCTCAACTGTAACTCTTGATGAGTATGCAATTGGGGCTTCCAATTTTTTCTTTTCTAACTCCCTACCCAAATCTCTTGATTCCACCAAATCTTTGTTAACCACATTTTTAATTAACACCTTTAATGTAGCCATTCTAAAACCAGGAGGGCTTGGGATTGCGACTGTTCCCATAAACCAACAAAATTTAATGGCAATTTATTATTAAATTGAATTTTAAATCCAAAAACTCCAAATGTTTGCCCCTTCCTACTAGTACCATCCTGACTCATCTTGATTCCTCTTTTGGTCTTTACCCATCTTGGAGTATTTACTCCCTTTTGCTGAATCTTCAGCCTGATCCATCTAATATCTCTTCTGGTACTAGTCTTTTTACTACTGTCAGTTAATGCCAGCCTGGCTTTCTTTCAAGCCTGCATATGACACCAAAAAAGTAACAATTGCCTACTAGCTGAGATTCTGACAGTTGACAAGGTAGAGAGGTTGAGAGACTTGTGAATCTTGGAACGCCGCTGGAAAGCGGCTAAAGGGCGTTTGAGGAAGAGTTGTGAGATTATTCACTTTTAGCCAGATAAGAAGATGACAAGGCCATCTAGAAGTTGATTTTTAGGATGTTGAAGCTCCTTGAAGGAACTTAGAAGATAATGATCAATGACCAACTGATTGAGGAGTTGATCAAGAATGGTCTTACTTTGTTCAATCTGGCTGAATGAATTTGGTGGGTTGTTTTTTGAGGCTGGTTTTTTGAGATGAATGAGTTTTGTAAAGGTTTTTAGAATTGTTTGAATTGAGCAGTGAAGAGTGGCCAAGATCAAGTTGATGGTTGGTATTGGAGTGGAGATGAATTTGGAGAGTCCACAGTTGTGGGAATAAAGAAAAAATGAACCAATTGTTTTAGCTCACAAAAATAAAATTTTCAAAAAATACAATATAAAAGCCTGAAATAAGCCATTTCATTTTTTGAAAGTTTTAACTTTGATACGCCCTAATGATTTTTAAAATTTGCTAACCCTTTATATTAATAGAATTAAAAGATCAGAATCAGAATCCAAACCCAAATGATGAAATTAAAATTAATTCTATAAATAAGAATACAAGTTTATTTTTTCTTTCAAATGGTCAACCCAAACAGAAGCTTTTTTAGAAGTCAAAACGCAGGTTTGGAAACAATGGCAGTATTTGAATCATTTCTTCCTCAAGTAAAAGATGAACCCAGTGATTATTGTTAACAAAGAAAATGAAAATAGGATCTGGTTTCCCTTTTACACCCATTTTCATAGGATTATAACTACAACATGAATCCAATGAAATGAAAAATATTGGTCTTCCATAAGTATCACCTATTACGTGACCCATATCCAAATTGTAAATCCATTTTGAAGGGGGAATCTTTTCATTGATGTAATTAAAATCAAGTATATTTGCTATATTTTTAATGTCTTTACTTCCACAAAGAACCTTAGAATAGGATTTCTTATTTTCCCTCAATTTTTCAATCATTTATCTTTTTACTTTAAACCATCCATTCTCATCATACCCAAGTGATTTAGAAATTACTCTAAATCCACACTTTCCATCACCAACCAGATACCAAACCTTCCCTGAGAAGTTATGTAAGTTCTCATGTATTGGATTTATTTAATTCAATTTTGCTTCATACAATCAAAGATTACTTGGTAAAAATTCTAATCTCATCAAAGGAAACAACACTCACCAAAGATGAGCTTCTGGTTGACTTGGCCATTTCTTCTTCTTACTCTGAAGTGGATCACAAATCCAAATGAAGTCAAGCTAATTCATTTTCAGTCTCTTCCTCTGAAGTATTAAATTCAGATTCTGATCCTTTGGAATTTGACTAAAAATTATCATTAAATCATCATCAGTTCATTAAACCAAAAAAATGAACATTTCACAAGAGAAATCACTCATAATCTTTGGTCTTTTCTTATTTGGTGCTGGTCAAACTCCCTTTTTCCGCTCAATTTCCTTTTCCAAATTTTTTAATTGAGAAGGATCTCTCAAGGTATATTTAAATTTTGGCCAACCTCTACTTGATTGAAAGACTTTTGGTTCAATTCTTGGCTTTGAATGATAATTTGATGTCTTCTGAATCAGGTACTTCAACAGCATGCATTGATCTTGTTCAGTATATCCCAAGATCATTTAATTGCGCTTATCATGTGAATGAGAATGGCTGGCATTTAATCAACATTAACCATCCTAATTTAAAAGGATGAAACATTAGTGAAGTAGTCATCATCCATGAAAAAGAATTAATCAAAAAGTTATTTGAACAATCCAAAAATCCAACTTAAACCAACTTACAAAACTAGAACTGCAAGGGTCATAATCCAACCTCCACTGAGGATGAACATCCTCAGGCACAGCGGATCCTCTTGATGCTAGTAGGCCACCTATCTGGTGGGAAAAGCGCGAACCCATAGTCTAGAATTATGACTTGGTGCACACCTTGCCATAATGGTTCCACTTTAACTTATCAAATTTTTCCCCAATATGTTTAATTGCCTCTGAAGACAAATTGTATCCCAGCAATAAAAGTTCAGTGGGAAGAACTGTTCCCAACTTTTTCTGAGAGTTGTAAAGGGCTTCCTGAACCAACTTAATTTCATTTAAAAATGCTTTGTCTAGTTTTTTACAAATATCCAACATTTTTCCCAAAGAATTTCCAATGAATTTTTTTAGAGTAGCATGGGCCCCTTCCATACAAGATGTGGTTTTATTTCCAAATTCAGTATTTTTGTAAGTAGAAACAATTAAAAAAGTCTCTTTGATACAGGAGATAATATGTTCCATACACTTGAGCACATCCTCATGGTCTGCCAAGAAACACTTTATACAAGTTGTAATGTAAGCACCCAAAACTAGGAAGATTAACAGTATAGGCGGTAATTTTGCCCTCACTCTGAGTTCCACATCATTTACCATTGCCTCCTCCATGGTTTTAGAGGCCCCATACTTTGCCCACAGAGGCATAAAGCTTTGCCATCCTTCAAGATCATTATTAAAGTAAAATTTACAGTTTGCTTGCATGTTTTTAGGCCAGTGCCACAGAAAACACTGTCTTTTTGACTCAGGGAAGCTATGATATAATATAGCACAAATCAGAGATTTTTCACGGTCTGTCACAAAGTCTTTGGGAAGTCTCTCATGATCATAAGCCATATCCTTTAGTGCATTTACAGACCAACTGTAAAACTCAAATGTTTCTTTTTTTATAAAAAAAATGGCTTTTGTGAAATTTTTTTGGTTGGCTGTAATTCCTAGGACGTGCAATAGGGGGATTTTGTATATATTTGTTTTATAAGTACAATCCAACATAGAAATAGGATGAAATTGTTTTAAAAGCTTTAATGCATCAGGGTGCACCAAGAATAGGGCCTCCAAGTGTCCCTCTCCACCAAATTTTAACTGATGGACCCAACATGAATCTTCAAGTTGTTCATCAAGGACCTCCATAACAATTTTTCCCTTTGTTTCTTCTAGTGCTACATTATGCTTAGTGTTATAGATTCTTTTTTCATCAACATACTGCCCACCAATAATCTTGCTAGCTTTTTTTTGGAGTTTAATAGTATTGAGCCCATCATTCATGCCTTCTCTGAAATTCTCTAAGGCCACCCCAGAGATTCTCCTGATTTGGGGATGCACTGAAGGGTGTGGAGATGGTTGATGGTTATGTTGATTGTGTCTGTAGGAGATTTTCCACAAGGGTTCTGCCTTCATGTGACTTACACAGAGTAAAAACCTGCACCCAACCTTCCTTTTGTGAGTTAGCCTTGACCATTTGGTGATCAATGGCCCAGAGAAGGAAACATGTCTATCACAGGCTAATTCCATATATTAATCAAGCTTTGAGTTGAAAAATGTCAAAGCGTAAACATGATTCATTGCCCATGTTTGACAATACTTTTGTGCATATTCCCTAGTAGGACAGGCTCTCACAAGAGGTAAGTCAAGTTGATATTGCACCAATCAAATGGTTATATCATAGTTACATAGTTACATAGTTACCAGCTGCATCTGCCTATCAGTTTCCATCAAAGAAAATCAGCAAAAGGCCAGAGTAACATAAAATGTAACTCACCACCAGAGGTCATGTCCATTTGTGAAACATTTTTTACTCAATTTTAGCCCTAGATGAGGATGCATTTGGGGCTTCCAATGTTTCATTACCCAAATCCTTTTTTTATGCAGCTTTGTTAATGGCACTGTCAATTTAGTCCTTCAACGCAGCCATTTTATAAACAGGAGGGCTTGCCACTGTTACAATAATGCAAAAAATGCAATTTTACTTCAGTATTCAATCCAACTATCAATTGAACAAATACCAAGTTTGCTCACTTTTGATTTGAGAAAGATCAAGTTAACCAATTGGCAGTAAAAATTTACTTTTCCTTTGTCCAATGGGAAGTAAAAACTTACTTTTGTGTTGTCAAATGGGCAAGTTGAGAGTGTACTTTGTGGGACAGGGAAAATTTCACAGATTTTGTTTGCCAAAGGCAATTATTTTGTTTGCAGTTTCACTTTATGATCACTAGGTGTGGTCCAATAGTCCCACATAGTATGCATTGATCCCAAATTTGGGTTGATGGACCCCAAATGTGGTGCAGGGGGTCCCAGAACTTCTAGCGCAACCCCTGGGGGGTTGTATACCCCTTTACACGTGTCTAAATGCTTGTGTATGTGGTTACACGATTTGAAAATGCCATTTATGGGGGTATAAAACCCGTGGGGGTTGCGCATGTTTGGAACACTATTTTGGAGTTGTGTATTGGCCCCAACGCTTGGATTGGGCCTTGGAGGGCCCTACACAACTCCAACACAATGGGGAGTTGTGAATTTATCATAAACTCTGAAGAAAAGAAAAAAGAAAAGGAAAGGAAAAAAAAAGAAATGTAAAGCAAGATAAGGAAAGACAAGGGCACAAGGAACAAAAAGAGATAAACAAAAGGAAAAGTAAAGAAAAGAAAAGAAAAGAAAAGAAAACAAAAAAAAGGAAAGAAAAGAAAAGAAAAGAAAAGAAAAGAAAAGAAAAGAAAAGAAAAGAAAAGAAAAGAAAAGAAAAGAAAAGAAAATGAAGAAAAGGTGTCCAGAACAATACACCCCTTTGGTATATCTATGTAAGGAGGTAGTTCAGCATTTTTTGGCTTATTTGAAAAAAAATCATTTCTGATGGACAGGTTGAGATTTTCCCAGGTATTTTATTTCAAATCAAGTAAAAATAATGAGAGCAGGATGGAATTAAAACATAGGCATTTTTATAATTTAAAACAAGTTGATCATTGAATTTTGTAGCACTTCTGTTCATGGTTGAAATTTTGAATAATTTGATTTATTTGATAAAGCAGAACAGTTTTGCAAAAAGGGAAAAGCAGAATCAGAAGCTGAATATCTTTTTAAGATAAGAATAATATGATTCAGGCCAAGTTATATTTCAGGGAAGCATTTCTGGATTTTAACCATGTAAATAATTGAGAAATCTGAGGTTCTGATGAAAGGAATTAAGGATTTAAGAAGCTTATTATATTGTTCCTGATGGTATATGGATATTGGCTCAAGGGGCACTCTGTTATGATTAATGAAAGGAAAAATGATGATTTATTTATTGATCAGAATCAGCTACATATATTTCAAATATTGTAAATAACATTGAATCAAGGTTATGATGAATAATATATTGATTGATCTATGTTTCACTTTGGTTTTATCCATTAAAATTATTCAAATTTTAAATGGTTGAGAATGACATAAGTATAACTGGGCATTCACTCAATTGAACAAAAATCAACTTGGCAATAAAAAAAATAGGCCAAAAAGATTTAAGATCCAGGTGCCACTAGATCTATGTCTAACAAGTATAATATGAAGAAAGCACTAGACTAAAAAATCTGTGAGGTAAAATGATAGTTCAGAGTATGAAGCTTAAAATTACATATTTTAACCCAAGTACTGGGAAATATGCAACTTGAGACGGAAATTCCAATAATTTGAAACATATTTTCAGGGAATCTTGCATTATGCTTGAAATACTCCTCCCTTCTTGTATGGTGGCCTTGCATACTGTCATGGTAAATTCCAGCTCTTCTGTTTACATATTTTTGATTTTTGTGATAATTCTCCAAATTCATGGAAGATTTTTTGTCAAGTGGGGTTTGCTTTTAAACATTCTGGCAGGCAATTGTGGAATGGGATGGTTTATCATTGTCTTGTGGTTGTTGATGAGTTTGATGATAAATCAAAGGAAATTTTTACAATTGATGATTTTTATGTTTCTATTGGCTTGATTTAGAAGATGTTCTGGATGATTTCTTGCAGGTGATGTTCTGTATTTTTTCTTTTAGTTAATTTTAAAATTTGCAATGGAAGGAATACATTAAATGGGGAGGCATAGCTAAACATGGCAGGTGGTGCGCTTTGTTGTTGCGGAGGGGTGAATGATTGTGGGTTGAGCCTTGTTAGCTAGTTTTCACACAGTTTCAACCAGAGTGATTGAGTTTTTCACTTGATGAAGCCTTTGAGCCTTGCCATTTGCTTTTTGCTAGCAAGGGCTTATAGAATCCGTATAATTTTCCAATGAAATTTTGATAGCTAGGCCCTTGTTAGCCAAATAATTATTAAGCAAGGCCCTTTAAAGAGCAAACCCTCCAAGTGAGCTCTGGAAAGCATCTTGCCACCTACCTAAAGAGATGGGCTTTCCAGCTGCACACCATCAAACAAATACACATCATCAAACTCATATAGTCATTAAGGATATCCAGAACAACATCCAACAATCTACAGCATTAGAATTTGATTGAAAAACACCAACCAACCAAGACCATGGTGATTTCAAGCCTCCAAAGGTACTTCTTCATCCCAATCCAACAATCTTCAGGCTATTGAAAAAGGATTCTTGATTTTGGTATCAAGATCAAAAAAGCCAAGCTGAGAGCTAAAAGAAAACACCAAATATCTAAGATTGAGTGTCAAAGGGCAGAAGGCCATTTCAAAATCATGAAAGATTATTTTGATGAAAATGCAACATAAACCAAATCCTATTTTGAAACAAGAATTTGTCTGAGAAATCCACTATCTTAGTGCTTGATGAATGACTTTGGAGCCCATAGAAACTACCAGATTCAAAGAATATTATGATTTTAGTTTATTTTTTGGATTTCTTTTGAATTTAGAAAAAATACTGATATAAAATCTTTCTTTTCTTTATCTTTTTGAATTTTTCTTTTTCATGTAGGATTTCTGTGGTCAAATTGGCCTTTACCCTCATCAAAAACTTACTTGTACCATTTTTGAACTAGCATATGTTCTCCCAGCTAATGCAACAGATGAATATGTGAAAATCTGAGAGGGTGACTCTTGAAACCCTGAAGATATTTGTAAATTATTTTGTAGATATCTATGAAAAAGAAGGAATCTGTGCTCCAACCAATGATGAACTCAAAATTATTATGAAAGAATATGATGATTGTGGTTTTACTGGCTGTTGTGGAAGTATTGATGGAACACCTTGGGGCTGGAAAAATTGTTCCCATGCTTGGGTGGGTCTGTACCAAGGAAAGGAAGAAGCTCCTAAAATGGTTTTAGAACAAGTTGAATCCCTCAAATCAATATGTAACTGTTCTTTTGGTTCACCTGCCACTCATGATGGTAGCAATGTAGTTCAAAATAGCTACATCTTTGATCACTTTCTTGATGGTATGTTTTGGTTTTTTTATTTTTCTGAATCAATGCATTGTTTCCTTCTGGCTTATTCGCTGGCTTTGATTTAACTATATTTTATTTTAATTTATAGAATCAGCTTCAAATGCAAAATTTGAGGTGAACAAAACCAATATTTCTGTGGTTTATATTTAGCAGATGTAATATATTCCAGTTGGCCAGTTTTTGTCAAGTCATACAAAGAAACTAGGATGATGCCAGCAAAAATTACAAAACCTTCCAAGAAAGTCCAAGGAAGGTCATAGAATATGCATTTGGAGTTTTGTAGAGTAGGTTTTCTATTCTGACTCACCCCAGTAGATTATGTTTTTGGAAAGATATCAGACAAGTTATTTTGAAGGTTTGAGTTTGAATCTCCAAGTTTAGATGCAGAGCAAGAAGTAAATTAGCCTGTTAAAGCTGAGAAAAGTGGATAAAGGGAGTCAGGAGAGGAAGCTCAGAGGGGACTCTGCTTCATGAGTAAGCTGGAACAGATGGACTTTCATTCACTTGAGAAAAGGCAGATTAAGTAGACTAGATGAAAAGATGGCTGACTTGTAGTTGATATAATTTATGAAAAAATAGAATGAAATGAATAAAGTATGTTTTAAACTACTAGTAGGATTTTCACACAAGGAAATTTTTAACATTGACTGAATTGCAGAATTTTCACTAATAATTCAATCAATTATACAGCACTCAAAACTTTTGAGGCAGGGTAAATCATCAAGTATTGAAGATAAAGAAACCACTAGAATTGTGACTACTTAGAAAAACATACAGAGGTCACTAGACTGGAATACTCATGAGCAAGTAAGAAGATAAGCCACTTAGATTAAAGATAAAGGTGTCACTAGATCTCTAAATAACCAGTATAAAATAAATGAAAAACAAAACTTTAAAACTCAAGAGCATAAGTTAATTGATGAGAAGCCAGCTGAAAACAAGCAATGAAGTGCTATGGCTTGAGGCAAAACTAGGATCAAGCCATAATTCCAAAATTTATGAAATGCTGTATAATTCTCCATAAAATTATTGTAGAGGAGAGATCACCATGTGGTCCTTTTCTAACTATTTTTTTTTAATATTTCCCATAATAATTCCAATGTCATTATCACACTAAATTGTCACAATCCTCATTTTTTTGTTCATTTCAAAGCCTTTGTCAAAAAATATAACCTTCATGATTCTACACTCAATTTTCAGCTTATGAATGATTTTAAAATTTAAACTTGGATGAAAAGAGGGCTCTCAAATCCAACTTAGAATTCTTATTGGTTAATAGTTTGGAAAAAAAAATTGTTTGTAATTTTTTTGTTTGTCTTATTTATGTCTGTCAGATTGAGAATCAATCTAATTTGAAATATTTCAGAAAATAAAAATTAGAAATTTTTTCTCAAGCTAAAATTTTTTTGAAGCCATATCAAAACAACCTTTTTTCCAAGCCACATCAAAACAAACCAAGAATTTTTAAATTTTCAATTTTGACTATGTTTGAGTTTTTTTCTCACTTTACTTTTTTGAATCCTCAAAAATTCCTTGCTCTCATTTTCATGCCAGCTTGATTCAGCGTGCAGAATAACACGCAACTTCCCCAGAAACACCTTCATGTCTTCCTTTTTGGCTTCCAAATAAAAAAAAAGCTTCAGCAAGTCATTCTATCTTGCTGCAATGTTGTTCTGCTGGTCCCCAATGCTATTTCTGTACATGAGTACCCCAAGAATCAAAGCTTTGCTTCCAGCTTCAGGATTTTTTTTCCAAAGGCCTTTGTTTTTCTTTTGAGGCCTTCACTCTGGGAGGTTGCATTAGGTACTGGTTGGATAGCAAAGGTGAGGATGGGGCACTAAAACTGGGTTTCCCAGGGTTGTTGCTGCTGTGAGTAGAACTTAAATCCCCAATACACTTTGGGTGGTTTCTCAGTATTCCCACACCTATTCAAACTTGAAAAATTGGCGTTTTGCTTTCTGGCAATAGAGCTCTTTGCTGTTTTGAATCCAATCCATAAGGCTGGAGCCACTCAGAGGTGAGTGTTCAATTTTTTGGTAGATTTCTGAGAACTTGATCATTTCAGTGTTCAAGTTGGCCCACCTGGTTCCAAATGAAAAAAATAAAAATAAAATTAAGAAATTGGAATACATAATGATTTGAAAAAAAAAGAAAAAAAGACCTGGTGCATATACATTCTCAGTTGTGATACATGGTTTTGCTGTGTCTGTTGAAGTCCTCTTCAACTAATATGAAGAACTGGATACCTGATTGATTGTTTGAAAATTCTGGTTCCTTTCTGAGGTGGATCCATGATCAAGCTAGCTGTTCCTCTTCTTGAGTGGTCCAGTTTGGTGCCCATTTCTCCTTTGAAGCTTCTTTTTCATGGGAAGATGGTGATGGAGGAGGTGAAAATGATTGAAAGTCCAGGTTGACTGGGGGGGAACTCATTGGTTTGTGGGTGGAAGGTTGGTTTCTTGATTTTTTTTTAGTGTGTTGGTTGTGGTGGATGGGGTTGCCAATTGAGGGGGGCGGGGGACAGGGATGGTAGATGGGATGGGAGGGTAGGATATGGTAGCCGGGGAGTGGATGTACAAAGCGGAAGGGGAAGGAGGAAACAAAGGGGAGTAGATATCCCCATATCCTACATATGTACCTGTCTATCTCATGTAAATCCCACCAAAGGTCCTACTTAGCAAGCTCCATAACTTTTTATAGCTTGGTCAATTTGGGGTTGGAGTTACGGAGCTCGCTTGTAAGCGAGGGTCTGTTTTTGCCACGGCTGGGGTCCCCACTCGGTATATTTACCTATCGAGCGGGGTTACCGAGCACGATTGCAGATGCTCTTAGCTAGCCAAATTTTATCACAAACGCTTGGGGATGCTCTTAAACTATAATCTTGTGTATAAACACCAACCTGAGCCGATGCAAGAACTCTTTCCTCACCAAGGATTGAGGTCACATCGGCGACGGAAAGAGAGCCAACGGATTGTGGACTGTTGTGGTATGGATGATCACTGGTGAAAAGAAAGTTTGACTCTAAAGAAAATGCCCCCACCACGCTGATTATGGATAATCGATTTACAAAAACGTTGACTCATTCTCAGCTGCACTAGACTATAACACTTGTGTGAAAGTTGGTAGTTAACGAAGTCTGCTCGGGATTAGCAGATGTCAATCATATCCTTTCGTATTGTATCATTTGTGTGATCCAACACAGCTCAGTGTGTTGGTTCAGACGGGGCTGTTGTGATCATAGGCGAAGGCGGGGGTCCCTCAATGACGTCTATGATGGCCTGGCGATGGGTTGAACCTTTTCCCCTCTCTACAGGTCTAGGAGCCAATATTTTTCTAGACGTAGATATCCACGATTACCTGACAAGAAAAATGACATCAATGCGGTGCAGAACAAAAGCTAGTTGACAGGTTTGATCAAGCCTCCATCAGTCGCAATCAGTTCTTGTGGTTATGATTCTGCTTTCACTCAAGATCATCCGATTGTTGCTGGGGGAAAGAGTACGCGCATGCGTCATCTCCGAGAGAGTCGGGGCACCAGACTGGTGATCCCGCGATTGAGTGAGCGTCACATCTCAAATGCTCATCTGCGAGCTACGATGTTAGACATTGAGCACCAGCAGAGTAAGAAACTGCCGTCTGACTTACATTTTTGCTTAAATACTCGGATATTGTGGTATCTTTCCATGCACCTCATCATCCGGCTTCTCCATCATCGATTCTGTTTCATACCTTTCAAATACCAATTACCAAGCGGTAAGAAGATTTAAGCTCACAAACTAGACGTCAAACCCTTTCCAATTTTTGTCTTTTATCGGTGAGTCACATGAGCTTGAAGTTTTGTTGGCTGGTTTTAGTCGTTCAGCTCCAAGACGAAAGAACGAACCGATCTAATGACACGCTCAATTAACGTGTTTTCGCTAACGCTCGTCTGCAGTCGTTTGCCTCTTTCCAACTCAGTCAATATGCGCTCTTTCGCTTTCATCGCTGCTACCACCCTCACTTTATCGCACATCAGTATCGACGTACTTGGAGCGACTTCGGTAAGCAAGTCGTGACTTTGAAGTGTGGAACATCAGTTCAGCTTATTCCCTCATTTTTTCGCCCAACACGTTTTTTAGCACCCAGCGCCGCAGGATGGAGGATATGGCAGTGGCGGTGGTGGCTCACCAGGCGGGGCAGGAGGCTCTCCTCCTGGCCAAGCTAGTTCCAGTGGATCGACTCCACCAGACTCTGGATCTTATGCCGGTGGAAGTTCGAGCGCTCCTCCCCCACCAACTCCAGGCAGTGCTGGTAGTTCTCCTCCAGGTCAAGCAAGCTCCGATGGATCTGGTGGATCCCCCTCGCCAGACCAGGGCGGATCAGGAAGCCCGGGTGGATCTGGCGGATCGGGAAGCCCGGGTGGATCTAGTGGATCGGGAAGCCCGGGTGGATCTGGTGGCAGCCCCTCGCCCGACCAAGGCGCAGGCGGCGGTTCACCCGGCTCTCCTACGGGGGCAAGCTCACCTTCATCAGGAGCCGGCGGCTCACCTGGGTCCCCGTCATCCCCCGGCACCCCTGGAGGGCCCACGGGAGCAGACTCTTCACCCACTGGAGGCGGTAGCCCTACCGGCTCTGAGGGAGGGTCTCCTACGGGTGGGAGCTATGGAGGTGGCGGATCACCTCCAGGTTGTGCAGAGGGAGGCTCAGGTGGAGCTGGAAGCCCGATGGGATCTTCTCCAGGCTCTACTTCATGCCCACCAAATGGCACAGCGACCAGCCCTACAAGTAAAGATGGCTCAGGCACTCCAGGTGGCGGAGGGTCAGGTGGAAATGAAACCTCCGGCAGTCCTGGGGGCTCTGGGTCTGGAGGAGTGAGTGTTAATTTTCTCGCGCTTGATAAGAGCTTTTCAATGAAGTTGAGCTTTGTTTTTTTTAATGACGATAACTCATCGTGATCACCTCTTTTCCTGCCTCTCAGGCTGCGACCAGCATCGAGATCCGAGGCAACTACTATCTTGTCGGGTTGATGGTGGCTGGAATTACTACTTTGGCCCTGTGAGGGCATCGGGAGCGCAGTGGTCTTTAGTGTCCCAACCAAACCTTTGTAAAATTTAGATGATGTGACAGCGGCTTCCAAGCCTAAGTTGGTACACTATGGCTTTTCTTTATATCTCTGAAGCATAGAAAACATGCTATATGTTGGATTTACTTTTCAAAAAATTTTGTACTACTTTGTCCACTCCCTTAAAGAATGAATTTTTTTCGCATTCCATCTCATCATGCCTGTGTTGGAGCCAAAATTTGCTCTTATGTAGATGCCATTCAAGGATTATAAGTCCTGGTTCTGGAATTCTGAACAGCATTGGAAAAAACACACCCATGGAAAGTGGACAGGACTTGGCATCACTCATGAATATTGAGTTCACAGGCTCAAATCCTGCAGTGCACAACCACATTTTGGGTTTTAAGAAGAACCAATATGGGTTGTGAATAGCTGCATGCAACCTGCACAGAGAAAAGGGGAATGTTGAAGTCAAAAGCTGCTTGTGACTCAAACTTTGATCCAAAGGGTAGGCTGCCCATAAGCCAGCCTGACCTGTTAAGAAGACTGAAACCAAATCCTGACAGGAAGGTCAAGAAGGATGATGGTTTAGGAGGAATTTTCACTCATTTTTCATTAGAAGCCAAGATAGGGGGATTAAGTTGTAAAAGTTGATCTCTGAAAATCCACAAGTATTGATAAAAATTGAATGAAATAGATTATGTTGACATTACTAGCTTAAGCAATGTTGGGAAATGCTCAAGTGCCTCACCTAGTCTTAAACAATCATGTTATTTTGTTTCTTTATCATGCTCAGGAATGCTACCATCTAGAAATATCAACATTCAAGATTTGAAAATTTTGTAATAGATACTATATGCTTAGTCTGTGGAGCCTAAAATATCTCTTACCTTGTCCTGTGAACTTGTGATTGACCTCAAATTTTGGCTTCAGGATTTTCAATTTGTATTCTTTTATTCATTTTAACTAATCTTTTCAAGCACATCTTAGACCATTGTCCTTAGATTATTTAAGCAATGATTTGCTCCTGTGGAAATAAAAGGCACTTGATCTTCCATCCTTAGAACCAGAGTTTCCTCTCTCTTGAAAATCAAAAAAGTCTGTTATACTTCAATGTCTGTTGTTTCTGTCACAAGACCACCCCACATACTGTTGGGCAATCTTGGATGATTGTGAGTGCAAATGAAGAGACTGAGTGCAAGGGACAATGCAAGGTAGCAAGGCTAACTGCAAAGTGCAATTTTTTGGTTTTGTGACTCAAAAAACAGCAAGGAGAGGGAGGTATTCCAATGGAAGGGAACTAAAGCCAAGCACAGTGTGATGACTAGATTTAGCAAATGCAAGAATGTATGAAGTTCAATTTCTGAGGAGACAATCTTCTGGCAGGCATGGCAGCCTTTATAAGGTAATCCAGAGGTGACTAGATACAACCTGATGTATGGCCAGCTACAGTTAAGAGGCAATGAGGAAATGAATGAAATGAAAAGAATGGGAAATTAAAAAACAGCACAGATGTTTCCAAGGATGTAGCATAGGTGCAAGACAATATAATCTGAGTGTACAATTGGCATAATGGATGAGACAGGAAAGAATGACATGTGAAGACAATGCAACTGCAAAGGTGTAGTTTATGCAGGGTAAGGGAGCAGTCTATTTGCAAACTATACAGTTGATGTGGCTATCTAGGCATGGGTGCAAACTAGTGTGAGTGCGTGACCAAGAATGGAAGTCCAAGGGCTAATGATACCCAGGGTAGAAGAGAAAAATTTGAATGGATGGTTCACTGGTATGGAGTTAACTGCATGATTTGCAAGTATATACTGAATCAGTTGCCAAGATTGGAACGTTGTTACATGAGCCAGAGGTGGTAAGGGGAAGGCATCATTGATGTTGTGCTTTATTTGTGTCACCCTTGTGGACTGAGGTAGATGGTACTGAGGAAAAGGATATGTCAAAGTGATGAAGGAAATAAACCTTAACCTTGAAGATTGACAGTTTCCCAGGTATAAAGCTGCAAGCTCCTGCAAGCTTTCAGATGATTTTGCCATTGATTCCAAAAATTGTTTTACCCACTGTATACCCCTTTAGTTGATACTTTAGTTCATTTCTTTCAAATAAAAATTAATTCAACTATGTTTTCATCCTCATCCCTTTGTTGCAAGAATTGCATTTGTCAAAATGAGATATGTGTACCTAGTATTGCCATTTGGGGTCTCCAAGGCAAGTGCAAGCAGTGTCCCCTTTGGAAGGTTGGTTTTACATTTCCCTGAAATACCAAACCAGTGGTCAATAACCCAGTGGCGTCTACAAGTGAAGTTCAAATTCAAAGATCTTCCCCTTGAGTGAATTATCATATTCCTCCTAGTGCCAGAGATGGAATTTGTAGGAGTAAAAAACCCAGGTAAGTAAGGCTAGAAACTGAATGAATGGGAAAATTGAAAACTAATATGATGTCACTATTGCTCTTTATATTATTGAAAAGATTCCAGAGGTATACAAATAATAGGCCACCACCATCACCACCATATATTGGGCCGTCATCCAATTTTCAGGAATGACAAATCAATTCCAAGGCGCAAAGAGAGCTGTAGTGATAGCCAAAGAAACCAGGGAAGAATGAGTGGAAACAGAGGGAGGAAACAGGACGGGACAGGAGGAAGGAAGTGGAGGAAGTGGAGGAAATGAAACAGAAGGGGGAGATGGAGTGGAACAAGAGGAAAGTTTTGGAACAGAAGTAGATGGGACAGAGGAGAAGTGATGGAACGGAATGGGATGGAAGGCCAAGGCAAGAGGGAGCAAGTGCAAGTTGCGGTGCCAATTGAAACTGATGGGAGGTGGTTGAATGGCAATTTGGGCAAAAGTTTATTGTGGGGCCAAAGGAAAAGGGCTTACAAAGAACTCTTGGAGGAAGGTGGATGGAATTCCTAGCCAAAGAGAGCTTGGACTGCAAAGTGCTTGCAAATCTTCAAGAAGCATATAGTTGCACAAGTCCTTGTGTTTCCAAACATTTCTACCTTGATAGATGATGATGATTTTGACAAATTTATGTCAATGGTAGCGGAGTTGACCAAAAATTGGGAAGAGGCAGAACAAGAAATAAAGGAAAATGTTTAATTTTATGTGGTTTTAATTATTTATTTTATTATAATTTATTTTATTATTATTTATCATATTATTATTTATTTTATTTCTATTTATTTTATTATTATTTATTTTATTATTATTTATTTTATTATTATTTATTTTATTATTATTTATTTTATTATTATTTATTTTATTATTATTTATTTTATTATTATTTATTTTATTATTATTTATTTTATTATTATTTATTTTATTATTATTTATTTTATTATTATTTATTTTATTATTATTTATTTTATTATTATTTATTTTATTATTATTTATTTTATTATTATTTATTTTATTATTATTTATTTTATTATTATTTATTTTATTATTATTTATTTTATTATTATTTATTTTATTATTATTTATTTTATTATTATTTATTTTATTATTATTTATTTTATTATTATTTATTTTATTATTATTTATTTTATTATTATTTATTTTATTATTATTTATTTTATTATTATTTATTTTATTATTATTTATTTTATTATTATTTATTTTATTATTATTTATTTTATTATTATTTATTTTATTATTATTTATTTTATTATTATTTATTTTTATTATTATTTATTTTATTATTATTATTTTATTATTATTTATTTTATTATTATTTATTTTATTATTATTTATTTTATTATTATTTATTTTATTATTATTTATTTTATTATTATTTATTTTATTATTATTTATTTTATTATTATTTATTTTATTATTATTTATTTTATTATTATTTATTTTATTATTATTTTTTTATTATTATTTTTTTATTATTATTTATTTTATTATTATTTATTTTATTATTATTTATTTTATTATTATTTATTTTATTATTATTTATTTTATTATTATTTATTTTATTATTATTTATTTTATTATTATTTATTTTATTATTATTTATTTTATTATTATTTATTTTATTATTATTTATTTTATTATTATTTATTTTATTATTATTTATTTTATTATTATTTATTTTATTATTATTTATTTTATTATTATTTATTTTATTATTATTTATTTTATTATTATTTATTTTATTATTATTTATTTTATTATTATTTATTTTATTATTATTTATTTTATTATTATTTATTTTATTATTATTTATTTTATTATTATTTATTTTATTATTATTTATTTTATTATTATTTATTTTATTATTATTTATTTTATTATTATTTATTTTATTATTATTTATTTTATTATTATTTATTTTATTATTATTTATTTTATTATTATTTATTTTATTATTATTTATTTTATTATTATTTATTTTATTATTATTTATTTTATTATTATTTATTTTATTATTATTTATTTTATTATTATTTATTTTATTATTATTTATTTTATTATTGTTTATTTTATTATTATTTATTTTATTATTATTTATTTTATTATTATTTATTTTATTATTATTTATTTTATTATTATTTATTTTATTATTATTTATTTTATTATTATTTATTTTATTATAATTTATTTTATTATTATTTATTTTATTATTATTTATTTTATTATTATTTATTTTATTATTATTTATTTTATTATTATTTATTTTATTATTATTTATTTTATTATTATTTATTTTATTATTATTTATTTTATTATTATTTATTTTATTATTATTTATTTTATTATTATTTATTTTATTATTATTTATTTTATTATTATTTATTTTATTATTATTTATTTTATTATTATTATTATTATTATTATTATTATTATTATTATTATTATTATTATTATTATTATTATTATTATTATTATTATTATTATTATTATTATTATTATTATTATTATTATTATTATTATTATTATTATTATTATTATTATTATTATTATTATTATTATATTTATTATTATTATTATCATTATTATATTTTTAATTATTTTCAATTTTTTTTTGTTTTAAACAGATAGAATTTTGCTTGAAATGAATAAACATAAAAATCAAGAGATTGCAAAATAAGAAACAAATTGTAAGAAACTCCAGGGGGAGATAGGATAATATTGAATGGGAAATGTGATGGGATTAATGAGATGGAACATGATGGAAGTGAAAGATGGGAATGGAAGGGATGGAATCAAGATTGGCAAGGTTTGCAAGGGTACTTTGCATGGAAATCTCAAACCAAATGGGAAGAGTTGCCAAGGTGATGGGCTGGTTCCCACAAGGGGCAATCTTTGTTGGACTGGAAGCCAGTCCATTCAACAAGGTATTGAAGTTTTCCTTTGCGTAACCTGGAATCCAGAATAAGGCTTACTTACCACTCCAGATGATCTTGGACATTGACCTTTTCTGGAGGGGGATGAGTCTTGCCCAGGTGTAGGACTTGAGCGGGCTCTAGGAGAAACACAGGAAAGACCAGGTGGATACCTTTCCATTTTTGCAGGTAAGGTAAGTTTAAAAGCATTGGGAGAGATGAATGATCCAAATTTGAAGGGTCCAAGATTTATTTCAGAGATTTTTAGTGCTGGGCAAGTACTGCAAATGTGAAAGCATTGAGCCATAACTGATCCCCTACTGTGAAGTTTGTAGCTGTAGTGCAAAGTCAGTCTGCTTGCTCCTTGTAGCACTAGTTTGATGCTTTGAGGTTGGTTTGAAGTTGAAATTGAAGCAATTAAATGCAAGTGAGATAATTAGCAGCAGGTTGAGTAGGTGCTACATGAATAGATGCAAAAGTCAGATTTTTACCATAAAGAGTCTGGAAGGGTGACTGTTTGGTGGAGGAATGAGTGGAGTTGTTGTAGGCAAACTTGGCTAGTGGAAGCCATTGCGACCAGTGGTCCTGATGATAGGAGATGTACATTTGAAAATACTGTTTGGAAATCTGATTCACTAGCTTGGTTTGCCCATCTGTTTCTGGGTGGTGAGCCATTAATAATTTGTGAGTGATCTTCAAATTTTGGCATAGCAAGGTCCAGAAGCTAGAGACAAAAAAAGATCCACAATCACTAACTATATTATCAGGAAGACCATGTTTCAAGAATACACATTCTATGAAGAAGTTAGCTCATTCTTCCAAAGAGGCAGTCAAATTACTGCAAAGAAATAAAGGCATCTTTGACAAGCAATCCACTACTACCAAAATAGAATCATAACCACTAGGAATAGGTAATTGAGAAATAAAATCCATTGATAACAAGTGCCAAGGAAAAGGCGGGATTGGAAGTGGTAGGAGCAGCCCATACTGCAGGTGTTTCAAGGACTTGTTACAATTTAAATCATAGCATGTGCTAACATAGTCTTTTACTTCGTGGGTCTTACCAGGCCAATAGAAGTCTTGTGCAATAAACTGGTAGGTTTTATCCTGCTCATGATGACCAGCAAGAGGAGAATCATGCCAATAATCAAAGATATCTAAATTAATGCAAGGGTAATTAGGTATTACTATACAGTCTTTATAAACTAAGTAATCATTTTCATCAATACTATAGTCACTATCTAATAATTTTGCACTCTTGCAAAGTTTGTTACACTTGGGGTTGTCAAGTTGAGCTTGTCAAAGCTTGGAAGCTGTGTCTCAAAGGTGATTGATTATTGAACTGAGTTGGGCAGACTGGGTTAAGAAGAGTGTCCTAAAGTTTTCATGGTTGTTGTTGGCAAAGGTGCTCCCCCCCCCTGGGTAAACGTTGTCCCAAAGTGATAAGGTATCAGGGACTACTTCTTTTTTCCCAGGATGGTAATTGATTGTAAAGTTAAACTTGTCGAGATATTTGGCCCATTGTGCCTGTCTGCGTGTAAGGAATTTTGAGCATATAAAATACTTAAGCAAATTGTGATCAGTTAAGACCTCAAAGGGTTTCATGAGACTTAAAAGGTATGAAAAACATTTCTTCAAGCAATAAAAAATTGCAAGAATTTCCTTGTCATGAATCTTGTCATTTAGGTCTGAAGCAAGAAGTTTTCAAGACTCCGAAAGATAAGGGATGAAATCAAGAAGAGGAAGAAGAAAACTGCAAGATTAATCCTGCCATTGGATAATTGCTTGCATCTGTTTCCACAATAGTGCAAGATAGCTTGTTAAAATGAGCAAGTATTGGAGCAGTTGTGAAAGGTTTCTTTAGAGCTTCAAACTCCAAATAAGCTTGTTTGACAAAAAAAAATGAGTTTCTTTTTGAAGAAGGTTAGTAAGATTCACAGTTATCTTTGCGTAATGGTCAATAAACCTCCTGTAAAAATTACTGAAACCAAGGAAGACTTGAAGGTATTTGACTGAAGAAGGTGGGGGCCAGTATAATATTCCCTGAATTTTGGCTGGGTCCATCAATAGTCCTTGCTGCAAGAATATGACACCTACAAACTGAAGAGAATGAGTATGAAATTTTCACTTAGAGGCTTTTGAAAACAGGGTATTCTTGCAAAGTTTCTGCAGCACCTCTTGCACATGTGCAATGTGATCCTGGAGATTCTTTGAGTAGACAAGCATACCATCAAGATACACCAAAAGGTATTTCTCTACAAGGTCAGGAGAAATATTATTGAGGAATTGTTGAAAAGTGGAAGGAGCATTGCAGAGGCCAAAGGGCATGAAATTATACTCACAACTGCCAAACTGGGTTCTCATTGAGGTCAAATACTCATGTGCTTTTGCAATTCAAATCAGGTTATAGGTGCCTCAAAGGGCTGAATTCCAGAAATAATCAGCTCCATGGAAGAGAGTGAGGAGGTGCAAAATAGGCAGTACTGGGTAGGAATTATTCCAGTTTACCTGGTTAAGTTTCCTGTAGTCAAAGCAAAGGTGAAGGCAATCACATTTATTTGGAAAAAATAGGAAGGGAAATTCAGTATTCAAATTGCTTGCTTGAAGAAGTCCTTTTGATACATTTCCCACAATGTATTCTTGAAGTGAGGTTGATTCTTGCTTTGAGAGAGAGTAGACTGGTCCGGGTGCTGGAGGTGGGCCAGTGAGTTTGATCCTGTGATCATAAGAGCGGGAAGGAGAAAGTTTATCTTCTTTTAGAGCTGAGAAGACATTGGCAAAGTCATGCCAACCCAAAGGTGAAGACTCTCAAATGATTTCTAAATGTTCAATATTGTCATCTTCAAGCACCAGATTCGAAGTGCTTGCTCAATGAAAGAGGATTAAGGAGCTCAAAATACAACTTTTGGTAGGCACCTGTTTCTCTTTGAAGAAACAAGGAAGAGGTAAGTTGGATAAATAAGCAATAACTCATCAATCTGAAGAGAGAACTTGGGAATGGAAGTCAGGATATTGCAAATCTCCTGGAGGAAAATTGTCATCCAACTCAATGAAAGTGTCAGGTAGGCTGTTTATTTCCTGTTTGAAAGAAGGGTTAGCATCCTGGGGTTACAAGGTTTGAAGGTTAATTACTCCTTCTTTCCAATTCACATCCAGATTCCAGTAAACTAGGAAGTCATGGCCTAGAATGGTGTTGTCCATTCAAGGGATATCCAAGACAAATAAATCCCATTCAAAGCTGGGGAAGTTGGAAAATGCAAATGTCCATTTTGACTTTTGGGAAACCCAATGAGACAGCTTGGTTGCACTAATTAATAAATAGATGGGAAACTTATCTTTCTTGGAATGCGTAATATTTTTGGAAGTGGCAAAAGATGAAATTATAAAAGAAACATTAGTGCCAGAATCAATTGAGACATGATAAGGAGTATGGTTGGAATGGAATAGGAAAAATCTTGAACTTGCAGCACCAAGTGACTTGAAAGTTCAAAGATTGAATTGCCTTAGTTTAGATAATGTGTAGTTTCCCTTGCAAGTATTAGAAAAACTACAAGCTAATTTTTTGGCTGCTTACCCGCTTCACGCACTAGCTGCTTTGCACAACTATTGAAATCATTTTTTCCTCCACAATACATACCTAACCCTTCCTTTTACCTCCTTAGCCATTCCTTTTTCTGGAGCATCCTGGTTTCCTTATCCAGGAATTTTGGATTTTTGGCAACAGTTTTCCCCTTTGGGTTGGAGTTTGAGGTTTGGTTTGGTTTGGAGTGGTTTGGTTTCTTCAAATTTTGCTTTGAGTATTTTTCCGCCTTTGAAGTCAAGGATGAAAATCCATGGTTGTTTTTCCAAGGGATTTTCTTTTTTTGATAGCCATTATCAAGCTAAATCACCCAATTGATTAGCTTCTGAAGAGAGTTTGTCTTATGTCCCCCAACTGCAAGCTGTTCAATTAGGCATTCCATCAAACCCTTTCAAAATTGAAATAAAAGTGCTGCCTTGTTCCATTGGATGCAAGAATTCAAGGTTTGGAAATGGAAGATATAAACAGAAGATCTACTATTCTCTTTCATAAATAGATTATTAAGTTTGTATTTGGTTTTTTGGACTTCACTGGGGTTGCCAAACAGGGTAAACAGTTCTTGCTCAAAATTGTCCCAGTTTTTGAGAATACAAGTGGGACTGGTATTGGATAATAGTTCAAGGGATTGTTTGAACCACGGCAAGGCTCTTCCCACTCAGAATGAGGAAACATACATAAATTAATGTCTATCAGAAGGGAAATTATTGGGATTGTTTGAGAAGATGATTTTGCAAGACTGTAGGTAGGATCTAAGCTTATGGGAGTGCTCTACTGTAAAGTGATTAGGTTGCTTCATGCCCAAAGTATAGAAGCTGGGACCACTCAAACCAGATTGCAAGTCATTTAGATTAAGAGCCTGGATCAATATCAAGAGAAAGGTAAAAGCTTTGGTCTCTGGAGCACCAGTGCAAGTCTTTGATCTACCACAAGCCAAGGTTTCATTGTAGGAATGTTAGGAATCTTTGATTTCTTCAAAAGGATCCGCCAGAGCCTCCCTTTCAGGATCAAGGGGATCATCAAGAGGTTAAAAAAAAGAATATTTGGAAGAAGTAACAGGATCTAAAGATTTTCAGGCCCGCAAAGCACTGGATCTCCCTACCCAATAGATATCATCATTGTAAAGGGTGAGGGAAGCGTTTTACCTTGAGCAAGTATGTGACATGGTAAAAAAAAAATCTATTATAATTTGGAAAACTACAATCGAGGAGTTGAGTTAGTTAATTTACTGTCACAAAACCACCCCATGTACTACAGGTCAATCTTAAATGATTGTGAGTGCAAAGGAAGAGACTGAGTGCAAGGGAAAATGTGACGTAGCAAGGCTAACTGTGAAGTGAAAATTTTTGGTTTGGTGAATCAACAAAAATCAAGGAGAGGGAGGTGTTCCAATGGAAGGAAACTATAGCCAAGCCCAATGTGATAACTGGATTTAGCAAATGCAAGAAAATATGAAATTAACTAACTGGGGAAAAAATCTTCAGTCAGGTGATACAGCCTTTATAAAGTAATCCAAAGGTGACTAGATAAAACCTGATGGATGGCAAGCTACAGTTAAGAGGTGATGAGGCAATCAAGGAAATGAACAGAATGGGAAATGAAATAAAGGCACAGAAATTTCCAAGGTCATAGCATAGGTGCAAGACAATATAATCTGAGCCTACAATTGGCATAATGGATGAGACAGGAAAGAATGACATGTGAAGAAAATGCAAATGCAAAGGTGTAGTTTATGCAGGGTAAGGGAGCAGTCTATTTGCAAACTATACATTTGATGTGGCTATCTAGGCATGGGTGCAAACTAGTGTGAGTGCGTGACCAAGAATGGAAGTCCAAGGGCTGATGATACCCAGGCTAGGACAGCAAAGCTTGAATGGATGATTCATGGGTATGGAGTTCACTGCGAGATTTGAAAGTATATACTGCGTCAGTTGCCATGATTGGAAGGTGATTACATAATCTAGAGGTGGTAAGCAGAAGCACAATTGATGTTGTGCTTTCTTTGTGTCATGCTTGTGGACTGAGGTAGATGGAACTGAGGAAAAGGATATGTCAAAGTGATGAAGAAAATAAACCTTTTCCTTGATGCGTGACAGTTTAATATACTCAAATTCCCCTTTCTCATTGCTAACAAGTTCAATCTTAGCACAGAAAAAAGCAAAAAGACTCCCTTCCAATGTGTAACTCCAACTCCATCATTTAATCCACATTTAATCAAAGGATTCCCATCATTCTAAATAAATACTCATCCTGGTCAATTGCAACAAAAGGAAAATTAGAGTTCATTTATTCCTCCAAAAGATTCATGAAAGAAGGTATTTGTAACTCTGAATTAGAAGAAAAAATATTTCTCAAGCAATTTAAAAATTGAATTTTAAAGACCAAAATCTAATTATAGATAATTTAAATGAAGATAACCTCTCCCAAATGTTTGGTTCATTTCCTCCATTGGAGGAGAGAAAATGTGACAACCTATGGGAACTATTTAATTCAAAATATTTTTTCAAAGAAATTATTAAAAATGATATTCTATCCAGCTCTTCACAATAACAAATATTCAAATATGGCATAGACAACTTTGCTACCAAAATTTGAACATCTTACCAAAAAATGAAAATTTTATTTCTCAACCCAAAGGAGGAAATCCCTTTTATTCTCAAAATGTATAAGCTTCCTTTGGAAAAAAAGTATGTGAAGATATGAAAAATTCCAAAAAAAAAACCATCTTCTTCAAAAAATAAAATTATAATATGCAACTCATGATAAGACTAAACTCAAGAATTTCCAGTCTTCTCATGTTGAAAAGGGCTTATTTAAAATCATTCCTGCCTGCCTGAATTGAAAAATAAAATGTGGTAATTTACCCAAGAAATGCTGGATTAAGTTCCCTGAAAAGGCTCCAAAGTCAAACCAAAGAAAATCTGGGAAAGATTGAGTGAATTAGTACTTTTCATTTATTGTTTTAGATCTTTCTGAATTTATTTTGAACATTTTGCTATTGCTTTATTTTACCAGACCCCATTCTTCCTTTATGTAAACCTTGGCTGAAACATGAACACTTGAAATCATATCAACATATCCCACAATATATCTTAAAACTTATAAACCATTTCATTGTCTCATAATACCACATTCATTTTTCTACCCCCACGCATTGGGTGAGGGCATGTATTGTAATTCCTGGAGCAAGTGTTGTTTTAAAATGCTTGAAGGCCTCAAATAGTCTTAGAAAATAAGTTTATTTTTACATTTAAAATTCTAGTGTGTGCTACTATCTACTAATATGAAAAATAAAGTATTATAATTCCAGGCGCAAGTGTTGTTTTAACATGCTTGAGTGCCTCATGTAGTCTTAGAAAATAAGTTCATTTTTTCTTTTGAAATTCTAGTGAGTGCTAATCTCTACTAATATGAAAAATAAAGCTATCATGTTTTTCTTTCTATTGGATACTTAATTCTTTGTCCATAGAGCCTACCATATCTCATAATATTTACTGTGAAATTTTAATAAATTTTCAAGTTAATATTATGGCTGTTCAATTTGAATTTTTTTATTCATTTAAACCAGTCTTCTTCTCTAGAGATCAGCCTATGTTACTTACAAATTTTTGGTCCATGTGATTCTCCTATGGAAAATGATGGGATTTGAATTTATTTCTCAGAGCTCAAAAACAACAGACTTTGATAAAAGAAAAAAAATGAAGAAGTTAAGAAGCTGAGAAATGAAGAGAAAAAGCAAGTGGATGATGGAGATAAGAGAGATAGGTCCTACAGCTGAGGCCAGTGAGACAGATAGAGAGCAATGGTCTAGGCTGAGCGGTTTCTTGCAAGTATATGTGATAAAGACCAAGAGTGGGCTGGGTTTATTTCACTTGATGGTCAGATTTGGAAGAGCCTGATATTTCCTCAAGTGTGGAAGTCATCAAAAAACAACCCAACATACTATAGGGCAATCTTAGATGATTGTGAGTGCAAAGGGAGAGACTGAGTGCCAGGGACAATTTGAGGTAGCAAGGCTAACTGCAAAGTGCAAACTTATGATTTGATGACTCAACAAAAAGCCAGAGGAAGGAAGTGTTGCAATAGAGAGGAGCTAAAGCCAAGCCAATTGTGATGACTCAATTTAGCAAATGCAACAACGTATGAAATTAAATAACCCAGGAGAAAATCTTCAGGCAGGAAATGTAGCCTTTATCAGGTAATCCAAAGATAACTAGATACAACCAAATGGATTGTCATCTAGTGCAGCTAGAGAGCAGTGAGGAAATGAATGACAGGAACGCAATGGGAAAATGAAATAACAGTACAGTCACCAAAAGAAATAGGGCGCCACCTGTATGCAGGTGGCATTTCTGTATCCCATTGATATCTCAGGGTTATGTGATGCTGTATCTCATAATTAAATTTCAACAGGTGGAGAAATATTGTGACTAGATATCAGAATTTGCTGAAATTCTGGCACATTAGTTCATATAGGTTGTCAAGGGAAAGCTAGATATGAGCAAAGCTTTTGCTTCACAAGCAGTCCACACATCATCCATAAATTACTGCAGTTGGTGTTTGGGAATTCCTTCAGAGTGAAATTCAAAAATTGAGAAGAAGCTGATTTTTTCTAGACTTGAATTTCCTTCAATTTGTCAAAAACTGGTTAAGTCATTTTATTCAATTCCCAAAATTAAATGCATAAACATGTATTTAGGATAGTACTAACACACCATGCTCATAAAATTTACAAATCTTTCCTTATATAAATCAGCCATTCATGGCATTTTTTCTGTTTGTTTCTTATTCAATAACCTATGTTGGTGTAATTTTAATTTTCATAATTCTACTTTCCATCATGGAAAATACAGAAATCCAAGCCACAATTTTTTTTTTCAAATTTTGAAAAATGAAGAATATTCAAAATGAAAGATGACAAAATACCCAAGAGAGGAAAGAAAGGAAAAAGAACAAAAGAGGGGAGAAAAAAAGTCAATATCCTCAATTAGATGCGTTGATTAGCATCCCTGGTCTGCACAAAAGGGCAGGTTCTTTTTTTTGAGGGAGAATATTTACATCAAGGCAAGAGGCAGGCTTCTTTTTTCAATGTAGAAAAGCAAGATTAGGTGAAATTTATAAAAATAGAAAAATGCAGTGAACTAGTTCAGGCCTGAGCAGGAGGGAATCCATTGTGGAACAAAATAAAAAGACATGCAGTTGAGTGGGAATAGGACTAGAAACCAAGGAATGTCATCATTGAAAAACTGTCTCATCTTCCATTTTAGAAAAACCAAACCTTCTTACAAAATTATCATATCTCATCTTTCTCTAACTTATCATATGATGACCCTCTTGGAACCAGCTCTGATAATATACAAGAAAATTACATCCTGTTGAGATTGTAGAGGTATTTTACCCCGCGTTCTCTACGTTATGAACTCTGAGACAAGTTCGCGTGACATGTCTGTACCACCCGGGTGAACTGACAACTCGGTCAAGAACCGCGGATTCTACTCCTCTCCTCCGGCGAGATCTCTTCCGTCTCTCGTCTCATTATTCTTTTTCTATTTACTCTTTTTATTCTTCCACATCTTTTCTCACTCGTATCTCCCTACTTCTCATCTACTCGCTCAATGAACTCCTCTCTACTCAAATCCATCTCAATCCAACTCTTCTATTCTACCTGTCTCTTCGTGAACTAACCTCTGCCTGGTAAGAATGCAATCCCCAAGAACGTCTTAGCACTTAACGTGATCTCTCTGACAATCTAACTTGATTCGTAGTCTTCCATCTTCTACGTCTAAACTCTTCCAACTTACACTCTGCCAAAACCTCATGCTGTCTCATCTTTCTCTTATTTACTAAATAATTCAAAGCTGTTGGTCCTCTCACTTTTTCCTTTCTTTCTCTCAATTCCTATTTGATCTATCAAGAGTCTAACTTGTTGTCCACAGTCTGCTGGTTTTCTGTTCAGAGGATTCTCATTCAAATCTTATCACGGTTAAAAGCCGAAATTCGACTCTACAACATCGAAAATGAACGAACCAGCGGGAGCAAACGATTATTTTCACCAGGTTGCTCTCAAAGCCTCCGTCGATGCTATTCCTCCATTAAACGAAGACAACTACTCTATCTGGCGTGATAAAATGCTAATGCTGTTCGATCTCAAAGATATCAAGGATACTATGACTAAGAATGCAGGACAACTACCGATAAGACAAGATCGGGAAATCCGGGCGATCATCCTATCCAAACTCGACGCTACTACCCATGCAAATGTTGTCAACGCCTCTAATATCACATCCTCAAAATTACTTTGGAATGAAATCACTTGTAGATTTGCTTCATCCGAGACAGCAAATCGAGCACGAATTTTTAACCAGTTTCTCCACGCTCCGTTCAACGAACTTGCCATCGAAGGTTTTATAACGGACATTCGAAAGTCTCTTACTCGTATGGCGGATGTCGGAATAGATCTACCGAGCGACATTGTGGCCTACTTAATACTATTCAAATTTCCTCCAACACTTGAGAATTTGAAACAACAAATCATGCACGGCGAGAAGTCGATAACCGTAGAAGTTATATTCAATCACTTAATCCAATACAATAACAAGCGTAAGGCACAACTTAAGACTGGAAAATCAACAACCAATGTCTCACTGGCCACGTTCAAAAACAAATCAGATAAAGAAGATAAGAAGATCCGCATTAGATGTAAAGAAGGCTTCCACGATCCAAATGCTCCCCATCCGGAATCTTCTTGTTTTCATCTCCACCCCCAAATCGCCCCTGAATGGTGGGTCGAACAGCAAAATGAATGGAAGAATAGGACGAAGAAGGCACCAACGATCAATTACCACGCACTACTAACTCTATGGATTAATGCAGACAGCACTCCAAATCTTCTCCTTGACTCTGGTGCGAACATACACACTTTTAACGATCTCAAGTACTTCACCTCCATAGATCTACAAGATGAAGCAGAGGAAATCAAAACAGGCAAGTTAGAAGCGAACCTTAAGGTACGAGGAACTGGTACCGTCCGACTCGAGTGGAAGGATTCCGTCATTACTCTTGAAGGATGTCTGTACGTTCCGGATATCGTAGTCAATTTAATTAGCCCAGGTCTTCTCGCAAAGAAGGGATGTAGTCTCTCTCAAAAGCATGACCGATTCTTCATTACACAAGACAACGAAATGGTTCTTAAAGGTTTAATTCGAGATGGTCTATTTGTAATAGAGAAGCCCCAAACTGCTGGAAGTAATTTGTCGGTTAATCTATCCAACCAATCATCCACCACTACTCTTACTCAATCTCAGTCACTGTCCGACCTCCATAAGACATATGGACACGCTTCAATTTCCACTCTTAAACCAATTCTCAAAGATAGATACTCGAAATATGAATTAGATAAGTTTCAATGCGATGGTTGCGTAAGAAGTAAAATCACTCGAGCTCCGTTCTCATGCACCTCGACACCTGCATCGAAACCACTCGAGCGAATACATCTAGATTTGATCGGTCAGATTACTCCTCAATCCAAAGCTGGCCATAAATACGTCCTGACTCTGGTGGACAACTTCACGGGTTATCTAGCAGCTTTTCCTCTCCAATCTAAAGAAGAGACCCCCAGTGTCATCATCAATATTCTTGAAGCAGAGTACAAACGACTAAACTATTATCCCACTGAAATCTTTTCAGACAAAGGAACCGAGTTCACTAATGCTACCTTGAAAGAATTCGCCAAGAACAAACATATCAAACTCCTAACATCAGAACCATATCACTCTCAACATAACGGTCGAGCGGAGCGAGCCAATCGGACAATTATAGAATCAGCTCGCGCAACATTCTCTTCATCTCGATTGAATAAATGCTATTGGCACATAGTGGTTCGAAGCTGTTGCTTCATGCTTAACCAGGTTCCTAGGGAAGGATCTTCTGTCATTTACCTGGCGAATGGACTACAAAAAGGAAGAAAGTTCGATGAGAAAGGAGTGGAAGGGATTTTAGTTGGGTTTAATCCCGTTTTTCATTCTTATTTGATCCTCAACCCATCCGGTGCGATTGTTGAAACCAAACATATACAGTTCCTTAAAAATCCGCTACACGATTTTCCTCTCTTAGAATCACCTGGTATCGATCTCTTCACTCAAACTAATCCGCAGGCAGAAGAATCCAACCCCTTATCATTCGAAAAAAAATTTACATTTCGTGAATCTCAAGAAATTGCTTCCGAATCAGACTCAGATCAGGACGATTCGGCATCTGTAGACTCTCCTCCCTCCGACCACTCTTCTCCAACGTCTCCAGTCCCTGAACCTCCTATCCAAGCTATTTCTCAAAGACCCAGAAGAGAGGTGAGAAAACCTCAACGATACGGTTTCCATCACTATTACGAGCCTCCTTCCTACAAAGCAGCTCAAAAATGCTCTGAATGGCCGAAGTGGAAGAGAGCCTCCGAAGATGAACTGAACTCTATAGAATTACAAGACGTGTGGGAGGAGTACTATGGCAATCCCGATAATATACTAAATACGACGTGGGTTTTCAAAGTGAAGGAAAACTGCCACGGTGATCCCGTCAAATACAAAGCTCGACTCTGTGTCCAAGGGTTCGATCAAGTCCTAGGAATCGATTACAATGAGACCTGGGCACCAACCGGGAACCTTGGTTCACTTAGAGTCGCTCTTACTTACGGATTGAAAAATAAAATGAAGCTTACTCAATTCGACGTAAAAGGTGCTTTTCTTCATGCCCCTATAGACGAAACTGTCATCATAAGGACCCCAGAAGGATCGACTCGGAAATCGCCATATCTAAAACTTAAGAAATCTCTTTACGGGTTGAAACAATCCCCCAAGAATTGGTACGAAACCTTAACTTTATGGATCAAGTCTCAAGGATACCACGAATCTACTAGTGATCCGTGCTTATATCTAAACTCCAAGACGGGTGAGATTCTCTACTTTCACGTGGATGATCTCATCCAGGTAGGTAACTCTAACCTCTTTGAGATTAACTTTCTCGAACGATTCAAAAATTCTTCTTGCCATCCACCCAATACTATTCTCGGGATGCTCATGGAAATCGAAAGCGATAAAATCCTCCTGAGTCAACCCAACCACATCGAGAGGGGCCTGGAAGAACTTGGCTTGACTTCTTGTAAAGACACCCATATTCCTTTGACGCAGAATCTAAATCTCGAACCGGCCTCGGATGCCGACCACGCTGAATTTAGGCAACTCAACATTAACTATAGATCAGCAGTTGGCCTTCTGAATCACCTGGCTCATTACTCTCGACCCGACATCTCTTACGCCGTGTCTAGTCTGGCTAGGTTTAATACCAAACCAGGCATGACTCACTGGAGGGAAGTTAAGAAAGTATGGAAATATTTGAAGACAACTAAACATCTCAAGCTTGTAATTACGTACGATCCAAAACAAGAAATTCTCTCTAGTTTCAGCGATGCTACCTGGGGAGACGACCCAACCTTCCGGAAATCCCAAACTGGATATATTATTCTTCACTACGGTAGTCCAGTCGTCTGGAATTCTACTCGACAAAGAAATATCACTTACTCTTCGACCGAATCAGAATTAAACGCGTTGCTCGACTGCTACCTTGAAATCAAATGGATTAAACATCTCATTGGTGAGGTCCATCAAATCTCTGAACCCAAGCCTATTCTACACATCGATAATAAAGGGCTGGATGATAAAATCAAGAGGTTTGGGTCGCACTCCAAGTCCAGGCATATAGACATTAAGACTAAAGGATTGCGCGAAGATTATGCGAGCAACAAGTTTAGTCTCACTCTAATTCAAAGTCAATCAATGATCGCGGATTCTCTCACGAAGGCCTCTTCTGTATCCTCTCTGCAACTTCTTCAAGATACAATCTTCGGAGTTACACATCAGTGAACTTTAGGATTACACTCTCACCAGTCACGGGGGGGTGTTGAGATTGTAGAGGTATTTTACCCCGCGTTCTCTACGTTATGAACTCTGAGACAAGTTCGCGTGACATGTCTGTACCACCCGGGTGAACTGACAACTCGGTCAAGAACCGCGGATTCTACTCCTCTCCTCCGGCGAGATCTCTTCCGTCTCTCGTCTCATTATTCTTTTTCTATTTACTCTTTTTATTCTTCCACATCTTTTCTCACTCGTATCTCCCTACTTCTCATCTACTCGCTCAATGAACTCCTCTCTACTCAAATCCATCTCAATCCAACTCTTCTATTCTACCTGTCTCTTCGTGAACTAACCTCTGCCTGGTAAGAATGCAATCCCCAAGAACGTCTTAGCACTTAACGTGATCTCTCTGACAATCTAACTTGATTCGTAGTCTTCCATCTTCTACGTCTAAACTCTTCCAACTTACACTCTGCCAAAACCTCATGCTGTCTCATCTTTCTCTTATTTACTAAATAATTCAAAGCTGTTGGTCCTCTCACTTTTTCCTTTCTTTCTCTCAATTCCTATTTGATCTATCAAGAGTCTAACTTGTTGTCCACAGTCTGCTGGTTTTCTGTTCAGAGGATTCTCATTCAAATCTTATCACATCCACATATTGCTTGGCTGCAATGCAACAGTAACTGGCTATAATGCACCAAATTGGATTTTCTTTTAAGCTTTCAGGGCGCCTAAGTAGTCCCTCATCAAGTATTTGACAGGTCATTGGTGTCACTTCATTATCATGAATCTCACAAGCTTCTGAAACCATCTGCTTTTCTTGTAGCCCAATGTATTTAAACATTTAAAAAAGATAAGTTGTCCATCATGGCCATTTCATGTATTGGCAGCAGTAGAAAAGTGGAAGAACTCAAGGAGATTTCTTAATTATTGGGCTTGTAAATATATTTGACTTATTACTGAGATAAAAATTTCCAAAATGAAAAAAATACAATAGCTGAGATAAAACATTCAAAAATGGACAAAAATACAATAGAAACAACAACATCAGCCATATTGGGCCTTCTTTCCCAAACATTTTTTCATCAAAAGGACTACAATTTTGGAGTTTTAAAGATACATTGGATAGTTTTTTACTAATTTGGAATGAGCAGCCAAAGTGAGTGTGGGTTGAAGAGGTTTTTAAACTAGGAGGAGGAAATGTACTCTGATGTTTGACAAATTGAGTCTACCAAAAATTTCAATAATGCCTTTGGCTTTTGCAAAGTCAGAAATACAACCAAGTTTTGGAAAAGATAAACCATGACCAAAATAATTGCAGAAAGGAAGGATAGGCTTTCCTGTAGATCTTTTAATGTAAGAAAATATCCCATATGTGAAACCATTAAAATCATTTTTATCAGTATGGACCTTGTTTTAGAAATAATCAAATTTCACAACCACATTGGAAAAAATTCTTGAATCTTGCTTGGCTTCCATCCAATCAGATGAAGACCAGTTTGGGATTAGATATTGGTCTAAAAACTTCTTTTTTTGAGAATGAGCTGAGGTTCACAGTGATTGCATTCTTTCAAAGATAATTTTTATTTGTGCAGGAAGTTGCTTGCAAAGTTCAGTTTCCTTCTTGATAGTTGCTTCATCCAAACCTGGTTTGCAAGAATAGACCCCTATTTTTGATTATGAATTCAACATGGATTCAATTTTTTGAATTTTCATAAAAAACTGGAAAAACCTGCAGAGAAGCCCCTATCACTTCTGGCGCAAAATGCAATGGCATGCATACACCCAGTTAAAGCTGCTGTGTTTCTTTTTCTCAGTGAATGGCAGTCCTTTGCCATTTGGTACAAGTCCAAGATGATGTTGCAAAAAGTATCCATTTGTGGAGTATTTTTGGGGGCCTTCAAACTTTTTTATTTGAGAATGAAGTAGGGCTGGAATTGGCAGTTTGTGACAGCATTTACCAGCATTTAAGGGAACACTCATGGTAAGAAAACATGATTGGGTCAAAGATTTTCCCAAAGGTTCACAAAGTATGTTGGCTCATCACAATCTTTTGCAAATTGCCTTCTGGCATGGTTGAAATGTTTTTACCTTTGGATGTAGAAGTAACATTTGTGTTTGGTAGATTGTGTATTTTGTCTAATACAAGAGGTTTCAATCCATGTTGTGTCTCCTTTGCATCCCCTGAAAAGCCAATATCATCAAAACTAAAAACCATGTTTCAGGATGACACCCAGGAATCACAACATGAATGGAAAACCCAAAGAAAAATAATGAAGAATCAAAAGTTTTATTATTAATAGAATGAAAAATATTGAGGAATAAAGTTCAAATCCCATAACCATTTTTACCAGAAATTCCTTCATTCAATTCCATCAAGATTTATATCTACAAACAATGAATAACTTTTTTTTAATTTTTTTTTTAAAAAAAAGGTGACTTACCAATGGGGTGGTGGTCATGGTGGATGTGGTGGATGAGGGGGGTGGTGGTTGTGGGTGGGTGGTGGTGGGTGGTGCTGGTTGTTGTGTGTGGGTGAGGTGGTTCATCTCATAGTAGGGCAGGACCTCAAATTGGAGCTTACAGACCCCAAGTGTGGTCCAGGTGACTATGGGGGGGCATCCCGGAGGAAATGGGTGCCTCCCACCCTTTTCAACCAACAGTTTGGGAGGGGGTATGAAATCTCCCCCTTGCTGGGGGGAAAAACCCTATTGCTAGGTGGGTGGGTGGGTGGGGGGTCACAAAATATCCCCCTTGTTTGCTTGCTAGGCGGGGGGTGATGAAATCCCCCCCCCCTTGTTTGCTTTCTAGGTGGGGCGGTGATGAAATCCCCCCCACCAACCTTCTCCCCCCCTTGGTCACTTGCTAGGTGGGGGGGGGGGGATGGAATCCCCCCACCAACCCGCTCCACCCCTTGGTAGCTGGCTAGGTGGGGGGGGGTGATGAAATCCTCCCCACCAACCCGCTCCCCCCCTTGGTTGCTTGCTAGGTGGGGGGATTTCATCACCCCCCCCAACAACCCACTCCACCCTTGGTTGCTTGCTAGGTGGGGGGGGGGTGATGAAATCCCCCCCACCAACCCGCTCCCCCCCTTGGTTGCTTGCTAGGTGGGGGGTGATAGAATCACCCCAACCAACCCGCTCCCCCCCTTGTTCGCTTGGTAGGTGGGGGGGTTATGAAATCCCCCCCAACAACCTGCTCCCCCTGAGGTTGCTTGCCAGGTGGGGGGGTGATGGGATCCCCCCCAACAAACCAATCCCCTCCTTGGTTGCTTGCTAGGTAGGGGGGTGATAAAATCCCCCCAAAAAACCAGCTCCCCCCCTTGGTTGCTTGCTCTTTCTCACTAACTAGGTGGAGGGGTGATGAAATCCCCCCAACCTGTAAAGAATATTGGCTAGGATGTCAGACATTGAGTTGGTGTGAATTGCATCATGTGTTTAGAGTATGTATATAGAAAAGAAATTAAGTGTTACTCTTTGATAAGATTTGAATGAGAGGACAGTATACAACATAATTCTTTACTGGATGCTTACCCTGGATGACAGAAAATGAGTTGGTGAGGGGAGAGTCTCTTGTCTTTCATCGAAGTTAGGGATTTTATGTGTTTATGTTTGTTTTCTTGCCTTGGTGCATGTTCAACTTGCATGCACTTCATGCATTTAGTAATGTGGTAAGAATTTTATGGGAGTATGCATCTTCATACTCCCAGAATATGCGTCCCAACACCACCAACCTGGTTAGGATGATATTTTTACCCTTCTGTCCATCTTTCTGTCTCTTGTTTTTTTTTCTACTTTGAATTTGGGTAACCGCTCATGTTGATCTTAAATCAATGTGATTTTGGTCAATCAGTTTTTGAATCAAAGAAAAAAAATGTGCTGCTTGTAGGTTTACTTGTTATATTTCAATAGTTGTAGGAAAAGAGGAATGGGATACCAAGAATCAAGTATAGGGAGAAAAATTTTGAGTCCCAAGACTGGGGTGGAGATGGTGGATCCTTTGCTCTCACTCAAAGAAGATGGAATTGAGCCATAACTGAATCCTGAAGGATGGGAAAAGCTGACGAAATCAAGCAGAACAAATATAGCTAGGAGATTTATATATTTTATCATCATTGGGAACTACAATGTTACTTGGAATCACCAAAATCCATGTTTTCAGCTCACCAAAAGTCTGCGCAAACATTGTACCTTTAGACTTTATTTTTTTGTTTGGATGATGAGAGATGGGAGTGATTGGAGTCATTGATGGTGATCTTAACAAGACATCATTCTAATATTTACTCATTAGTCCTAGGCATACCTTTTACAAAAATCTACAAGACCATCACATAGAAATGTTCAAGATCAAAGATTAAAAAGAAACAGTTAATTTCTATGAAAATAATAATTATGATCAGCAATATAGAGTACTTTATTTGGGTTAGCTTTGGTATAATGTATAGTAACATCCTGAATGCTTCTACACGTATTTAGTGTTCTAAAATTGATTTAAAAAAACATGGAAAGATGGGTATACAAAGAATTTTCTACAGGAGGAAGGGTACAGTGCCAATAATTTTTTGATTTCCAGAGTAACTTGAAGATTCCTTTTTGAGTAGAGAAATTGATCCCAACACCATATTCAGGTATGAACAAATGCCCATCATGAAAATTGTAGCCCTTGGAGGGAGTAGCAAGTGATCCACATGCTTTCTTTTGTGGCATGAATGAAGCAAAAGAAAAGTTGGATATATCATTTTCATTGGGGTGAATTGCAGAATCCATCAGAGGTGAAGGTGAGGTGATGTGAACAGGAGCTGGTTCCAATAGGATCATCAAATGATAAGTTGGAGAAAGATGGGATGTGATACTTTTGCATGAGGGTTTGGTTTTTCTGGAATGGAACGTCTGCCATATTGCTGAATAATCCTCCAAGTGTAATAGAAGCCCTTTCAGAGTAAGACATAAGGTTGTCATACTGGCATTTGGCAGTAGAAATCTTTAGCTCCTTGATGTTTTGGCCAATCATTTCAGATGTTACCATGGCCTTTCTCCATTTAATTGCCCACATTTTACCTTAAATGATCTAGATGGTGGGCCCAATGGGTTTAAAAATTTCTTGCATTGGTGCAGGAACCAAGAAAGAAATTCAATATAACCATAATCCTGAGGTGATAGGTCCTGGATAGGGGTAAATTTAATAAATGAAATAATCTAATTTTTCTCCTTATCCATCAGGAGCACTAAACCATGATCAACCAGTTGAAAGTTGGATTCAACAAAGGAATGTCCCTCTTGTAACTCTTCATTTGTTAGATTTATGGGATTTTCAGGATCAATCTGGGGATAGAGCTTGAATTTTTTGTATGACCTTTACCTCCACAGAATTTTGGATTGCTGTCCCTTGTCCTTTTTACTGGTTATTTTTTGGGTAAAGAGAAGATCCTTCTTCAATTTTTACTGCGCTGGTTTTCCTCCAGCAATCTTACAATTGCAATATGCTTTTGTCCTGGTGAATAATGAAAGTAACAAGATTAATAGTTGAGTGGTATGCAGTTCATATTAACCAGGGGATATATTGGTAGCATATCAAATCATAGAATGGGAGAAAGAGAAGTACAGAGAAAAATTGGAGAGGGATTAGGAAAATCTCATCTTTATGAAACAACAAGTTAAAAAAATATATGCTTCAGTCTTTTTCCTGGCCATGAAAATATCAATTTGGATGGTATCAATTCACTGTGGAGAGTACTTCAACGCCTTATGACCAGAGAGTTCAAGTTACGTTAGGACAACGGACATGAGTATTAAATTTTTAAGATGGCTGTGCTTCTTTCTCTTTATAAGATGGAGCTGACAAACTGAATGGTGCTTACTTAGTTTGGAACAAGTGAGGTAAGGAGTTGGGAAAGGATATTTTTTGAGATAAAAGGCCAGATTTTAGCAACCAAAGATCTTTGTGGTGAGCAAAGATCTGACAAGTAGTTTGTATGACACCAGTAGCAGGAGGAGGTTCTAGGCCGTTTGACCAATTGAGTTTATCCAATATGGTGACAGTTCCAACAGAGGTATTGGTGGTATGGGATGGGGGTGAATTGCTTTATTTAAGTAGTTCTTGATGGATGCTTTTCCCAGGTGGTTAAGTTGTGGGTGGGGGCAAAAAATCTGTGGCATTTTGAATGTGCAATTGATCTAAAAGTGCTGTCAAGGTTTCAAGAGAGCTATTACCCATGTAGGAAATTTATCCCTTAATACTTCAGGTTCCCATGGTCAGCAATTGATAGGTGCAACTTCCCATCAATACACTCTGCATGATGGTGTGAATGCAATGGTCATTTCCATTGAACTTGGTTATTTTTATGTCAAAATCTGGCAAATCCAAAGTGTTGATGAATTCAAGAAGAAAAAAGCTTTGAAGCTCCAAAAGGCTGGGGATAGAAAATATGCCGCTGATCCCCCGTCATCAGTCACTTGGTTGGATTTTCTATGTCCTCCCAGCATCAATGATGAGGGTAGCAGGATTGAGTGGGTGGATGGTATCTAATCATGATGCAACCTATGCCCATTTGATCCATGCAGCAGTAATGGTTGGGGATAAATTGATCAATACTCAATTTCTGAGTATGATCCTCTTGGAACCAGATCTGATAACATACAAGAAAATCATATCTACATATTTATTGACTGCAATGAGACAGTACCTGGCCAGAATGCACTGAATTGGATTGTCTTTGCCCATCTGCTTTTCTTGTAGCCCAACCTATTCAGACATTTGTTTGCATCAGTAAACTACCAGCAAAGGAGGATAGGTTTTTTGTCATGTTTTCCTTGCTCTACTGTTGATCTGAATGAAAAATTGATCCAAACAAAAAGGCATCTGGATCAATGGTGGACCAAGGAAAACACAAAAAAATCAATGCTCCTTTGCTGGTAGTTCAATTCTGACAAAAAATTTCTGAATAAGTTTTGCTACAAGAAAAGAAGATGGGAAAAGACAATCCAATTCAGTGCATTCTGGCCAGGTACTTTCCCATTGAAGCAAAGCAATATGTGGATGCAATTAGCTTTTATGTTATCAGATCTGGTTCCAAGAGAATCATCAAATGATAAGTTGGAGAAAGATAAAATGTGATAATTTTGCATGAGGGTTTGGTTTTTCTGAAATGAAACATGTGCCATATTGCTGAAAGGGGTGGGATGGGATGGGGAGAAATTGCTTGAGGGGAGAAAGAGGGACTGTTTAAGTAGTTCTTGATTGATGCTTCAGCCAGGTGGTTGAGTAGTGGGTGGGGGCAAAAGATCTGTGGCATTTTGAATATGCAATCAATCTAAAAGTTCTGAGTGGTGGGTTGGGGCTTTAGAAATTCCAAATCCAAAAGTTTACCTTGAGGAATCCGATTGCACTGCTCAGGGGAAAATTATTGTAACTGGGGCTTCCAGTATTGAAAACTATTGGAAAAACACTATTTTGAAAAATTTGATTATGAATTATGATGAAAATAACAATTTTAGAAATATTAAAAATGAAAAATAAAGCTAAAATTATGAAAAAAGTATTCAATTTAAATGGAAGATGGCACAGTAACTCTAAAGAAACTTGGAAAAGCAATGAAAACACTCATATTAACCATTTGCAATTGGTAAATCAGAGATTAGAGTGGGTTCTAGGCTGAAAGGAATGTTGGAACTGCAATTTTTGTTCATGTGGTTCATGTAGTCATAAGCAATAGCCTTGGATAGATCATGCCGTGTGGGTAATTTAAATTTTCCTGTATCTTGAGGGGTCCCAGATATACTGAGAATGTTGGGTCAAATGTAAATTTGCAGGTGAGCCCATACAGGTTCCTTGGCTGAAGGTCTCCCATCTGAGACTGACTGAATTTTTTGAATTAAACAGAGTAATTCATGAAAATCACATAAAAAAGCAATCCTTCTGTCTCTTGAAGCAATGAAGATCCCCCAATGCCAGCAAGCAGGTAGAAGACAAAAGGGAGGAAATTTTGGCAGCATTCTAATTGAGTAAATTCAGTGCAACATTGGTTATTTGAAAAATCTGAGATGGTGAGGGAAGAGTTTTCAAAAGTGGATGCATGAGGTTCTTTTCTCTTGGGCTTTTTCTTCTTGCTGGTGGAGGGGTCATTTGGGTCTTTCTGGAAATGATCCTGAAGTAAGGTGAAGCTGATAATGATATCAATAATGAAACTGCGTAGCTCTTGAAGACAGTCCCTTGGCTCAATGGGTGTAGCCTCTGACTGATTGGTCTGGACCTCATCATCTAGAACCATGTGATTCTATATTGATTTGTGCTGGAGTGAATTTGGCAGAAGCTTGATGGTTTGGAGGCACATGAAAATTTTTAGGTTTGCCTTGACATTTCTGATGGGAGATTTGAGAGGATGGGGAGGCCGTGAACACATTTCATCCGCGGCTGTTTGCACTGAGAAAGCCACTGTCTTGGCCCATTTATTGATGGCTTTTCCAGTGGTATGGTCAAAGGCATGAAGAAAGCGCACCACATTGGATTCTAGATGAGCCGTTTTCTGATGTAGGGGGCATGCACAAGCGGGAAAAGTATGGCTGTTCTGCAAACGGTTGAGGGCATGAAAACTGATGATGTCTGGTGTCCTCCATGGCTCATGTGCACCCAAGCCTAGAAAATCTGTTTCTGTGAAATGAAACAGTGTTCATTAGCAAAAAGGAATCTTGCAAGTTGATGGGATATTCAAATAAAACTAACCTTGCTTGCGGATCTTCCAAACCCAGTTACCATACTCAAAATTGGCTGAATGGGAGATGTCCCTTATTTCTGGTGGTTCTATAGCAGTGGTGGCCTGGAGACAGAAATCCAACAAGTGCTTCACCACATCCCATCCCATTTGGAGTTTCTTTGGATATTTTCAACCCTTGAAAGAGTGAGTGATTGAATGAAGCTCCTTACTTATTCCTTTGTGGTAAATGATGGTAAAATAACCTCTACTTGCTTGATCATCAAAATCATAAGTGGGCTCCTTATCTTGGGGAGCATCCATACCAGGAAAAATGTGCTGGGGAGAGTTTGGGTCTGGTTCAATCACTAATGCTTGATTGGATGTCTTGGGTTAATCTGGGGCCGCCTGGGGTTGCTCAGAAGTGACTTGGGGTTTCTCCATGGTTGCAGAAGGTTGGCGTTGGGTTGAGAGGGAAGGTGCAGGAGTTATTTCAATTTCTGTTTGAGGGGAGGGTGCAATGACTTCATATTTTGATGTGGCCTCAGGGGAGGAGGAGGCTGGATTGTGATTGCCCATTATTTGTAGATGTGGGGTCATTTCCACATGTGGATGAGTCAAGCGTGCATGTTTTGGAGGTGGCTGCAAGGGGGGCGGTTTGGAAAATGAGAATCTGGGTGTGATTCCCAGCCTTTCTGTGCAAGGGAGACACCTTTTACAATTTTATTCTATGTGGAAAAACAAATCAGACCTCCAAATATGAAGAATGACAGTGAGGCAAAAACCAGCCTTTTCTGATATTGCTCAAGCTGGAGTTTAACCTGGTGACAGTATCTTGGATTGACATGGGGATCCTGAGCCGGGCACAGGTAGTGAACATGTCTTGAATAATATCTACATTCTGATAGAATTGATATTCAATTACTTCCAGGACTTCTGATGCAGGGTGGGACTTGTCTGCAGGTGCTGAGAGTTTTTCATCTTCATGAGTTGATGGTAAGGACTCTGTTGATTATGAAAAGGAATTAGTCAATGAAGGCAAAGGTTGATAGGGATGGGTCTTTCAATTTGATGATAAACAAAAAAGTGGGTTCAAAAACCTGAAGGTGGTATTGATTGTGTAGGAGAAATGGATTCCATTGTGAGGGAAGTGAGAAATAAATGGAGACAAGATGTGAAGCTGGCTTGAGGGGTATCGGGAAATGGAGAAAAGGGGAAAAAACTGACAGAAGGGAGGGATATTTATAGAAATTGACAAGAAGACTTGTTACATTGTTCTTGTGGCAACCCACAAAACAAACAAAGGTGCTGACCATGTCTACATGATGCAACATGCAGATCCATGGTAATTTGTGTGTCATGCTGATGTGTGATGCATGTGGCTTGCATTATCTGGGGATAGACCTGTGCATATTTAAACCTTGGTGCATTGGCTGAAAAATAATCCAGCATGTGGGTGGTGAATCTGTTTAGAGGCATTAAGATGTTGTCAAAGTGCACTGAACAGTTTGGAATTCATAATGGATGGTAACCATTTAAATGCTCTATGGGTGGTTTCCATTGGAATTCAATGTAATAAAATTGAGATGAACAATTTGAAATTTCATCATGGTTGCCAAAAATTGCAACTCTTCATGGAAGGCAACAATTGGTTCTAATAAGATTGCAATAAAATTGACTGGAACTAAGAACCAAAAGACTGCAGACTAGAGTTAGAAAGAAGAACAATTTGAAAAAAGATGAAAAGGAAGAAAGGGAAGAAGAAGAGACAAACAGCTCAAGCATTGCTTTAGAGAGTAAGTGAGAAAAGAACCCTGGGCGGCATAGAGGTGATAGACAAAGGAAAGCATAGGAGAATGGCTGCAGATATGGCACTAGATGGTCAGATGCGTCGAACTAGAGTGATCTTGAGGATCATATTCTTACCAGACATGGACTTGAAGATGATTATTTGGTTGGATGATGAGTGAGACGAGGTTGGATTGAATTGGCAAAGATAGACGGTCAAGAGAGAGAAGATGAGATGTTGGTGATTTGAGAGGAGAGATAATTTGAGAGAGTAGAACGAGTAGACTGAGAAGAAGCAAGGAAAAGGAAAAAAAGAAAAGGGAAGAAGATAGGAAAGGTATTTTTTGGGAAAGAGAAGGGGAGAGAGATGGTTGACCCAAGGAGGAGGCCGCCAAAGAAGAGAGAAAACCCGGGATCTGAGATGAGAGGTAAGGGGGGTTGCCTGAGTGTCACAGGAGAGATTATCGGGGGACCCCTCCAAGCTTGCGCGACCTTTGAGGACAGGTCCATAGTCCTCAAGTGTTAGGCAATACTTAACACCCCACATGGCTGGTGAGGAGATGGTCAGAAAGATCAGTTGTTTGGGGAGGCAAAGATTTTCTTGGCAAGGAGTTCCAAGGAACTCATTGAGGAGGCTTTTGTGAGAGAGTTGGCGACCATTAGATGACTTTGAATTAGGTTGAGAGTAAATTCCCTGTTTGCAAAATCCTCACGCAACCCTTTTGTTTTGATATCTGTATGCCTGGACTTTGAGTGAGATCCAAACATTTTAATCTTGTCATCCAAGCCCTTATTGTCAATGTGTAAGATAGGCTTGGGTTTGTACATTTGGTATATTTTGCCAATGAGGTGCTTGATCCATTTGAGTTCCAGGTAGCAATCTAGTAGAGCATTCAATTCAGATTTGGTGGAGGAATAAGTAATATTTCTTTGTCAAGTGGAGTTCCAGATAATTGGACTTCCATGATGAAGAATAATGTATCCAGTTTGTGACTTGCGGAAGGTTGGATCATCTCCCCAGGTGGCATCACTGAAGCTGGAAAGAGGTTCTTGATTGGGATCGTAGCTGATGAAAAGTTTCAAATGTTTAGTTGTTTTGAGGTATTTCCAAACCTTCCTCACTTCCCTCCAGTGATTCATCCCTGGTTTGGCGTTGAAACTAGCCAGGCTGGACACAGAGAAGGAAATATTGGGACGTGTGTATTGAGCTAGATGATTAAGGAGACCGGTGGCTGATTGATAGTTAATGTTTAACTGACAGAATTCATCATGATTGGCATTGGATGCAGGTTTGAGGTTCAAATTTTGAGTAAGTGGAGAATGTATGTCTTTACAGGACGTAAGGCTTAGTTCTTCTAAGCCGCGAGCAATGTGAATTGGTTGACTCAGAAGGATTTTGTTGTCTTTGAGCCCCATAAGCATTCCAAGGATGGTGTTGGGAGGATGACAGGATGAATTCTTGAATTGTTCAAGAAAGTTGGGTTTGAAGACTTGAGAGTTACCTACATGAATTAAGTCATCAACGTGGAAATAGATGATTTCCTTTGTTGTAGAGTTGAGATAAAGGCAGGGATCACTAGTTGACTCTTTGTAGCCTTGAGATTTGATCCAAAACTCAACGTTTTGTACCAGTTTTTGGGTGATTGTTTCAAACCATAGAGAGATTTCTTGAGTTTTAGATAAGGAGACCTTCTGTTGGACCCTTCTGGTGTTTTTATGATAGCTGTTTCCTTGAGAGGGGCGTGTAAGAATGCGCCTTTCATGTCAAACTGAGTCTATTTCACTTTTTGTTTTAGGCCGTACGTGAGAGCAACTCGGAGTGATCCTAATTTGCCAGTTGGAGCCCAAGTTTCATTATAATTGATCCATAGAACTTGATTAAATCCTTGGACACAGAGTTGAGCTTTGTACTTGACCGGGTTGCCATGACAGTTCTCTTTTACTTTGAAGACCCAGGTTGTGTTCAGAATGTTGTCCGGAGTGCCATAGTGTTCTTCCCAAAAGTCCTGGAGTTCTATGGAGTTCAATTCATTGTCAGCTGCCTTCTTCCATTTTGGCCATTCAGAGCATTTTTTAGGAGCTTTGTAAGAAGGGGGTTTGTAATAATGGTGAAAACCATATCTTTGAGGTTTTCTTGTTTCGCGCTTGGGTCTTTGATAGGTAGATTGGACAGGGAACTCTGGAATTTAAAAAGGCATAGAAGGAGGATTGGGGGAAGATGATGCTACCAATGTCGCGTGTTCCTGATCCAACTCAGATTCTGAAGAGTTGTCCTGCCATTCTTGTATAGTGTATTGTTTTTCAGCTGAGGAGAAGTCAGATTCTCTGGATTCCGTGTTAGTTTTGCTGAAGATATCAGTCCCAGGCAATTCAAAGAATGGAAAGTTGTGTAGAGAGTCCTTGAGAAACTGAATGTGTTTGGTTTCAAAAACCCCACCCAATGAGTTGAGAATAAGATAGGAGTGAAAGACAGGATTTAACCCAATCAGGACTCCTTCCAGTCCTTTCTTGTCAAACTTTCTTCCCTTTTGTAGACAATTTGCAAGGTAAATGACTGGAGATCCTACAGGTTTGAAGTAGTTAGCGGGTAATTTCTTGTTGAACATCAGTTCCCAAGGGGATCCATCATTACCTTCCCTGGGGAATTTGTTGAGCATGAAGCAACAGCTTCTGACCACAATGTTCCAGTAGTTCTTACTCATCCTAGAGGATGAGAAGGTTGCACGTGCCGACTCAATGATTGTTTGATTGGCTTGTTCTGCTCGACCATTGTGCTGAGAGTGGTAGGGTTTGGACGTCAAGAGTTTGATGTGTTTGATTTTGGCAAAGCTCTTCAGGGTTTCATTTGTGAATTTGGTGCCCTTATCCAAAAAGATTTCTGTTGGATAGTAATTGAGTTGTTTATCTTCTGTCTCAAGGGTGCTGATGATGACTTCTGGGGTTTCTTATTTGTTCATGAGGGGAAAGGCCAAGAGATAGCCCTTGCAGTTTTCCACAAGCGTTAGAATATATCTGTGGCCAGCTTTTGATTGCGGAGTGATTGGACCTATCAAATCTAGATGATTTCTCTCAAGAGGCTTTGAAAACGGTGTGGAAGTAGCTGAGAATGGAACCCTTGTGATTTTTCTCTTCACGCAACCATTACACTGGAATTCATTCAATTTGTCTTTAGAGTATCGGTCTTTAAGAATAGTTTTGAGTGTTGAGATCAGGGCGTGTCCGTACATCTTATGGATGTCGGAGAGCGGTTGAGCATGTGTTGGGAAAGTTGAAAAGAATTGATTTGTGAGGTTGACCAATAGGTTGCTCCCAGCAGTTTTGGGTTGCTCAATAACAAATAGGCTGTCGCGGATCAGTCCTTTAAGTACCGTCTGGCCAGCTTGAGTGATTCTGAATTGATCTTGTTCTTGGGAGAGATTACAACCTTTTTTTGCCAAAAGGCCGGTACTGATAAGATTAACTACAATGTTGGGTACGTACATGCATTCTTTAAGAGTGATGACGGAGTCCCTCCATTCCAGTCAAACAGTTCCCATTCCTTGTATCTTGAGATTGGCTTCTAATTTGCCAGTTTTGATCTTGTCCACCTCATCCTGCAAGTTGATTGAGATCAAATACTTTGGGCCATTGAATATGTGAATGTTGGCGCCAGAATCCAAGAGAAAGTTAGGTGTATTATTGGCATTGATCCAGAGCGTGAGTAGCGCGTGATAGTTGATGGTAGGAGTTTTCTTGATTTGGCTCTTCCATTTGTTCTGTTGTTCTATCCGCCAAGCTGGAGAAATTTGAGGATGAAGGTGAAAACAAGAGGATTTGGGGTGCGGAGCATTAGGGTTGTGAAAACCTTCTTTGCACAAAATGCGGGTCTTTCTCTCTCCTTGATCTGTTTTATTTCTAGTGGTCACTAGGGTGACATCAGAGGTGGATTTGCCTGTTTTTAGTTGTGCCTTACGCTCATTATTGTGTTGAGTTAGATGATTGAATACCTCCTCTACCGTTACAGATTTTTTGCCGTGCATTATTTTTTGCTTTAGGTTCTCTAGAGTGGGTGGAAACTTGAAGAGTATGAGATACGCCAGGATGTCCTTAGGCAGCTCTATTCCTACATTGGCCATACAAGTGAGTGCTTTTTGAATATCCGTTATATATCCCTCAATGGTGTGTTTGTTGAATGGAGCGATGAGGAATTGATTGAAGATGCGGGCTCTGTTGGCGGTCTCAGAAGAAGAAAACCTTTGTGTGATCTTGGCCCAGAGTAGCTTTGACAACGTTATTTTTACGGCGTTAACAACATTGGCGTGAGTCGTACTATTGAGTTTAGATAGAATAATTGCCCTGATTTCTTGATCTTGCTTCACAGGTAATTGGCCCAAATTTCTGGTTATGGCGTCCTTGATGTCTTTGAGATTAAATAGCATCATCATTTTGTCTTGCCAGATGAAATAGTTGTTGTCCTTGAGAGGAGGGATAGCATCCACGGATGCCTTGAGTGCAACCTGATAGAAATAATTGTTTTCTCCCGTTGGTTTGTGTTGAAATTTCAAGTCTCATGGCTGCGGACTGTCATTCACGCCATACTTCTCAATCTCACGGCTGTGGACTATTCTCATCTACGTCATAATTCAAATCTGTCACACATGTGAAATCTGTCACTAAAGTCAAACAGTAGAACCAGATCAATCAACTGTCTCTCCAACTTCCCTCCTGTTCTCTTGTTTTCCTTTTTCTGATCCATTCTATTTCTATTTTCTATTTCCAGTTATAGTCTGCTTCCACTCCTTTCCTTTCTTCATTGTCTCTTCTTCTTCCCTCATAAGACTCACTGATCTCAAGATCGTATCCCTCCATAAACTCCTCCTCAACCAAATACCACCTACACCTTGATTACTCAACTTGGCCTTTGACCCAATCTCTACCTGCGGCTCCTTCAATTGTCCCTTCTTCATCAAGATAACCCCTTACTGCTTTTCAACTTTGCGGCCGTTGTTCTCATTTGGTGAGAAAGAGATCATTGTGCTTCATTCAAATCCCAACTCTCATTCTGAACTGTTGTCGCTAGTCTATCCCGTTGCTGTCCATCTTATATCTATCCTAGGTTCAATAAGGCCTCTTATCCAGTATCTCTGTGGTTTTCTTCATAATTGTTCATATACGGGGTAGGATCAATCCATTTTATTCTGTATGGGTCAACTATTGAATTTGTTGTTTTATTTTTGTTAGTCTTGTCTTATATTTATAGAAATCAAATAGTTCAAGTTTTATCATGATTAACAGTCAAAAGCAATCTCCAGTTGCCAACCTCTCAAGACCAGGTCCGTCTCATCTATAATGGACAACATCAATCCAACAATTCTTAAAACCACCCTGGAAGCCATTCCTGTTCTCACCAAGGAAAACTTCACCATCTGGAAAACTAGGATAAACTTGCTCCTGAACCTTGCCAAACTAAAAGAAATCATTGGATCAAGCACAGAAGAAATAGAGGACACCGACAACAACATTCTCACGTCTATATTAATCTCCAAGCTTTCCCCGTCCATCCATACAAAAATTGTATCTTCCGGCAATGAAGAAAGTGCCAAGGAGATATGGCAAGCAATCCACAAAAACTTTGTATCTTCGCAACCATTCAATTGGGCTCGAGTATACAGCCAATTTGCCTTGATTGTATTTGATGAAAGCAAAATACAAGGATTCATCCTGGACGTCAAGAATGGTGTCAATAAACTACACAAAATCGGAATCATCCTTCCTGTCAACATCTTAACTTAAATGATCCTTGATAAGTTACCAGATTCTCTGAGAAACATTAAACAATCTATTACTCATTTGAATGTTCAGTCCAAAATCAATACTGATGCTGTTCTGGATCATCTCCGCATTCATATGAATAAATTACGAATGAGCAACTCTTCACCTCCTTTATCAAATCAGATTGCATCTCTTTTCACCGACGCATCTGGGAAATGCAAACCAAGGAAGCACAACACTCTTGCAAATCATCCTAAGCACAAGTGCTGGATGTTGTACCCCTACCTTAGACCAAAGAATAATGGTCCCTCCGAATCCAAGACTTATGTCAGCTGCCTGTCCATCTCTAGCTTTCAAGATTCTCTAAATTTTGTTCTTGAATCCAGCTCATCCAATCACATGGTTTCTGACCCTAATCTGTTCACGAATCTTGATCTCTCAGAAAAAGGAATGATCAGTACAAGCTGCGGAAGAAACTTGTTGGAAGTGAAAGGGAAAGGAAAAATTGACCTGAAATGTGATTTGGGAGATGTCATACTTCATGACGTACTGTTTGTTCCTAATCTCTCAATCAACCTGATTTCACTGAGAAGACTCCTTCTCAATAATTACATTGTTGACTTCCAACCCAATGTGTTTCTTCTCTACAAACTGGGAAACCTTGCAATGAAAGGACACTACTTCAATCACATTGCTTGTCTCAGATTCTATCCTCCCACTTCTTCCACATACCAATCTCATCTGTCCTATGCTGAAAATCTCCACAAGTTGCTAGGGAACGTGAGTTACCATTGATTGAGGCACAAGTTGAATATCCCTATCAAGAAAACTGAAAATTTTAAATTGTGTGCCATTTCAAAAGTGACCAGAGCATTGTTTCACTCACAAATCTCATCTGCTGATAGCATCTTTCAAGAGTTACATCTTAATACTATTGGGCCCCTACCTTCCTCAAAGAATGGTCACAAATATCTTTTCACCGTCACCAATGCGTTCTCTCAATATGTGGCTGTTATTCTGGTCATCAGCAAGGAATTGATCCCTTCAGTACTTGCTGAAGCCATCAATCTGGAAGCAAAGCAATTAAATTACTATCCATCTATCCTGCACTCCGATCATGGGACCAAATTTGAGAACTCCAAGCTTGCGGACTTTTGCAAGAAAAACCTTATTTGTCAACAATTCTCCAATCCGTATACCCCTCAACTCAATGGACTGGCCGAACAATTTAATTGTACCATAATAGAGTCAATTTGTTTGAACCTGAGTGATTCTAATATTCCCATAGGAATGTGACACAAAGTGGCCCAGGCTTCCGCCTTAGCCGTCAATCAGATTCCATCTCATAAGAGCAAAAAGTTGCCCTATGAGGTGTTCAAAGGTGCAAAGCTTCCCTTAACTTATTTCAATCCACTAGGCGCTCCTGTCTCCTATCTCATTCTTCCCAAGGCTCCTGGATCAAAATTACTCCCTCCAGGCGAGATCAGTCACCTAATTGGATACAATCCTGAGATTCAATCTTATAGAATCCTCACTTCTTCAGGAAAGGTGCTAGACTCCAAGCATGTTTGATTCCTAGAAATAGATTGCAGACCCTCAAACAATTCTTCCTCCAAAGAATGGTTGCCCAATTGGAAATCTTCTGCTCACTCTCAAGATGAACCTGAATCCTTAAATGAGGAACCCAAGACTTTAGAAGCTTTAAGTTCTCCCTCTGATCAGCCTCCTTCTGAGGATCAGTCATCAAAAAAACCCTCTTTATATGTGTCTGAATCTGTGTATGAAGATTTCTGCAAAGATATTGTACCCTCTTGCGTTCTAAGAGAAAGAACCCTTGCCGTCAAACCAGTCAAATACAGCTTTTTCTCAACAAACCTGGATCCCAACAAGGTCTGAGATGCTAAACTAGAGGAACTCAGGAGCATTGAACAACACCAGGTGTGGGAAGATGCAACGGAAACACCAAGCCGTTGGCTCAATACTCTATGGGTTGATTTTCTCAAACCTGCCACAAATTCCTCCCCCGAATGCGTCAAGTCCAGACTGTGTATTCAAGGTTTCAAACAGGAATACGGGGTGGACTACTTTGATACATTCGCTCCCACCGGGAAGTTTCCTTCTCTGCTTCTTCTTCTAACTCTTGCGGCTGATAAAAAGCTTCCTGTCAGACAGTTTGACGTCAAAAGTGCTTTTCTGTTTGCTCCCTTGGAGGAAGAGATATACATCAAAAATCCGAAAGAATCTACCCGCTCTAGCCCTTTTCTTAAACTCAAGAAATCAATTTATGGTTTAAAACAGGCTCCTGACAACTGGAACCGCACCCTCACTGAATGGTTTGAAGAAATAGACTATCAACAGTCTCAGTTGGACGCATGTGTCTTTATTCATAAACACCAAGACTCTTTTATCTTTTTCCATGTTGACAACTTGGTTGTGGTGGGGAAGACTGATGCATTTGAGGAAATATTTCTTCATTGCTTTCCTAACTCATCAGCTCAAAATCTAGACAATTTATTAGGAATGAACGTAGAATCGGATGAAACCGGTTTCTCATTATCTCAGTCCGATCTTATAAACAAGGGCATTCAACTGCTGAATCTTTCCAAGTGTTGACCAGTTGCTACTCCTCTTACACCCTGTATTCAACTGAGTCGGAGTCTGACAAGGAACTCAAGGAGTTCGAGTCTCTGGGTATAAACTACAGAAATTTCACCGGCATCCTTAACTATCTTTCCTGTTGATCGCGTCCTGACATTGCAGCTGCATCATCCATTCTATCCAGATTCAACCATTGACCGGGCATTCATCATTGGAGGGAAGTTAAACATTTTTGGAAATACTTGAAATCAACCATCAACTACAAACTGAGACTTCAACCGCAGACATCAGACAATCCAAAAATAAACATGTACACCAATGCTACATGGGCGGATGATCTTGAAACCAGGACTTCCCAGAGTGGAATCGTGGCCTTCTGGAAAAATTGCCCTATCTCCTGGACAAGCAACAAACAAAGAAATATAACTCTATCATCCACCAAATCTGAGCTCAATGCTCTGTCCAATGGCCTCCAAGAAGACTGTTGGCTATCAAACTTGATCTCTGAACTGTGGAATACAAAACTATCTCCGTCCTCATTTTACATTGATAATAAAGGATTATTAGAAAAAATTAAACATTTCGGATCAAATTCAAAAACCAAGCATCTAGACATCAAAGTCAAACATATTCTTAAACTATAAACTGAAAGAAAAATTATTATTTCTCTCATCTCATCATCCGAGATGATGGCGGATGCGCTTACTAAAGCCACTGCTTCTCAATCCTTACAATTATTGACTTCCCATTTTTTTGCTCTTCCTCATCAAATGATCCGTGGTGTTGAAATTCCAAGCCTCACGGCCGCGGACTGTCATTCATGCCATACTTCTCAATCTCACGGCCGTGGACTATTCTCATCTACGTCATAATTCAAATCTGTCACACATGTGAAATCTGTCACTAAAGTCAAACAGTAGAACCAGATCAATCAACTGTCTCTCTGACTTCCCTCCTGTTCTCTTGTTTTCCTTTTTCTGATCCATTCTATTTCTATTTCCTATTTCCAGTTATAGTCTGCTTCCACTCCTTTCCTTTCTTCATTGTCTCTTCTTCTTCCCTGATAAGACTCACTGATCTCAAGATTGTATCCCTCCATAAACTCCTCCTCAACCAAATACCAACTATACCTCGATTACTCAACTTGGCCTTTGACCCAATCTCTACCTGCGGCTCCTTTGATTGTCCCTTCGTCATCAAGATAATCTTTTACCCCCTTTCAACTTCGCGGCCGTTGTTCTCATTTGGTGAGAAAGAGATCATAGTGCTTCATTCAAATCCCAACTCTCATTCTGAACTGTTGTCGCTAGTCTATCCCGTTTCTGTCCATCTTTTATCTATCCTAGGTTCCATAAGGCTTCTTATCCAGTATCTCTGTGGTTTTCTTCATAATTGTTCATATACGGGGTAGGATCAATCCATTTTATTCTGTATGGGTCAACTATTGAATTTGTTGTTTTCTTTTTGTTAGTCTGGTCTTATATTTATAGAAATCAAATAGTTCAAGTTTAATAAGTTTGTTCATTCTTGGCTAGGGAGAGTTGTCCTTTGGCTTTTAACCATAATAAGATTGCGATAAAATTGACTGGAACTAAGAACCAACAGACTGCAGACCAGAGTTAGAAAGAAGAACAATTTGAACAAAGATGAAAAGGAAGAAAGGGAAGAAGAAGAGACAAACAGCTCAAGCATTGCTTTAGAGAGTAAGTGAGAAAAGAACCCTGGGCGGCATAGAGGTGATAGAAAAAGGAAAGCGTAGGAGAATGGCTGCAGATACGGCACTAGATGGTCAGATGCGTCAAACTAGAGTAATATTGATGATCATATTCTTACCAGACACGGACTTGAAGATGATTATTTGGTTGGATGACAAGTTAGACAAGGTTGGATCAAATTGGCAAAGATAGACGGTCCAGAGAGAGAAGATGAGATGTTGGTGATTTGAGAGGAGAGATAATTTGAGAGAGTAGAACAAGTAGACTGAGGAGAAGGAAGGAAAAGGAAGAACAGAAAAGGGAAGAAGATAGGAAAGGTATTTTTTGGGAAAGAGAAGGGGAGAGATATGGTCAACCCAAGGAGGAGGCTGCCAGAAGAGGAGAGAAAACACGGGATCTGAGATGAGAGGTAAGGGGGGTTGCCTGAGTGTCACAGGAGAGATCATTGGGGGACCCGTCCCAGCTGGCGCAACCTTTGAGGACAGGTCCGTAGTACTCAAGTGTTAGGCAATGCTTAACAGGTTATCATGACAGACTGCAACCATTAGAATGCCTCATGAATAGAAACAAATGTTCTTCTTGATGTTTGCAGACCATTGAAACTATTCATTCTTAATGGTCACCAACCATTGAAAACCTTCATGGATGGTGATGATTGCTTCCCATCACAGGCTGCAACCATTAGAATGCCTCATAAAAAGTGACCAATGTTCTTCTTAATGGTCACTGAACATTGCAATTCTTTATGGTTGGCAATGATGGCTTCTCATGATGGAATTCAACCATTAGAATGCCTCATGAATGGTGAAAAATATTCTTCTTAATGGTTGCCAACCATTGCAATTCTTAATGGATGGAAAAAGTTGATTCTCATGACCAAATGTGAAAATTAGAATGCCTCATAAAAAACAAGGAATTTTCTTCTTAATGGTTGCCAACCATTGATTCTACTGCCACCATGCAACCATTATAATGGATGGTGACCAATGTTCTTCTTAATTGTTGCAGACCATTGAAATTATGTATGGAGGGAAACCATTGGATTGCCCCAGGGACAGGGAAAATTGTGCTTTCAAGTAGAAAGTCACAATTGCCATTCTAGATGAACAGCAACCATTGACCCCTCTCTGGGGGGAATCCATTGTAATGCCTCTTGGAAGACATTACAAGATTTATTTGTGATCATAAATCATTGAAGTGGTTTGATCATTCAAAAACATCTGCCTTTAAAAAAATCTAATGAATTGTGACCATGAATATCTAACATGGATAAAGGAGGTTAAAGAAATTGAAGCATGTCTTCCATTGAAGTTGTTTAATATCATGCACATGTCATGTCCAGTAAAAGAGTGTCACACACAATCTCATGCAGTGTACCATCTTATCTACACATATGGGAGTATTGGTGACAGGAAGTGGCAAGAAAGGCATGATATGAATGGTGAGTAAACATCTCTCATGGCATAGTGGAAAAAATGTACTTCTCAAGAATTTTGATGCAAAAGTAATGTAAAGGATAGTGGGGAAAGAAAACAACAAGCATATGAGTTAGATAAGCAAGAAGGAAATGAGAAGCTAAGAGAGAGGGGATTTAGGTGTCAGCCTGCAGGGATTGGAACAATTCTCTCCAATCCCTGGTGGTGAGAATACTTGACCTGAATATGATATGAGCACAATTTTGTGAATCATCAGACTGTCAAGTTTGTAGGTATATTTTCAGGAAAAAAAGACTTACTGGGAAAGTTTCTCCTTGCGTTCCTGAATCTGAAGGAGAAAGGGAAAATTCAGTGAAGTGTGTATGATGACTGGAGTATGAGTACATTACCTTTTGAATATTCTCCTCAATGGTAAAAGGTGCAATGAGGTAATAAACCTGCACTAGCATGGTTTGAACCATTTGATGCAGCCAATTGACTGCCTGTTCCTGGGTTGTGGGGCTCCAGTGGGGTTCCTATGTAGATCAAATGAATTTAGACTAAGTAAATGGCAAAATTCTAGAAATTATTGGGTGATTACCATGATGAATAAAACATTGGCTGATGTGATGTTGATTCCAACACCAGCTGCCTGAATGGAGGCAAGTAGCACATAACTTGTACTACTTGCAAAAAACTGCTCAGGAATCGATTCTTGCTGTTTTCCTGTCAGCCCTCCATCCAGACAAAAGGAGGAGATTCTGTATTGATCTAGTGTCATCCCAATCCTGCACATGGTGGGTGAAAATGAAATCTTAAGTGGGGTCTGATTGGAATCAGGAGAAAACAATGGTGAGCTTAGAGATCAAGATAGTGCATCCAACACAAAAAGACCACAACTTTGCTTGCTCCAGCTACCACCGCCAATCATACCTGAATCATCCCTACAAGCTTTTTGATTATGGAGCTCTTGAGGCAGGTTTAAATATCAATTTGGTGGAGATTTTTTTTGAATCCCTTGCTGTGATCCTTGGGAACCAACTCTTCTGTGAGGACAAATTTTCCATTTTGGGCCATGATGACATTGGTGTCTGCCAAAACCAGATGATTACATGCTGCAATGAGCTGTCCAAGATCTTTGAGGAGAAACAACTTCATTGGCTTGGATCCATTGGCAGGAAGCTCATTCCTGATCTTGGAAATTAATTGGTCCTGGAGTCAAAAGTAGAAGTCTTTGGCTGTGGGTGAGAGCAGTGTCTTAATGTAGTTGTGATTAATCCTTGGGACATTTGAAAGCTCATCAACCTTGGTACTTCAAAGAGGGGTGTGTTGGAGGACCATTTGTATTGGGGAAAAGTACCCTGATTTTAGGTGGGGAAAAAGGGTAGTTTCCCAGTTTCTGCACTCATTTTCTAGACTGATACCCAGGAAGCTAAGGAGAGAGATGAGATTTTTAAGGCAGTTTTGCACTGGTGTTTTTGTGAGAAAACCTCTACAATTGGTGAAAACCTGGGTTCCTTGGGACAGTTGTGCCTTGGTATTTTGGAAAGGGCTGCGATGCAAGTGAATTGCAGTCAATTTGGTCCCAAAAAAATATACTGGGGTAGGAAAGATGGCAAGATGAAGGTTGGACTAACTGTGCCCCATCCAAAATAATCCTGAACCATTTTCTAGAGAAGATAATGGAGGGTGGGGTGTGAGGGTTGGCTTGCATTTTGTTGTTTTTGAATGAAACCAGGTGATATGATGTGGGATTCACTTCTGCATGTTCTAGTAGACATGCCATGGTCTGATGCCGCCATTTTCCATGGTAGGTAAGAATTTTGATGGCCTTTGACTGGGTATGCTTCATAATATCTCTTTTCCAATTTTTCAGGAGGCGGGGGGTTATCACAAGTGTGGCTTGATGCAGAGGTTTTTCAGGGGGGGATCCAGAGGGAGGCCATAGGTCTGAGCTTGCAGCAAGATGGTTGCAATGAGTGAAATTGATTGTATTGTTTTACCAATAACCATTTCCTCAGCCAGGATAGATCCAAGTGGCAATTTGGGAATGTCCTCACCCCTTGAAATAGCTATGCTGTCACCAGTGATCTTTTTCTCCCATAGTGCACCACTATCAATTGAGGTGCTCTTCCACAGAGCCAATTCAGATGCAGCGCATGGTTATTCCCTATCAAGGAGGAATGCAAGTCCTTGAGAGTGATGTGGTAGCAATGGGGTTATGATTAGATTGGCAGGGGGAGAAATGGGGTCCAGATTGCACCTGCTGGAAACCTCAAGTAGAACAGGGTTGTAATGTAGCTATTTGATAGCGGAGGGGAGGTCTAAAATTTTTGTGGAAAGTTTTGAAAGCAAGATGGGGTTGTTTTTTGTGGTATTTTATTATGGAGGGCGTTCAAGGGTAATGAATGAGGAAACAATATTGGAGGTGGTGATGGCCATGAGATCACGTTTGCTGAAAAATATCAATAATTCCAAATTGAATGTGACAGAAGGCTTGGAGGAGACATGCAGAACTGCCTCAACAAAGATCTGTGAAGCTTTCTGGTTGGGGAATTCCAAAGCGCATTTCCCAGAAGGACCAAAAGATGTTTTATCAGGGAGATAAGGGAGAAGAAAAAATGACAAGGGAAGCGGTAAGGAGCCAACAGGTTGATCTAGGGTTGTGATTCTGACAAAAAGTTTCCCATCTTGGTGGAGAAGGGAGACCCAATAGGTCAATGGGTTGGAAATGAGATAGGGAAGAAAAGTTACAGGAAATGAGCTGAGGGTGTTTTTGAGGAGGCCAAGACATCCATCAGAGAAAGAAGCCATGGCTAAGGTTTAATTAAGTAATGTGGTGTGCAAGGGATTTAATACATGGATGGATGAAAAATGTTGGAGATTGTGGGAAGAACAATGATTTTGAGGAGGAAGAAAATTGTTTGAGGGTGGGTATTAATACCTTTGAGCTGACCATGAGGTGACTCTTTGGTAGGAATTCATGTGATTAGATTGTTTGTTTGGTGGGAAGCTCTGTGGCCAGATGTGCAGGTTAAGAGATTTGGAGTATGCAATTCAGATATCAATGAGCTCTGCATGATGTGGAGATTAGCCTCAGCCTGCCTTGGCCATTAAAATAGGGGATTATTTTGTTAGATTCCATGGGTCATAGTCTCATCCAGAGGATGTAAGCAATTGTTGATCAAACTATATACAGTTCTGGAAATGAGGGGAATATGACATCATTACATTCAGGGTTATTAAAATTCTAAATTTGGAAGTATGCATAATAATGGGAATGTTGAGGTCTCACTTGTGTCAATTAGGGTTAATGGTCTGTGCCAAATCAATTTGAGAGGGTCTAAAATGGACTTTTATGCTGGGTGGCAAGCATACAGCTCCATTTTTGACTTATCTATGTGGATTCAAAAATGAATTTAGCTTTGGAATAGAGATAGTGCACTCAGTACCACCTTCCTGGGGAATGTCAATATGGAGTTTAATGTGTGGTTGCAAGCACAAAACACTGTCTTTGAGTTGTGGCCATAGAAAGAGCCACATACTAAAGATGGTCAAATATTCCTGGCCCCATGTGAAGCAACACCAAATTGACTTGTACGCTGGGCAGCTGGCATACAACTCTATCTTAGGGTGCACTGTGAGGGTATGGGCATCAATAGAGCCAGGGACCTCAGATGCTCAATTTACGGCAAAACTCTGAGAATTGACCAAGAGTGGATTTGTACGCTGTGGTGCTCAATCTGGGACACCTCTGGACCTCTACGGAAAAAGTAAAATTTTTTATGAACTTTTCTATAGCCTCCATTTAGATTCAAAAAAAAAACCTTTTTGATCCAGAATGATTCCCATATCCAGTTCCCAAACTTCCAGCTCCAACTCTCCTAGTCGTCTAGGATCATCTCTTGGGTGCCTGGTGCCCGGTCCTATGTTCAATTTGCCCTTTCTTTGCACTGCTATCCACCCTTTTTTTGGCAAACGCGCAGATTAAGACCAGCTTGGCTTGTGGGCTTCTATCAGGCACCTGCACCCCCAATTGACCACCAGCCTTGATGTTCCTCTCGAAGTATGCATCCTACCCCTTCTCATTTTTTGCAAACCTCCTCAGTCCATACAATCCGATTCCCTCCACAACCAACGTCATCCATCCATCATCACCCCCTAGGAAACTTCGCAAGGGTGTTTCAGGTACCATCCTATCCACCGCCATCAATGTTGCACTATTCACCTTGGCCATAGGGTACGCTGCCTATCAGTTTTGGTGCGGAAAGTTGTTTGAGGAGGAAGAGAAGACCCTATTTCTCAAATATAGCTCACTGAAATCCATCCCAAACCCTGCCAACAATCTCACCTCCATCCTTGTCTGGGGCGCTTGCTTTGGCCAAGGCATTTTCCCACCACCATCACCGCCAACCAATCTTTCTCAATTGGTTGGTTGATGCCCTCATCTCTCTGCATTTCGGCCTGCGGCTGTTGCCCAGGCCCATCAAACACCTGCTGGCAGTCATCTGCGGGTCTCAACTGTTTCCTGGGCCCGTCAGCATGTCCGCGGGCTTCTCACTAGCTACTCTCTTTCCCATGCCCATTATTGGCACAGGCCGGGGTTTTGATTCAGTTCTTCTTTTTTTTGAGTGTTTGTTGTTTCTTTTTTTCCCTTTTGTTTTCTCATGACAATCCTAAAAAAAAAAAAACTTTTTTTCCACTCTATTTGTAGTATCTCTTGTAAATAGTCTACAGGGACCCATGGTCTATAAAAGGAGGGGCTCTCCCCTGCCTTTTTTGATCATCCATGGGAGTGTGTGCATATGTCCCCTTGTTATCATTGAAATCTGATTCTCATCCTCATCCTGGGTATATCTATGATTTCCCCCTGATCCATTGATCCTTAGTCTTTGCCCCTCTGTGGCCTGATCCTTATCACCAACCAATAGCCTTGCCAGTTGAAGAGAATTCTGTCTGTTGGAATTCTTGAGTGTTTTATACCACTCCTTGATCCCTTTCTCTGAATATACTGGTCTTGATCCCTCCTTGATCATTTTTCTGGAGCCAATCACAATCAATTGAAGAGGTGTTATTAAGCTTAAGACCTGGAGTGTTATACCTCACTTATTTTTTTTGGAGTTGCATTCTGCCAGCCTACTCTTGAATTCCTTGAGAAGTGTTGAGGTTATCCTTTCTTCAAATCAGTTACTGTTTGCTTTTAGAGCTTCTCAAAAATAGTGCTTTGTCTTGCACAGCCACCCTCAGTTATCTGGTAACCTTCAAGCGCTTGATTGCAGAGAGTTGGGCAGGTTCATTGAGAACCTGGAGGTTGGTTGGATTTGAGTTGATCATCCCCAATCTTCTGCTGACAACCAGAGATATTAGCTTGTGGGCGTTGCTTACATCCAACAGCTTTGTTCTTTGAACTTTGAACAAACTTTACCTTCTTTTTTCCAAGTTTTTCCCACATAATCTTGGCTCAGATAGTGCTGTTTCATTGCTACGGAACTACTATCATCTTTGTCCTTTACAACTTGATTCCTCATTTACCAGGTTCAGGACCTTGATCTTGGTTACATTTAAATATTTTTGTAACACTCAGGAGGGCAGCCTAAACAGCACCTTTCCCCTCCACAGAACTGCCATGGCCTAGCAGCTTTTGGAGTCTTACAATGCTGAGCCACAACATAGCTCCTCATGAGATTAATGGAGAGGATGCTCATGAAGGATCACAAAATTGAGTTGTACGCTGGGCAGCGAGCATACAAATACTGAAAGGACCATTGTGCATAGGAAATTAGAGGTTGTGCATTGGGTGGCTAAATTCCCGCTCTGCTTGTGAGTGGTCCTGTCAGCCTACTGGATGCCATGGTCCTTGCCCTATTTTAGCTACCAGAGGTGATAGAATAAATAATAAATATATTATTCAATAAATGCAGCAAAAATCCATAAAATATTGGGATAAAGCTTATTGCAAGGTTAATTGGTTTGGATATGGTTTATTTTTATAGATAAATATAGATAAATTGATTATGAAATATTTGTATAGAGGGGCCACAATTATATTGGGAATCTTTAACACCTTTCTTCAGGTAATTCAGTATGAAAACACATAGGCCTGGCTACTTTGGAACCTTGAGTTTAAAGTATATTTTTCCAAAAGATAATATTTATATAAAATAAATGGTGGAGTGGCAGGGCTTTGTAAACAAGCTGACACAACAGAGAAAGGAAAATAAGACTAATTGGTATATTATTGAATCCTTTGGGTACCTGTTTGGGACGTGCACTGATGGGTTGACCCTGTATACTGGGGTTATAAGGTTGTTGAGCAGGTTAAATTAATAAAAAGGGTTGAGGAAGGATATTATTAATTGGAATAAAGCCATAAATAACTTACTTATATTTATAAGTATTTGATTACCTTGGTGCGGTTTCTGGATGTAAATATAACGGGGTCTTGGGGTATCAATATCCTCAAAAGAGCTCTTTATTTATAGCTTTTGGAGTCCCAATATTGTCCTTCTGAGGGGTAAAGGGGCTCAAAGGGATGGAAAATGAGGCTAGCAGGTAACCAGTGGTAGCCTGACACGTTTTCTTGGTGCTTTTGCACGCGTAGCATCTAATTCCACAGGGTATGGGAATTATTCTACTTTCTCATTGATGTTTTGACGTGTGAATAACACTAATCTGTCCTTTTTATTTATTATTTAATTAATTATCCTTAGTAAATGTTCCCAGTATGTTAATAATTATTTGAATAGACATTCCTACGGATATTCTGATGTCATGTGAGTTCTCATTTTGTATTAAATAATTGGAGGAAAGTCATGATATTGATTTTACTCCTTATTTTCAAATTTAAGTTGATTGAATAAAATAATTACTTAAAATATAAGTCATGGGTATTCATGTAATATTTTTACATAATTAGTTTTCTTAGTATGTAACAAAAATATTGATGTCTAGAAATTATCATAATAGTATATTAAATTATTTCAATATATTTTTAGAAGTAGTCATTATATTATTTTTGACATTTTGGGTACTTTGAATTATATTCAATAAAAAATACGTATAAAAGTTATTTAGGTGCTTTTATATAAGTTTAGGTATTTTTAGACTATCTAATATCCACGGGAACATTTATTACATATGTGGAATTTTCCCATGTAGGTTGTAGCATGTTATTTTTATGTTATTTCTGTTACTTTTGCAGCATCCTCTGCAATAGTAGCAAGCAGATATTCCCCCACTCAAAGATATGGCCATATTTGAAAGAAAATCTGGAGCATGTTGGGAAAAAATTGATTCCATGTGTGTTTCAGTTCCTTCTGCTGGCTCTGTAGTTCCTAAGATGTATTGGTCCATCAGGTAAATTATTCTCAGGCAACCATTCATCTTTGTCTGAAGATTCTCCTTTGTATCTTACTAAGTATAGTCTAACATCTTTTCCTTGTAATCTCTCTTTCTTGTCTCTCAATATCCAGCTGAATTTCCCTTTTTATTTCACAGGGTCAGTTTCTATTTGGATTATTGCTTGAGGGAGATTTCTACCTTCTCTTGGTTGAAAGTGTTTTACTAGGCTAACAGGAAATACTGGGTGTTTTCTTGATAATTCTTCACTCAAGATTACTTCTCCAGCATTTTTTCCATGCATCTTTTTGATAAAAAATGGTCCAACAAAGGCTGGTTTCAGCTTTCTGTTACCTGCTAGATTGTTGAAGTTGGTAGTGGATATCAAGATCTGATCTCCTATTTTAAAGTCAGGTTCCCTATGTGACTTTTCCCATCTTTTTTGTCTGTATTCTACTGATTCTTCTACACATTTTTGAGCATGATCAATCGGGGGTATAGGATAATAATCTTCCTGAATATAATTATTGAGCATTTTTAAGTCTCCTACCTTTCTTGACTTGTCATTATGCCAAGCTATGATTACAGGTGTGGTCAAATCTACCTGCTCATTGTGCCCTACTTTCCTCAATACTTTAAAGTCTATCAGTTCTTGGATATGGTCCTCAAGAGCTATTCTAGACTTAGGAATTGTTGAGAATGTAATCCCTGTTAGGGAAATACATATTAAAATATTTATTTTAATAAATTTATTTTAATATCAAATGAAAGAGACAATGATTCTGATCATTATAGAACAAAGAATCATGCAAAAATGTTGAATAATACAGAAGTTATTAAACATTGAATTTATGTCTAAATTCATGAAGTACATGATATTAATTATTGTAGTACCTTTACATGAGTAACAATTAGTGTTACATGAAAATATTATATTTTCGTCTATTACCTCTCAATAGGACTATTCATATGAATTACATTTAAATTACAGTAGGAAAAGTACTAGATAACATTTCATCATAACTTTTGCTTTCTTATGAAGAGGATAAAAGCATCCAATTGTTCATTAACTTTTTATCACTTGTAAATAGTCTCACTCATGGCTTTGGAACCGGATCCCATCAATATTTAAAGGATCCAGTTTCCAGCCACCCAAGTTGTTTTCTATCGATACATTCATATATTCATACATTCACATTCATTCATTCGACATTGAAGTCAAAAAAATCAAAAAACAAATTTATCTACCAACTAAATCGCTATCGCCAATACATTATCAGTACCACTATCAACCCGGTCGGATTAATTATCTTGCTTGTTGTTTGTCTTGGTGGCTCTTGGTCACATTTGGTCCCTAGAGGCCCTCGTACTCGTCTTGATTCGGTCATAGGCCGTCTTATTCGTTTTTTTTTCGTCTCGTTGGCTTGTTGCCATATTTGGTCTTATTATTAGACATCTTGCTCGTCGTTGTCGTCTCGTTGGCTAATTGCCATAGTTACACTCGTCTAGATTTGGCTGTATTTGCCGTCTTACTCGTTTTCGATTCGGCCATATTGGTCGTCTTCCTCGTATTGGTTTTGATTCGGTCATAGACCGTCTTACTCGTTTCGTTCTCGGTGGCCTTTTAGCTGCATTCGGTCTTATCGGCCGTCTTACTCGTACTTGCTTTGATTCGGTCTTTATTGACCGTCTTATTCGTCCCGTTATTGTCCTCGTTGTCTTGTTTTGATTGCCTCACCGTATCTGGGGGGCATATTGGCTTTTGCTTGTCGCACCCGTTACACTTGTCGTCGTCGTCCGTTGCCTTACCATATCCGGACGGCCGATTTGCTTTGCTCGTCGGACTCGTTTCGCTCGTCGTACTTGTTTCGCTCGTCGGACTCATTTTGCTCGTCATTATCGCTTTGACCAACTCGATCCCACTCGTTATCGCTCATCTCGCTTGTATCTTTGTCCCGATCGCCACCACTCGCCGTCGTCCGTCGCCGCTCGCCGTCACTCGCTCATCGTCGTCCGTTGTTGCCCGCTCATCATTATCAGCAAAATAATCAAATCAAATGGATAACACCCGGCTCGGCAGCAGACTACTCCTTACAGAGGAAAACTATTTTACATGGACTACCATGATGGATTCCGAACTTGATGTCATTGGAGCCTTGGATCTCATACTCGGCAATGACACTAGTAGACCAGAGATCAAGGATCAATTGAATAGAAATGCATAAAGTCTTATAGTCAGACACTTGAGTGAATCAAATCTTGCTTTTGTGTCCAGTACACTTGATCCATTACTAAAGAGGAATGGTCAAGCACTTTGGAAGCTCTTACAAGAGAAGTACATGGCAAATGATATTGCCAGTCAAACATTAGCATTTGCTAAGTTTAGTAAAATTGAATTTCAAGAAACAATCAGTTTCATTGCAGATATTAGAGCTGCTGTTAGTAAATTAAGACTGGTTGGTTTCAAGTTAGAAGAAAAAGCCTTGATCATTATGATCTTGAGTAAACTACCTAGAGAATTGGAATCCTTTGTTAGGATTATATCTCATCAAAACGAAATCAATTCTATTGATTATGTTTTGAAGAAGCTTGAACAAGATCATGTTCAATTTAAAATCTCATCTGAAAATGAAAAACAAGAAGCTTTATTTCTAAATAAAAACAGAAATAAGATTTGCAATTATTGCAAAGGAAAGAATCATGTTGAAGCATACTGTTGGAAAAAATATCCAGAAAAACGTCCTCAGACATATTTCTCCAATATGAACAGTGATAAATTTTCAGAATCAGAAATTGAGGAAGTAAAATCTCTTTAAAAGAGAAACAGTCAACATATCAGGTTGTTTCCCCCTACAGGATTAAGGGGGGGTGTTGAGAATGTAATCCCTGTTAGGGAAATACATATTAAAATATTTATTTTAATAAATTTATTTTAATATCAAATGAAAGAGACAATGATTCTGATCATTATAGAACAAAGAATCATGCAAAAATGTTGAATAATACAGAAGTTATTAAACATTGAATTTATGTCTAAATTCATGAAGTACATGATATTAATTATTGTAGTACCGTTACATGAGTAACAATTAGTGTTACATGAAAATATTATATTTTCGTCTATTACCTCTCAATAGGACTATTCATATGAATTACATTTAAATTACAGTAGGAAAAGTTCTAGATAACATTTCATCATAACTTTTGCTTTCTTATGAAGAGGATAAAAGCATCCAATTGTTCATTAACTTTTTATCACTTGTAAATAGTCTCACTCATGGCTTTGGAACCGGATCCCATCAATATTTAAAGGATCCAGTTTCCAGCCACCCAAGTTGTTTTCTATTGATACATTCATATATTCATACATTCACATTCATTCATTCGACATTGAAGTCAAAAAAATCAAAAAACAAATTTATCTACCAACTAAATCGCTATCGCCAATAGGAATAGAGGGACAAGCTGATGTTCTTAAGTTCAGAGGATAATGAGGCTTAATAGTCAATTTTAAAACCATGTCATGTCCTTTGATATCACCAATGGGGTGATCATTAGTACAAAAAGAATTTTTATTCTCAAAGCAGACTGTGAATATATCTTTCTTCTGTTCCTCAGAAAGTTTCATATTTAGAGCTGCTTGAGAGAATTATTCTTGATCAAAGTATTCTAAATGCTTTTGATAAGTGCGATAGGGGGAGTTAGATTGGATGGTGCATATCTTAAACTTCTTTTCCCAATTACAACCCACTGTAAAGGATCTCCCTCTACTCTGGAACACATCTATACCATATAGAAATAAAGCATCATTACCTATTATCAGGTTTTCACATAATCCGTTGAGCAGGACCACAAATTCCACTTTTATTCTCAAAGATCCTTTAGTATGGGGTTATATTATAGGAGAAGACCATACTCCAATAGCATTCATGGTAGAGTTTCAAGAGATAAATTTTGCTTTTAAGACGAGCAGAAGGTGTTCTTTCCAATTGGTATCCCATTTGTTGAAGAATTCAGTACCGACACATGAGCAGAAAGCTCCACTATTCAGTAATAACCTGATAGGTCTGTCTCTATAGAATCATGTTGCATAGCAAGTTTGACCAGTAGTATAACTCTTAACACTCATAGGTTTAACTTTTCATGGTTGAACATCCGTGTATGTCTAGGAATTATGGTAGGATCCCATTTTTGGGGAAAAATGGAGTCCTTGTGGATGTTATTGATTTACATAGTAGTGCCTATATCTCCTTCTATAACATGAACAGGGTTGTTCAGGATCAATTCAAATTAAGAAAGGGATCCTTTAGTATCAGCTATATCTTCACAGTTCTGATTGCCTACAGCCTCCTGCTCTCCTTCCAAGACTGCTATCTTTCTTTTTTGTAATTGGAAGTCTTGTCTCATATGCCCTGTCTTTTTACAATTCCAACAAGTTCCAGGAATTCTCTATTTGTCCCTGTTCTCATTAGGTTTCTTATTATCAGAGGTATTTATCAGAGGGGGTTGTTCTCTGGTTTTGTTAATGTTGAAGTTCTCTTTAGGTCTAGAAGGGACCTTCTTGTTTAACCCATTCATGTCTATGAATTCTCCTAACACATTGATTAGAGTTGGTAAGTCAGCATCCATACTCATCCTGCATCTTACACAAGGGTTAAGATTTCAAGGACACAAGTTGAGGAGTCTTTCATTTACTTCCTCTTTATCAGCATCTGGATAGAAGCAATCTAGTATTCTCTTCTGTTCTAAGAACCATTTGTGAGGCTTATCCTTGGAGGGATCAAATGGGGAATTTTCAAAATTTTTCATCATTTTTCTTTTCCACATTCTAGAACAAAATTGTTCTTTAATTGGAAGTTTCAAAGAATTTCATGGTAAGGATCCCACTTCTTCTCTTTTACTGATACACAAGCCTAAAGCTACTCTTTCAAGTAGTCCGGGAAGCCTCACTACATCTATAGCTTCTTGTAAGTCATAAGAGTTAATAGTATAGTCAATGAATTTGATGAAATTTACATGATTGTATTCTCCTTCACCAGAGAACTTAGGCCATTCAAAAATTGGGGGTAAAGGTTTGAGGGCTTGTTCCATTTCAGGAGTAGGACTAGGCCTGAATGTTTCACTCCTACGCATTCATAGTAAGGGTGGTGCAAACGGTGTACTTATTTGTCTGGGAGGTTTTGGTTCCGCTGTGGTACTCCCCAAGGGGCTGGTCAGACGGAATTTTAAGTATCTAAGATCATTCTTGATCAGATTAAGTTGCAGGTCCGCTTTATTATTAAGAAGATCTAATTTCTCACTAAGGGACAGAATGGAGCTGTTATTAGGATTTACCAATTCTTCTTTTAAAGGTTGAAAAGACATATTACAATCTTCTTGGATACCTGATAACATATTCTCAATTGTTTGAGTCTGTCTGATTTTACCTTGATTAATTGTCTTCAATAATTGTTCTGTATGTTCTTTAATATCTTCCATTTGTACATTTTTTGTTTGGTTATTAATTAATTTGCTACTACTGAGGTTAACTTATCCATTTGGGTATAAAAACCGTCCAAATTTCCACAAACAATCTTGAAATTATGATGCATATAATTAGTTGAGGAAGTAATTAAGTCAGAGGTTTGTTTAGACAAGTTACTGGATTCAGAATTAAGGCTAATTGTTGTACACCTTTTTCCATTTTTGAGCTAAGTATATTATCTGATCCCAATCCTTCTTTCCCTTTGACTTTGGATGGGAAGAAGATCTCTTCTTTCCTGATCCTTTTCCTTTCAGTTGGGCTAATTGATCGCAAGGATTCCATTTTTCTATGTGTTATTCTACCTCTTTCCTTTGAATCATTTTCTGAAGAGCTATCTGGGTTGATTTTGCCTGGGAGAATATCTTTTTCATAGATAACATGTCCTCCTTGTCTTGGGATTCTTTGAACTCTTCCCAATATTTCATGTGCTCTCTGAATTATTCTTTGATCCTGCCTTCCTTGGCCAAATTCTGCTGGGGTGGCTGCAGGGAATCTTCTTGTAATGGAGGAAGGATTAATTCTACTACCTTCTCCGGCTCTAGGTTGGGGGAGGGTTGAAGTTCTTGGGGCTGTTCCTTGTCCATCAACATTTGATTCACGGGTTCCAGTCCCCTCATGGTTGGTTGTCATTATTGGTTGTTTCATGGTTACTGGGGGCTCCTGGCAAAGATTGATAGGAGGGAATTCTCCCTGAGCCTCCTGTGTTACATCTATTCATATTGAATAAACTTTTTATAAGTATTTTTCTAAAGAAAAAAATCTGTAAAAATAAGTTTTATTTAAAAATCACTTAAGTTGATATTCAAAGGTACCAGGAATTTATTGGTATTAAATGGTTCCTTAATAGGTAATCCTAGGTGATCTTGGTGTGTCCCAATGAGGTCTTCACCCGTCCAATAAATATTTTCAGGGGTTCCAGAGATATCTGGGACTTCTTGATCTAATAAATCAGTTTCAGTGGTGGTGGTTTCTGGTATAGGAGGGTTTACTGATGGTAAAAGTTTATTTTATTGATCAATAAAATATATTAATATTCTTTTAATAATAATAATAATATGGTAATACAAGTTTTATACTTACTTTTATATTTTAAAAATTAATTTATACGGTATTTATTCAAAGATTAATGTTTTCTTAATAGGGCCTGGAAGTTGATACACCTCTCAAGATCTTCTTTTTCAAGGAGTTTATCTAATTTTTAACATGCAGAAGAGATATTAAGTTGCTCAGCTTGAGTTCAAGCTTCCCAACAAGTAGGTTCATTATTTTTAATATATTCTTCTTTTCTTACATTTAAAAGATTTAAATAATAGATTATTAATTCTGCATTGGTTTTTAAATACACTTCAAAATAATTTAATAATGAATCACGTTTAAAAAGTCAGATTAATTTATCTTTCATTCAATTTTACGTGAAATGTCTAGTCCAAGGTATTAAATATAATAAAATGGAATATTTCCAGGCCAGAACCCCAATTGTCAGCCTCCTGTATGCCAAGATCCTTGCTATCTTTTAGCTACCAGAGGTGATAGAATGAATAATAACTATATTATTCAATCAATGCAGCAAAAATACATAAAATATTTGGATAAAGCTTATCGCAAGGTTAATTGGTTTGGAAATGGTTTATTGTTATAAATCAATATAGATAAATTGATTATTAAATATTTTTATAGAGGGGCCAAAATTATATTGGGAATCTTTAACACCTCTCTTCAGGGAATTCAGTATGAAAACAAGTAACTTACTTACCTCTTATAAGTATTTGATTACCTTGGCGCGGTGTCTGGATGTAAATATAACTGGGTCTCTGGGTATCAATATACTCAAAAGAGCTCTTTATTTATAGCTTTTGGAGTCCCAATATTCATCATGATAGTCATCCTTGGATCGGTGAGCCCATTCAGTCTCTCATCCGGTACCACACTGACACCACACCACCGATGGGCCCGATTCGGACGGTCGAGTCCCTTCGCCACGCCAATGATAGTTTACCAACGATGGATGGATGTATCGATCGATGACTATCAAACGTCATACGGTCTGAGTTGGATACTCTCGGAGGATGGGATCATAATCTTCGAGGCAGAGTTTCATCCAACCCCAGTGGGATCGGTGCATGAAGGGAGTGGTCGATCAAGTTGCGTGAGGTGGTCGGGGAGAGATTGATTTAATAGATAAGATGTATGTTTGGGATCACGAGTGTCGATCTTAATATCCATTGCAGTCGGAGACTGGAGTGAGTCCACCATATTGATCATGATGAGAGAACGTAGGTAGGTATGTAGATAGGTAGGTATGTATGTAGATAGGTAGGTATGTAGATAGATAGATAAAGTCCATCTTGACTACGCGGCGGATACTCGTTGGAGTGAGGAATAAGTACATAAGTTTACTCTATCGAAGGAAGAAATCATGGATCGAATGAGATCACACGATACGTTATCTTGATTTTCGGGGAATAGATCGAGACTGCTATGGCTTAGGATAGATAGATAGATGACTATCTAGTATGGAGCATGACGCCTCTTCTACCAAGGCCAACTCATGATGAGCTCATGATGAGAGCAGTGATGTATCTTTGAGATTGTTCTCGGTCCACCAGGATGATGAGTGTGTGTGTTTTTTTTTTTTTATTTATTTTTTGTTGTTGGCGATCATCCGACGAATCAGTCAACCTTTTAGCTGATGATGATGATTTCCTCCACTCACTGATCGATCATGACTGATAATTAGTAAACAACGGTTCCTTGGCCTAATCCCCTAGGCTCTAGAAGTCTTCCAGCCAGTCTCCTCCTCCCCGCCGTCCTGCCGATTTAAAAGGGAAAAAAAAATCCCAGGATGCTCACCCAAGTGGCTGGGTGAACTTCCAAATCCCACAGAGAGCAGTGCACACAAAAAAAAAATCACTAACTTGTAGTGAGCTTCAGACAAGCTCGGAAAAAAAAGAGTCTGTGAAGGTTCGATGTTTGAGGTTACCCAGAGCTTTTGTGAAGACATCGGCATACTGAGCAGTACCGGGGATCCATCGTATCTCTACTCGACCAAGCCGGAGGAGTTCATTCACGTAGTGAAATTCTCGGTCGATGTGTCGAGAATTTTTCATACTTGCTTTGTCGCTTGCGATCTTCACTGCCGCTTGGTTGTCGGAGAGGATGGCGGGGCAAGTACCGGGCAGAAGCCGATTGAGGAGATTTTGGAGCCAGAGAGACTCCATGGCGCCCATGGATAAGGCCATATACTCAGCTTGACAGGTGGACCGTGCCACGAATATTGTCCTTCTGAGGGGTAGGGGGCTCAAAGGGATGGACACTGAGGCCAGCAGGGTAACCATTGGTAGCCTGTCACGTTTTCTTGGTGCTGTAGCACAGGTAACATTTTATTCCACAGGGTATGGGAATTATTCTACTTTATAATTGATGTTTGGAAGTGTGAATAACAATAATATGTCCTTTTTATTTATTATTTAATTAATTATCCTTAGTAAATGTTCCCAGTATGTTAATAATTTTTTTAATGACCATTCCTAGGGATATTTTGATTTCAGGTGAGTTCTCATTATGTATTAAATAATTTGAGTAAAGTCATGATATTGATTTTACTCCTTATTTTTGAATTTCACATGATTTACTAAAATAATTACTTAAAAATATAAGCCATGGGTATTCATGTAATATTTTTTCATCATTAGTTTTCTTAGTATGTCACAAGAAGTATTGATGTCTAGAAATTCTCATAATAGTATATTAAAGTATGTTAATATATTTTTAGAAGTAGTCATTATCTTATTTTCGACATTTTTGGTACTTTGAATTATATTTAATAAAAAATACGTATAAAGGTTATTTAGGTATTTTTATATAATTTTATGTAGTTTTAGACTATCTAATATCCACGTGAACATTTATTACATATGTAGAATGTTCCCGTGAAGGTTCAAGCATGTTTACGCGGTACCTAGGTTTCTCAGGCGGCCTGTCACTTTGTCAACTTGTAGTCCCGCGGCTGCATACTTGTCAGAGGCTTGGGGCTGCGTACACAGCTTTGACAGGGTGAAAGTGGTGTATCTCAGCTGCTCACGGGTGTATTGGCTGCCGTGGCTGCGTGAGGGAATTGTGACTCAACACATTTCCGTCTGTAACTCCTAAAGTATATAAAACACCTCAATTCTGACTGAATGTTAGGTGTGAAACCCATATGTGACAATACATGTGAAATATTCAATTGGCCAAAAAGCTCAATAGTGGTGCTGTGGTATTTTGGTCTTTCTTTCTTTAATTATTTAAAAATATAAGGAGTTGGATTTCAAGGGTGGGGTCAGTGAGTGACCCTACCTGTCTTTGGGTGAAGAATTCATTTCTGCAGTAATATTTATGGTTTTCCTACTCCTTCTAAGGTTAATTTTATTATTATTATTTTCATGTTATTTCTGTTACTTTTGCAGCTTGCTCTGCAATAGTAGGCAGCTGACAGCCCCAATAGGGTGTGGGCATAAAATAAGCTGTGTATTAAAGACGGCTTGATATTCCAACACCCTTGTGAAGGAACAAAAAATGGAGTTGTATGCTGGCCACCAAGCTTACAACTCCTGAAAGGATCATTTTGCATAGGACATGATGAGGTTGTGCGTTGCGCACCCAAGTTCCAGCTCTGCTTGTGGGTGCTCTACAAGGGTGTTTGCATAAAATAGGCTGCTTACCATTGACTGATCAATATCTCAGACCCTCATGCTGAGGCAAAAAAACATGGAGTTGTACGCTGGGGGCCCAGTGCACAATTCCTGAAAGGATCATTGAGCATAGGTCATAATGATTTTTTGCATTTGGAGGCCTGCATACAGCTCCATCTGTAAGTTCTCTACAAGGGTGTTGGAATAACATAGGCTGTGTACTAAATAATGCTTAATATGCACAGAAATATGTGAAGGAACACAAAACAGAGTTTTAGGCTGGGTGGTGTGGTGACCAATTTGGTACACCTCAAGAAAAGGGCAAAATTTGAATTTCTTTTATTTAAAAAAAAAACTGTTGCTATGGGTACTCTTCCTGTTTTGTCTCTTCCAACTCCTCCCTGTCCTAGAGGTGTAGGAAAGCCTCTCCAGGCACTTTGTATCCCCAGGCTTGGTGTTCTACTCCCCCCCCCTTTCTCTTGCTTGACAGCCCTCTGACCATTTTTGGCCAAGGAGTGCGTGCAAGTGTTCTTGCTTGATCCACCCAATGGATCTTCCACCCTCATCATCCATCAAATTTTGGCTTCCACCACTACCCAATCCCCTCCTCCATTGATTGCCTTCCAAAGATCTCCTCTCCAATGACTGTGAGCAACACTTTCTGCCTTTGGAGCTCTTGCTACCCATCTTAACACGGCCATTGGCTCCAGATTGCCATCATTGTCATTGGTTCATCACTTACATCCTTGAAATACCTCAATCTATCCTTGTCATCAATTGCCCTTGGATTGCTCACCTGAAAGACCAGAAAGCGTTTGTGCGCGAATGTCTCTGTTTCTTGCCAATGATCCCAATGGATCCTCCCAAACCAATCAATCACATCCAACAACACCATCCTCCCTTTCCATCCTCCCTTGTGATTTCAACAGACCAATCCCTCTCTGAAAACTGCAAACCATCACTTGTGGCTGTCAGAACCCTTCCAAGCTCATTGGAAACCCTTGCACATCCTGGTCCATCCTTCCATCCGCCACCAATCACTCAACTCAATTGTTGCTTTTGCCTTCATCAGCCCACTGTTGCAACAGTTTCGGATTTTGGGGCTGATTGAGCAATCATCCCATCTGACCAATTGAATTGATCCATCCCATCCAACCCCAATGTCACCTGCCATTCATCTCTGCCCAACCGCAGCCGGCTAATCATCAACTTTTGCCTGCTGCAAGCTTTCAACCCCAAAGCCGTGGACACCCATCCACTTCCAGCTGTCATCCTCCACGTAGGGGGGGGTTCCTTTTTTTTCTCATCCTTTTTTTTTTCTTCCTTTTTTTAAAATTCAGGCGCTTCCTGTTGCCAATTTTGTTGTTCCTCTTGGCTTGTTTTCCTTTGCATCCCTATCATTCTTCATCTGAGAAAAAAAAAGTTTTTTCTGCTTTCATTTGTAGTATCTCTTGTAAGTAGTCTACAGGGCTCTTTTACATAAAAGAAGGGCTCTCCAATTACTTTTTTCCCCCAGAATCATGAGCTTTCATTGAATCATTCATCCTATCATCATCATCTGAATAATCAATCTGTGGGGCCCTTCCCCTTGTCTGAGCATCCTTATCCTGCGTATATCTTTTGATGGCTCCTTGATTCTTTGAGCATCTGTACTCAATCCTTTGATCCTTTCTCTGAAACCTGATCTTTATCACCAACCAATAGCCTTTCTGGTTGAAGAAGAAATCATTGCATTGAATTCTTGAGTGTTTTAAGACACTAATTTGATTCCTTTCTTGGGCCGCCTTGGTCCTGGTCATTCCTTTGATTGTATTTCTGGAACCAGTCATGTTTGGCTGAGAGGTTTCTTGAAGTTTAAAACCTGAAGTGTTAAACCTCCCTTTATTACCTTAAATTTGAATTCTTCCAGGCTATTCTTGAGTCAATTGTGAAGTTTTGGGTCATTCTTGTTTGAATTTGTTATTGCTTTACTTCTAGAGCTTCATAAAACAAATTGCTTTTTTTTTACAGCCACCCACATTTATGTGGTACCCTTCAAGCAATTGATATCCAAGATTTGGGCAGGTTCATTGAGAACCTGGAGCTTGGTTGGGATTGAGTTGATCTTTCCTAATCTACCGCCAACAACCAGAGTTATTACCTTGTGGGCGTTGTTACTTACAACTGCCTTGTTCCATTGAACTCTGAAAAAAATTCAACTTATTTTTTCCAGTATTTTCCCAAACCATCTTGCCCCAGATAGTTTTGTTCTCCATTGCTACCAAATAATTTTAAAATCATCCCTTCCATTGATTCCTTATTTACAATTCACTGGATTTTGATACTGGTTACATTTGAATATTTTTGTAACTCTTAGGAGGGAAGCCTAAACAAGACCTTTGCCCTCCATAGAAATGCCTCCTTCTCAGAACCATTTGGAGTCTTACATTTGGTCCCCTGGGGCCTTGGATCAAACCAGAAACCTTGAAATTTACAGTCCCAATCAAATTTGGAATCAACTTCAAATCCAATCTCCTATTGTTTTTTTCTGTTTCTCTATTTCTCACATCTGATCCGTTGTAAGACTCCAAACAGTGCTAGGCCGTGGCAGTTCTTTGGAGGGGAAAGGTGCTGTTTAGGCTGCCCTCCTGAGTGTTAAAAAAATATTTAAATGTAACCAAGATCAAGGTCCAGAACCTGGTAAATGAGGAATCAAGGAGTAGGGGATAAAGATGATAATAAGTCGGTAGCAATGGAACAGCACTATCTGAGACAAGATTATGCAGGGAAAAACTTGAACAAAAGAAGTTGAAGTCCCCTTAGAGTTCAAAGAACAAAAGCTGTTGTATGTAAACAACACCCACACGCTAATAACTCTGGTCGTCAGCAGAAGATTGGGGATGATCAACTCAAACCCAAGCAACCTCCAGGTTCTCAATGAACCTGCCCAACGCTCCGCAATCAAGCGCTGGAAGGGTACCAGATAACTGTGGGTGGCTTTACAGGACAAAGCACAATGTTTAAGAAGCTTTAAAGCAAAGAGTAACTGATTTGAAGCAAGGATAACCTCAACACTTCTCAAGGGACTCAAGAGTAGGCTAGCAGAATGCAACTCCAAAGAAGCTAAGGAGAGGTATAACACCCCAGGTCTTAAGCTTAATAAGACCTCTTCAATCAATTGTGATTGGCTCCAGAAAGGTGATCAGGAATCAGGACCAGTATGATCAGAGAAAGGGATCAAGGAGTGGTATAACACACTCAAAAATTCCAACAGAAAGAATTTTTCTTCAACCAGCAAGGCTATTGGTTGGTGATAAGGATCAAGGATCAAGGGTTTGAGTATGGAAGCTCAAGGATCAAGGGTGTGCTGATTTCATGCTGGATGATTCCATGCTCCAATGATTGGTCCAAAAGGCAGGGGAGGGGCCCTCCTTATATGGGCAGGAGGCCCTGTTAGACTATGTACAAAGGATGCTACAAATAGAGCAAAAAAGGAAAGCAAATTATGTGGTCACTCGCGTCTGTCCGTGGATGGGCGCACGCAACAATACTGGAATCACCCACCCCTCTTCCGAGGGCCGACGGGGTGGGAAAGGGAAATGAACCAAACCGCTGCGGATGTCCGCGGGCGGTAGTTGACACTCTTCACCCCTTGTCCAAAGGCGGAAGTGGGTGGGAGAGCCCCAGGAAAGGTGACGGATGAAGTTTGTTAGAGTGCGGATGGGCGGATAGGAGATCGGCTTGAGACAGTTGAGTAAATCCTGACAGGCTTAGATGGGAGATTTGACGGATCTGAGGATTTGACAAATGCTTGGGGGTGCGGTCAGGATGGATTTGGTAAATCATGGATGAGCGCCGCGCGACGGTAGCAATCAGGAAGCGCGACGCGCGACGCGCAAGGATAAGGAAACGCGGCGCGCGATGATAACGGTGCGGATGAGCCTGAGGATGAGTTGGAATTATTATTATTATTATTTTATTTTTTTTAGATGCTGGACGGTGATTTTGGGCAAAAGTTTATGGATTGAGGTCTTAAGGTGGCCAGGGTGTCCAGGATGGGGCACCACATATCTCCCCAACTTACAAACTCTCCCTAGTCTGCTCCCGATTTTGATGCCATAAAAAAAAGGAAAGAAAGATGATTCAAACCAAAGAATGGCCATTTTGATCTTGAGAGTGGTTGAAAAAAGATGTGTTGATCCAACCAAAAATCCTAGAAGTGGCTGAGATAAAATGAAGGAGGCGTCCCAAGTCCAAGTTGGTGGCACCTTGATGCAATTGAGTCAGCTGAAACCAACCAAGGGGGTATCAAAAGTAGTGAGGGGACGAGAAATAGGATGCAAGGATCGTTTGTCATAGCCACCCATAATGTCACCTAGACCATAGCAAGCTCTCCCAGAGAAGGATTCAACAAATTCTTCAGTGGCAGGCGGCACGCCAGAGTCTTTAATAGTAACTTTATTAAGAGGTTGGAGATCATGAACCACTCTAAGTTTACCATTAATCTTTAGAAAACAGAAAACAGGACTGGAATAGCTAGAAGTCGATTGTTTGTATAAACCGGTTTGGACTTGTTTGCGGACCAACTTGACGAATTTGTTGACTTTAGCAGCAGGGATCAGGATCTTTTTCTTTTGCCAAGGGTCATGTTCAACTACAGGGATGATATAGGGGAAAACATAGGATTCTTTCAAGAGACCTCTCTCTTCTTCACAGAATGCAATAGATTTTTCCCTTAGAGACAAGATATTTTTGATCAAATTTAACTCATCCGGAAGAAGCCATCCATCTGGACCAAAGTTTGCCACTTTTAGACGTTCTTCAGTGACCCAACCAGAGGGAATAAATGGACCAGTGAGGGATTTGGATAGACCACAGTAAGGATTGCGGGATAGCAGAGGACGCATAAGAGGAGGATTGAGGTTGAGAGGCATTGGTTGGTTGACTGGCTGGAACTTCTTTGCAACTGGTTTGTACTTGGTGGCAAAGGAGAGGAATCCCTGCTTCCTCCAAGCATTGACCAGTGTGACCTGACTACAAAAACTGAGGCCATGCTCCAACATCTTCCAAGTCCAATGTTCTGCTGCGTCCTTGAAAGGTGCCTTCTCCATAAAAGAGGATCCAAAAGATAACACATTGCTCACATGTGTGGCACAGGGTAGAGTTTTGAAAACAACAGTAGTAGAAGCCCTTGGTGGTGCACAATTGGGAGGACTTACTTCTACCCCAAATTGCCTCCACCTAAGACCAAACTCCTTCATACCAAAGCCACCAAGAAAAGAATTGAGATCAAGATCTAGTTTAGACTCATTGCGGAGATTCAAAACCGGAATAGAGGATGAGTGATCAGGCTGAAAAGAAAAAGGAAAATAAGATACAAAAGATCCAGACAGAGAAGAAATATTTTTGGATTTTTCGGATTTTTCATGTGTTTGGGTTTTGATCTTATTTGGATGAGAAGAAAATGATGAGGAAAAAGAAAAATATGCCTCTGAGGTGGGAATTGGTCCATGAGTTGAAGTCTGAGGCTGAGGAGAACTACAACTATCAGTAGGGCCAACTATTCTGCTAAAAAATGAGGATGAAAGGAATGAGAGTTTTCTTTCTGCTTTCCTTTCAGGACAGATTTGGGAGGATGACCAGGGAAGTCTCTTTCCCAACAACCAGAATCCAAAGAACAATGGGGAACTTCAATCTTTCTGCCATCAGCATCAGGGAGGAGAATTCTCTCCCCAACTTGATCAGAAAACATCAGGGTAGGACCAAAGTCCATTAAGAAAGGCCTTCCCAAGATCATGGGACCATCCAGACAAGTGATCCAGAAGTGACAGGTGCCCACATTATTTCAACCAATTTTAACAGGAATATCCTCAGCAATACCAACCAGCTCACAGGACTGATTCCCCATTCCTTAAACCGCAGAGTTGAAACTGACCCTTGGGCTAAGTTTAAGCTTGCAGGCCATGGAGTCTGAAATCAAGTTGAGCTGAGAACCCAAATCCACAAGGAGAGAAACTGTTTTTGTTGAATCGCCAAGACAAAATGGAATAAAACCAAGAGGACAGGAATACAGGTTGGTATCTGAAGAGGAATCTGTTCCACCGGAATCCTCTATCAGAGTACCGGAGGAGACCTTTAATTTGTCCAGACCAATCTCCACACGTTAACGAGAAACCCATTTCTTCATCCCTTCTGCCACAGATGGAGAGATTGACAGGAGTTCGGCCATAGATAGATCAGGGATTTTAAGATCAGAAATTTTCTTTAATACTCCTTCCAAAGCATTAGGGTAGTCCTTGAAGATGCCTCTTTCAAATCAAACTTTGGGCTGCGTGGAGGGAGGAAGATCAGGTGCAATAGGTGATGGAAGAGGATCTGAGGGTTGGGCAGGTTGAAGAGAGGGAGGATCAGAGTTGTCCTGGAACCTTTCCATAAGTGGTTCCCTTTCTACTTCCATGTCTTCCACATCAGAAAAAGGAGGCTCAGGTGAAGATTGACATTTAAAAGGTTTTTGCAGAATGGAGGATGGAACCGGAGGAGACTTATGAGCTTTTGGTTCCTCATGGCGTTTCCTAGCTGGATTGGATTGATAGGTGCCAGGGAAGCTGGAAGAAGTGATAGCTGGGGGATACCAAGGTTGCAGAGTTCCACAGGATGATTGAAAATCCACAGAGACCAAGGATGCCTTCTTAGGAGTTGGTGGTTGGTCTGAGGCCACCACATGACGGATTGGTTGAGACAAATCAAAAGGGATCAAAGCACCATTAGGAAGGAAAAAATCATTTCCCTTCTGCTCTAATAAGTTCTCCTCCTTGGCCTTCTGCAGTTAAGGACATCTACCAACACCATGGCCTTCCCTATGGAAATAATAACAGACTATAGTAGACTTAGGAACAGAATTAGCAGGTTTAGGAGTGGCTAAAGAGGATATTTTCTGATCTATTTTATTCTCAAATGCCTGAAGTAATTTAGTGATCTCATCTATAGTAGGTGTCTCCCGGTGGGTCTGAGGATTGGGTTTAGGTCTGCAATTGGCTTCCATCTTATTCATGATTTTGTTAGATGCTTGAAAAGAGGGGGCAAGGAATGGTTCAGTGATTTTGGTTTTTCAAAGGTGAGAGCTATTTGACCTTTCATCACTTTATCCACAGTATTCCTAAGAAACATGAAAGCAGGGAGCTTGAACAAATTGTCTCTTGTCGTGATCATGGATCCAGATTTCACCAATTCATCCTTAATTCTTTCCTGCACTCCTGGAGAGAAAGACTGAAAAAATTGCACTTGAATTTTGTCCAACGTATAAATCAATGTGATTGTTCCAAATAAGATAGGACTGGATAGGGTCCCAAGATTTTCTGAAAATCTGATAGTCAGAGGCTGAGGAAATACCACCATTGGAGATCCATTGAGAAACCAGGGCATCCAAGTATTGCAAAGTAAATCTGGCTACATCTATTTTTCCCCAAAAGGCCAACAGAGCCTCCTTCAGGAGCCGCCAGTTGTGAGTTTTGAATCCATCAAATGATTCAATCACTTCCATGACTTCATCAGAGGAGATAAAGAATCACAGTTGATAATCCATGTCATCTTTGCTAGCACCTTCCACTTCAGCAGCCATCTTGTAGGAATCCAGGAACCGTTCAACATTTGTACTGTTAAAGCATAATTACTTGTTCTGAGGTTTGATCTTGATCATCTTGGCCCAAACAGAGGTAGAAGGGGTACCAATAGATTCCATTTTGACAAAATATTTCCTAAGGGATCCAAAGAACAGATTTACAAAGTGGCTCACGAGTGTGGCAAGGGTAGGGTTCACAAAAAAACGACTAGGATCAAACCCCTGGATGGTGCACAATTGGGAGGACTTACTTCTGGAACAATTTGCCTCCAGGGATCAGATCTAGATGATAACAGAAACACAGAAAAAAAAGAAAAAGAGAAAAAGAGAAAAATATTGGATTTCAAAGTTGATTCCACAAATCTGGGACTGTAAATTCCAAGGTTGCTGGTTCGATCCCAGCCCGAGGGACCAAATGTAAGACTCCAAACGGCGCAAGGCGTTGGCAATTCTGCGGAGGGGATAGGTGCTTTTTTAGGCTACCCTCCTGAGTGTTACAAAAATATTTAAATTTAACCAGGATCAAGGTCCAGTAACCTTTGTTAATGAGGAATCAAACGGGATAGGGATAAGTCAATAGCAACAATAGATGAGGGGGGAAGCAGCACTAACTGAACCAAGATGATAAGGAGAAAGACTTTGAACAAAATAAGTTAAAGTTTGCTCAGAGTCCAATAGAACAAAGCAGTTGTAAGTAACGGAGCCCACATGCTAATAACTCTGGTTGTCAGCAGGTGCTTGGGAGCAATCAACCCAAACCCAATCAACATCCAGGTTGTCAATGAACCTGCCCAACTCTCCGCAATCAAGCGCTTGAAGGGTACCAGATAACAGTGGGTGGCTTCACAAGAAAACACAATATGTTTATGGATCACTGAAACAAACATTAACAATTTTGGACTAAGAGTAACCAAACAATTCTCAAGGATTCAAGAATAGTGTGGCAGAATGCAACTTGAATAATTAAAGGGAGGTTTAAAAATCCAGGTTCAAACTTAATAAAACCTCTTAGTCAAACGTGACTGGTCCAGAAAGACAATCAAATGAATGATCAAGACCAAATAATGGTCAGAAAAAGGGATCAAGATTGGTATAAAACACTCAAGAATTCAATTTGATGAATTCTTCTTCAACCCGCAAGGCTATGGTTGGTGATAAGGAACAGGGCCACAGAAGGGCCGATCAGAGTTTTGGTCTTTAAAAAAAAGTTAAGGTTAAGGGATAAGGATCAAGGGATAATCAAAAGATATATCGGGATAAGTGATCAATTTCACAAAGGAAGGAGCTCTTGGATCAGAAGCTCATAATTCTTATTAGTGGGAAGAATTGATGATGGAAAAAGCAGGGGAGAGCCCCTCCTTTTATAGGCTAGAGAGCCCTGTAACTATTTACAATTGGATAACACAAATGAAAGTGGAACAAGCTTGTGGAGGCCCGGTTCCCTTCTGCCAATCTTCCAGACTGGGGTGAGAGATTCTCATCCCAGCCTGTCGCTTGCAAACTTCCATGCGGACATTTGCACACCTAGTAACAACGCAACACCCCCTCCCATCCAAATCTGGAGGGGGGTGAGAAAGAAAGAAATCGTACAATAAAAGAAAATAACAAAGAGGTGATGGTGGTGATGATGAGGATGCCATGATGGATGAATAAATGATGAGAGGGAAGGCAATGATTTGCGCATGGCCAAGCAATGGGGAGGGTCATGATGAACGATGCAATGAGGATGAGGAGGAGCAAGGCGATGAGGATGAGGATGAGTGATGCAATGAGGGTGAGGATGAGCGAGGAAATGAGGATGAGGATGAGCGACGCAATGAGGATGAGGATGAGCGATGCAATGAGGATGAGGAGGAGCCACGCAATGAGGATGAGGATGAGCGACGCAATGAGGATGAGGATGAGTGACACAATGAGGATGAGGATGAGGAACGCAATGAGGATGAGGATGAGCAATGCAATGAGGATGAGGATGAGCAACGCAATGAGGATGAGGATGAGCCACGCAATGAGGATGAGGATGAGCAATGCAATGAGGATTAGGAGGAGCGAAGCAATGAGGATGAGGATGAGTGACGCAATGAGGATGAGGATGAGCGATGCAATGAGGATGAGGAGGAGCGATGCAATGAGAATGAGGATGAGTGATGCGATGAGGATGGGGAGGAGTGACGCGATGAGGATGAGTGATGCAATGAGGATGAAGAGGAGCAACGCGATGAGGATGAGGAGGAGTGAAGCAATGAGGACAGGAAGGGTTGGAGTGAAGGATCCAAATTTTTTCTAAGTTCAATTTTTTTTTTCTTTTTTTAAATTTTTGAATTCTTTTCCCAAGGTGTTCCAAATGGTTCACCACACCATGCCTGGAGAGATGAAAGCTGAGACTGAGAAGACAGACAAAATGAAGTGAGCTACGGTTCCTCAAGGGAGGAGAAGGAGGACCGGAGAAGGTTTAGGCTGGAAAGACCCGCGATTTTGGTGAGAGCATCCGCCGGCATGGCCTTGGATTTGATGAGTTGGACCTTGATGTTCCCTGACTTCAGTTCATCTCTCATTCCCTTGGTTTTCAGATCCAGGTGTCTTGTTCTTGAGTTGGACCCAAATTTTTCAAGCTTGTCCGTCAGCCCGCTGTTGTCAGTGTGAATAATGATTGCAGAAGGCTTGGAAGAAAAGATTTCACAAGTCAGGGCCCTAATCCAGGTAGCTTCATGAAATGCGTCAACAAGCGCATTGAGCTCAGCATCCATGGAGCTGAAGGTGATGTTTTTATGTTTGCTGCTATTCCAAGACACCACGCATCCAAAGACAGTGCAGAGGTAGCCGGTTTGCAATTGTCTGGTGGTGGGATCATCTGCCCAGGACGTGTCGGAGTACGCTTCAGTCAGAGAGGTGGTATTGTCCACTCTCAGCCGCAGTTTGATGTCCGGAGTTCCTTTGAGGTATTTCCACGTCTTCTTTAACTCATTCCAGTGAGGAAGGCCAGGCTTGGTGTTGAATCTTGACAGACTAGACACCGCAAAGCTTACGTCCGGCCGGGAATAGCAAGAAATGTGGTTGAGGAGACCAATGGCTGATTGGAAATTGATGTTAAGGGCCCGGAACTGTTTGAATTCTTTGTTGGTGGCGGGTTTGAGTTTCAGATTTTGCCTTAGGGGAGACTTGCTTGTCCTTGCGTCTTTGAGGCCAAGTTCTTTGAGTCGATGTGCAATATGGTTTGGCTGGCTCAGGAGAATTTCCTGATCCTTGACCTCTATCTTCATGCCTAGTATTGTGTCTGGATCCTTGGCAGTCAACCCTACAAAGCAAGCCAAGAACTTCTTTTTGAAATTGTTGCCGTCACCAACTAAGATTAAGTTGTCCACGTGAAAGAAGAGTCGGGACCTCCCGTCGTCTTACAGGTAGAGACATGGATCACACAATGATTCCTTGAATCCTACATCCTTGAACCAAGATGTGAGGGTCTTGTACCAATTCTTTGGCGCTTGCTTGAGGCCGTAGAGAGACTTTCTGAGCTTGAGGAATTGAGAGTTCCTTTTTGATCCCTTGGGGGTGTGAATTATTACTTCCTTGTTGATAAGCAAGTGTAGGAACGCACTCTTGATGTTGAATTGTTGGATTTTTTGCTTAGACCTGAGGGCAAAAAGCAGAAGTAAGCCTAACAAGGAAGGCTTTCCGGTCAGCGCAAAAGTTTCTGTTTAGTCAAGCCCCTTGATTTGATTGAAGCCTTGCATGCACAGTTGAGCCTTGTATCTCACTGGGTCGCCATGGCAATTCTATTTGATACTGTAGATCCAGGTTGTCTTGAGAGCATTCTTGGGCTCCGGACCGTCGTACTCTTCCCAAACAAGTAAGTTTTTGATCAATCCAAGCTCCTTCTCCATCGCCTCAGTCCACTCAAGATGTTCCTTGCATCTTTGGGCGTCTTCATACAATTTTGGCTTGTAGTGATGGTAGAATCCGTACCTTTGTGGCAGAGCAATCCGAGAGCGGTCTCTTAGAGTTTGTCCTGAGGGTGCTGAAGACTGTTGTACAGGTCTTGAGTTTGGCTGAGCTGCTGGTGTTGGCAATTTGTAAGTGTCAGATGACCAGTTCCCCAATTCTGATTTGGATTTGTTCTACTCTGCGGAGCTGGCAGAATCTTCCTGCCAGTTGCAATATCCCATCCACGGAGCAGAGGGAGGTGGCAAAGCTTCTGGACCCAGTTCCTGAGGTTGAGATGAGTTGGGGTTGTTTGGACAGAGATTGTTGTCTATGCTTAGCCCCTCCCCGGGAGTATTTGGTCTGGGCATGTGAAGGAACTTGACGTGCTTTGAAGAGACAACAGAACCATGTTTTTTTAGAATCCGGTATGATAGGAGAAGTGGGTTGAAGCCTACTAAAGTTCCCTCCTTGCCCTTAGAGTCAAACTTTGCCCCTTTTGGCCTCTTGTTGATAAGAAAGATGCATGGATTTCCAATTGATTTGAGGTAGTCGCAGGGTAGTACCTTGCCGTGGATTTTTGTCCAAGGAGTCAAATCATTGCCTTTTGCCGGGATGTGGTTGAGCATAAGGCAGCAGCCCTTGACGACTTTGTGCCAAAACAAGGAGGGTAGGCAACTGTCCTTGAGTTTTTCTCTTGTAGACTATGCTATGGTCTGGTTGGCTTGTTTGGCTCGGCCGTTGTGCTTGGGATGATAAGGCTCAGAGATGATGTGAGTGATGAGTTTTTCTTCAAGGAATGACAAAAATCTTTTGTTGAAGAATTTGATCCACCCATCTGAAAAGACGTCTGTGGGATACACGCTGCGTTGTTGATTTTCTTTCTCAAGCAGGTTGATGAGGATGTCCGCATTGTCTTTTGAGTTCATTGGGAAAGCAGCCAGGTATCCACTGGCGTTGTCCACAAGCGTCAGGATGAAATGGTGACCAGACTTGGAGGGCGGTTGTATTGGTCCCATGAGATCCAGGTGGATTCGGTCAAAGACCTTGGTGGTTCCTGTCAAAGTGTAATTGAATGAAGCCTTTTTGATCTTGCTCTTGACACACTCGACGCATTGAAACTTGCGTATGGCTTTGCTTGGAATGTGACAAATGAGAGGAACTAACCTGGTTAGGGAAGCATGACCAAATTTTCTGTGGATCTTGAGCAAAGAGTCCTCTGGCGTGGTGGAAAGAGTAGAAACAAGAGATTTGGGATTAGTGGAAGGCCAATGACAAGGCATAGGCTGGCTGTAGAGGTTTTCCTTGATCGTTCTATTCAGGACCGTCCTCCCGCCGTGGGAGACCAAGAATCAATTGCTGTAGGAATTAATAGTGCAGCCTTTCCCTTTCAAGGCCCCATCACTGATGAGATTAATTGTGACATCAGGGAAGTAGAAAGCGTTGGAGAGAGTCAGGGTGAGGTCACTCCAGTGGAGTGTGGCTGTCCCTTTTCCTTTGATTGGGAGACAGGCTCCTTCTTTGCCCGTTTTGATTGGATTGCCTTTGTAGGGTTTCATTTGGCTGAAGAAGCGACTGTCGTTTAGCATGTGCACAGATGCACCACTGTTGAGGAGGAATCTTTGGTTGGGGTCTCCATGTTTGACCCACAGGTTGAGGAGTGCCAAGTAGTGGGCGGAGGGGGGTTCCGCTTTCTCTCTTTGAGCAGTCTTCTTTGCTTTCCATTTTGCCTGGTTGTCTCTCCACCACTCAGGGGCCAGGTCGGGGTGAAGGTGCCAGAAGTTGTTGGCGGAGTGATTCTTGTCTTGTCCGGGATGATGGTATCCTTTGATACAGCGTCTTGGATCCAATCCCTTGTTGGCTTGCCGGTGGGATGAGGTCTTTCCCCCAAAGAGTGCAACGTCGCCTTTTGAATTTTAATTTGAAATGGATGATTGAGCCATGGATTTGTTATTCAGCTGCATAAGGTGATTCAGCACGTATTCAACGGAGATTTCCTTGTCGGAGTGCATGATCTGTCTCTTGAAGTAGTCCATGGAGGTGGGAAATTTAAAGAGGATAAGGTACGCCACGATGTTGTTGGGGAGCTTGATTCCGACCTCAGCCATCTTTTTCAGGCTAAATTTGACTTGGGTGATGAAGTTGACAATATTTTTGGGATTGAATGAAAGGGTGAGGAAGGTGTTGAAGACCCAAGCACAATTTGAAGCTTGTGACAAGGTAAATTTGTGAATCATGGCCTTCCACCGGAGCTTAGCTGAGTTCCTGTTTTTGGACGTGACAATATTCTTGTGGTCGGTGGAGTAAAGCTTTGAGATGAGGAGAAGCTTCAGCTTGTCATTGACGGAGGCGTCCAAGACCAAGGAGTTGTTGTTAATAGTACAAGCGCATCCCCTAACTTCCAGAATGGTGTCCATCTTGTCTCTCCAGATCCCGTAGTTGTCATCTCCAAGGAGCGGTATTGTTTTGAGAGCGGTCTTGAGCATGGTTTGATGAAAGAAATCCATTGCTCCCAATTAGGTACGTTCCTCTCTTAGTCTTTGAGTTAGTAATTGGTGAAGTTTGGTGAGTTCCATTTTGCTTTTAACCGTGAAGAAAAGACAGAAAGTATTGATTGATCATAGAGCTAAGAGCTAGAGTTGTGACAAGATGAAGGACAGCAAGAGCCATAAGAAACATGAACAACAAAGCTGAGAGGAAGCACAATTATTTGAAACAAACAGGAAGCGTGGACTGTAGGAGGCCAGACATAGCTGAGGATGTTGGGCAGGCCAGTTGGTCAAGGTTTGGACAATGGTTTACTTGGAGATGATTTGTTTGTGGTTGAATTGGGCCGGCTGTTAGTTCAGTGAAGGGGTGTTTTAGTTGAGATTGTTGAGAAGTCAGTGAGGTATGAATCTCACCAGGCATTCACAGCATCTAGGTTGAAGTCGAGTTTGAGTTTGAAGTCAAGTAGGAGGAGATTTGAGATAGAGTTGTGGTGAAGGGATGAGGAAGAAAGAAGATGAGACGTGGAGGAAGATGAGAGAGAAGAGAATGAGGCGGGAAAATGAAGAGAAACAAGGAAGAAGTATGAGGCCGCCTCCTGATTGTAGATGGTGCCCAGGCTGGTCTTCCCCGGGTCTCTGGCGCGCGAGTGATGTGAGCCACCGGGAGCACCTACCTGGGCAACCGGGGGTGAGAAGAGCAACCCGCGCGCACCTGGCAGGATTGATGCTGAGAATCTCAACAATGTTGAGCGGAGAAACATCAGCAGACACAGGAGAGGTGATGATGTTGGGCTGTGGGGAAGATTGAGCTCCAGCAATCTTGTCTGATGAAACACTGTCAGAGGTTTTGGCCGGTGAATCCAGGATTGGTGGTGTGATTGTGGGAAGTTAATGGGCTATCAGTTCCTCACTGAGAGGTGGCACATTCTCATCAGAATGCGCATAATTCTGGTAAAATTCTTTTTTGTGGAATCTGAGATTTGAAGTAATGACCGCTTTATTGATAACAGGGTCCCAGACTTTGTAGATGAAAATTTATGTACATACCCAAGTGGAAAACCGGTTTGCCCAGGAAGATCCAGCTTGGAGTTCCTTTTTGCCTTTGGAACAAGGCAAGTCACTTTTCATCCAAATGTTTGGAGGAAGTTGTATTTGAATGAGGAATTTTTCCAGATTTTTCAGGGGGTCCTCTTCTTATTGGTGGAGGAAGGCATCACATTGCAAAAGTTTGCAGCGGTGTTGACATCCTCTCCCCACAGGTGTTTTGCAAATGGGCTTTGGAGCAATAGACATCAAGTTTTGTCCAGAAAATTTTGATTCATCCATTCAGCTATGCCATTGTGTTGAGGGGTGTGTGGAGGTGAGAAGTTGTGAGAAATACCATGTTGACTCAGATATTTGGCTAGTTTGTTCCCAATGAACTCACCTTTGTTTTCAGAGACAAGTGTCTTGACCTTGTGAACAGTAATCTTTTTGGCCCTGGAAATGTAGTCTAAGATTGCCTTGGATGCATCACTTTTGTTCTTGAGCAAGGAGATGGTGACCTAGCTAGGAAATTGGTTGACTATGGTGAGGAAGTAGTGAAATCCACTTGGTGTCATGGGAGTGATGGGTCCAACAACGTCAAGATGAATGAATTCAAGTGGGAGTGTTAATTGATTGAAATGATGGGAGAACCAGGTGGCGGTGCACTTGGAAGTTTGACAAATGTTGCATTCCCTGAGAGTTGTGCTATTCTTTAAAAAAAGTACATCAAGAAACTTTTTTCTTGGGTGACCAAGTCAAGAATGCCAGAGATTAGTGGAAGTTGGTTCTGTGAGATATGATATGGGCAAAGTGGTGATTTTGAATTGTGTACCTCAGAGTTCATCCAGGTGATTTTGGGAAAATACAATGAGTTCAAAGCTATCCAGCTTGAATTCAATTCCAGAGAGACCAAACTGCATGAGTAAGGCTTTCTTTGAAAACCAAAAATCCAGGGAGATGAGTGACCAATTTAGCCGGGGAACCAGGAGGACATTTGTGAGCTTGAGTGACTTTCCCATATGATTTATGAGTATGGCATCTCCCACTGCCATGGCTTGGAGAGGCCTTTTGGATTTTCCTGTTGCAATGGAGATTTTGGTGGTTTTTGATTGAAAGAGATATTCATTGGAATTCACCATGTGGTGAGTAGCACCACTGTCCAAGAAAGGGAGTGTGGGCTGACCTGGGTTTGCTGGATTGCAGAGGTACAGATGAACATTGAGATGGGCTTTGGTGGTCTTGGTTTCAGTGCCTTTGGACAAGGCTACTGGAATTCTTTTGTGATGATTGTACTTGGGTTGGTCTCAATTTGCTCTGAGGTGTGGGTGGATTGCCCAGAATTTGTGCTTGCAATGGTTGGCCAAGGGGTTGTGATGGCCTTTAGTGCATGGGTTTTTGGTTCCAGTTTTCCTGGGCTTTTTTTTATTTCAGGATTTCTGTGTAGCTGGTCTCATCCTGTGTTGGAACATCAGGGGGCTCTGACCTGGCAGATTCAAGGTGAATGACTTCTCAGAGCTTGTTGAGGACATTTGCATGGCTCTTGAGGAGTTCTTTGTTTAGAAAAATGGTGTCAACAATGTGATTGAAGTTTGGCAAGGATTGTATAGCTGAGTATGTCCTGAGGTACCTCAAGCTTCACCACTGAGAGTTTGCTCATGATTTTTCTGCATTTGCTTATTTAGTGGGTCAAACTTCCTTGATATTGGTATTGGATGAAGTTGAGCCACAGGCAACCCCGATTGCTGAAAGATTGAGAGGCATACCAATTGTGGATGGCTTTCCAAAAGGCATGAGTATTTTCATTGTTATCAGCAGTAACGATGGCTTCAAAAGCGGTGTTGCCCAAGTGTTGGATTAGGATTTTGGCTGCTTTGTAATGTTTCTTATGGAGGGTGGTGTTTGCATTTTCACTAATATTGCCAAGGACTACTTCCAGAAGGCCTTTCTGTTGGAGATAGCTTTGGATTTGAAGAAAATGACAGTTGGGGGATGTTTTGCTTGGATTCACCCTTGGCCTCATACTTTTTGGACATTGTTCCTGGTGTGGTAGTCCAAACCTGTCCTATAGCCATCAGACTCACTTTTACAGTCTAGAAACAGCTCAAAACCTCAAAGTAACCTCAGAAATGGATTCTAAATCATAAATAACTCACAGTCACTCAGCCAAAGTACCCCCTACCTCTCATGGATTAGAAGATACAGCCCAATAAACCTCCAACTGTGGCAAACTCATACCCAAGCAGGTGTTACAGCTCTGTGGAAGGCATGAAAACATACCTTGGAAACCCTCAAGTACATACCCGAAACAGCTTAACCTCAACACCAGGACCATACAACCCTATCAGCTCAGTCAGAATACAGCAATACAGATACAGGAGGCAGTGCAGCTAGTTCAGCTCCTGTCACCTCACCAAACAAACAAGCAAATAAATATACAGGAGGCCTTGCAGAAGTATGCAGGAACAGTGCAGGCAGGAGGAAGTGACACCCGTACAAACAAGAACCAAAAAACAAGCAAATATACATACAGAAAGCTGTGCAGAAGTACACAGGAGAAGTATAGGCAGGAGAAAGTGGGACCAGTCTCAACCAGAACCAAACAAACTACCAGTACCAACTCACCCCAGCACCACAAAGCAATTTATGCATCCAGTAGCATGTGATGCCAAACATACTACCAGTACCAACAACCCCCAGTACCAACAACCCCCAGCACCACACAGAAATTTATGTAGTCAGAAGCATGTGATGCCAAACAAACTACCAGTACCAACAACCCCCAGCACCACACAGCAATTTATGTATTCAGAAGCAGGTGATACCAAAAAAACCACCACTAACAACAACTCCCAGTACTACCCAGAAGTATATGCTGGCATTCAAGACCATGCAGCACCAAACAAACCACCAGTAATGCACATAAATACATGAAGGTAGAAGCAAGTAGCACCAAACAAACCACAATTGAATGCACAGCAATACATGCATGAAGAACTGTCAGTACCAAATACGCAAACAGAACCAGACCAACCTTATCAGCACCTCACAGCAATTTTTGCAAGGCTGTGCAGGAATGAAAACCGTGTACAATCTTTTCCAAACCAGCAGAATTGCCTTGGTTTCATGCAGTGTATTTTGTCTAACCAGCAGAATTTCCTCAGTTTCAGGCAGTGTATTTTTCCAACCAGCTAAAATTTCTCATGCATCTGTATCCCACTGTAACAAGGGAAGCCCCAGGGCACCCTCAGGGGAAGCCCTTAGCATCCTCTGAGGACCAGATTTTCTATTTAATGAGGGCCTCTTTGACCCACCCAGGTTGTATCATCATCCCATCCACCTCTATGCCATCTGGCCTATCATCCATCCACCTGTATGCCATCCACCTCTATGCCCTCAGATGCCATCTGGCCTACCAACCTAAACACTCAATCACCCACTACCTATAAGGCCTTCTTGGCCCAGATAAAAATAGTATCAGTGAATCAGTTATAAAAGGAAACAAGAAATCAGAAACCAATATATTACCCATATTTAAACAATTAAACCACCCACAAATTGATTGAACAAGGGTTCTTCTGTGACCTAAAAATTCAGCACCAGATTAAAGAAAAACCACCCCTTAATCAAAAGATAACCCTTAAAAGGAAAGAGAGCAAAAAACAAGAAACCACCAACCATTCCTCTACCCAGCCCCCTGTGGGTAAACTCATCCTTGGGTCCTCTCCTGAACCATCCCTTTGATAAAACCCTTGAACCGTTTAATATTGGGATATTGGTTAAGATCAAAAATATATTATGAATAACTCACCAATAACCAAATACATCTGTTCCATTCTTCAACAAAAATCTACCAATAACAATTGATAACTAATCCAAGTCTGATCTGAGACCTATATTAAGTCTCAAAGAAACTAGCCATGAATTTAAATAAATTATTTTTCAGACTTACTATAGTGCTAGAAGGGCAGGCAATTAAAAAACACTATTTTCCAGCTCAATGATAGCAGGAACTTTGCCTTCCTTTAGCTACAGCAAGTGATATTGGTGTTGGAAGAATAATTCCAAGAAAATTACATGAAATTCTCAAATGATTGATTAGAAGCAAGTGCAAAGTTTGAGTGGTTTGGTTGGATTAAATTGATTTAAATTTATTTTTCAAGAGGGGCCACAGTTTATGCAAACAGGGGATCTTGATTGGATAACAACATCTCTTCAAGGGGCTCTTTTTAACTGTGTAAAGACCTTGGGACAATGAGGTCCTAAGTGATTACTCAAAAGGGGTTAATCAAGGGAATTGGGTGCACAGGATTACTCAAAGCACTTATCCCTGTAGGCAAGGAGGAGATAATATACTAATTTAAGCAGACGCTTCAAGAAACTTGAAGGAATTCACCGTTGAAAGGGTCTCAGGACAATTGTTGGGGATTACTGCTGATATTCTTCAATTGAATTACCAATGGGTTTAAATTAATAATTATAATATCAGACTGAGGCCATGAATCACTTGTTTATCTTGAATAAAAAATTGATCAGGGATGGCAAGGGGTCTTGAATGATTAATTGAAAATTACTGAGGTTTAAACCATCTAAAAGGGTTGGTTTATATACTTTTCTGGGGTAATGAGATCTTCTCAGGGCCTTTAGAGAGGGTTGAGCTTGTGTGCTGAGGCTGGCAGGCTAACCAGGTCTAGTTTGGCACGTATTCTTGGTTCTGTCAACTGGCTAGCCTTGCCTGTGTCATATTTCTATGTGAAATAATTTTCAGAAGGTATTTAAATATTAATTTGTTATTTTTATGGTTCAGAGTAATTTCCTTATTTTGTATTACTTTATTTTGAGTGGCATGGGTATAAGTGGGTAATTTTAGATTCTAAGCCATCTTCTGAACATGTTGGTAATTTTTAATAATTTTTTGGTAGACTTCTTGGTGGTTTTTGTGTTTCATAAAGGTTTGGAAATCTTATTTACATGACAACCTTTATTGTTGTTTCTCACAATTTATTGGCTTCATTTTTTTGATTTTCATATTTTTATTCAATTTTCTTAGGTTTCAAACATCTCTCTATTCAACAGTCAACTTGTTACATATGCATGATTTATGCATGCAAGTTGTAGTATGTTCCTGCATTACCTGGTTGTTTGAATTGAGCACGACTGGTGTTGACGCGCGCAGGCTTGACAGCTGCATGCGGGAATCCATCATCAGTCATTTTTCATATGGGTTTCTTGACATGCACCTAAATACTGAGTGCCAGGCTTGTGTACCCTTGCTATATGAATGCAGGGCTGCGCGCGGGAAACATGACATAACACAAATCCACCTGTAACTCCTAAAATATACACAACACCTCAATTCTGACTGAATTTTAGCTGTGAAACTTATACATGGAATTGTGTGTGAAATATTAGAATCGCCAAAAAGGTGCCATAAGGGTGTTGTGGTTTATTGGTCTTTTCCTTCTGAGATTATTTTAAAATATAAGGAGTTGGAATTCAAGGGTGGGGTAGGTGAGTGAGCCTACTTATTTTTTAGGTGGGGAATCCATTTCTGAAATAAAGTATATTAATTTCCCACTCCTTCAAATTTTATTATTTATTTTATGTTTTTAATCTGCTTTGAAAGGTTGCTCTTTTCAACTAGCAAGCTGAAATTCCCCCACTGCAAGATATGTTTATATCTGAAAAAAAGTTTTGGGGTTCAGTGTCTTTGGTTAGCCCTGTAATTCCTTAGGTGGATAGGTCCATCAGGGATGTTGTTTTCAGGTAACCATTCATCTTTTTCAGCGGATTATCATTTGTATCTGACTAGGTAGAGTCTGACCATTTTCCCATTTATTCTTTCCTTCTTGTCTTTGACAATTTTGCCTATTTCTTGCTTTTCCTTTCTCATTTTTTTCTGCAACAGGTATTGCTGGTGACAGAGTTTTTCTCATTCCCTGGGACAGGAGTGTTTGATAAGACTTATTGAAAGAACTGGGTGTTTTCTGGAAAGTTCATTACTAAGAATCACTTCTACTGCATTCTTCCCATCGAGTTTCTTCATAGTGAATGGTTGAAAAAATGCAGGTCTGAGTTTGCTGTTCCCAGCTCAGTTGGTAAAGTTGGTAGTAGAGACTACAAATTTGTCACCAATCTTGAAATCAGATTCTTTGGGGCTTTTATCCCATCTTTTCTGGTTATATTCAACAGCTTCTTGAACACATTTAGCAGTGTTTTTGTTGGCTATATCTATCATTTTCTTAAATTCAAGTGATGTGGGGTGAATATTGGTTAGCTTCTGGTTCAGGTTATCCTTGGGTAGTTTAGGAATCCATTCTCTTTCTAGTACATAGGGTGCTTCTTTAGTGGTAGAATTCTTTCTGCTTTTTTAGGCCATTTCTAGGGCAGGTAAAAGGCTAACCCAATCATGGCAATACCCATCAGTATTTTTCTATTTTAGACCAAAGCAACAGAACCTTCTGAACATTTCTTCTAAGTTCTGAATCATTCTTTCATCTATTCCATCTTTCTGGGGATGATAAGCTGTAGAGAAGGCTTAGGTAGTGCCTAACATGTCATGGAGATTACTCCAAAATTAAGAGGTGAACTTGGGGTTTCTATCAATGATGATGATCTTGGGGACTCTTACGTCAGCTATGAGTCTATTCCAAAACAGTAATGCTACTTCCATGGCAGTGTCCTCCTTATTGTTGGGCAGGAATTTAGCTTTCTTGGAAAAAATTTCCACTATGACCAGGACTAAGTTGTAAGAATAGGCTCCTCCTGTGGGTAATCCAGTTACAAAGTCCATGGTGATGATTTCCCATCTTTTCCTAGGTTCAGTGATTTTCTGTAGTTGACCAAACCTTTCTCCAGCGGTCCTATTGGACTTCTGACAAGTTTCGCAACTGGCAACGTACTGGACTGAGGAATCTCTCCAATTGATCCACCAAGCAGTTTGTTTGACCTTGTCTAGGGTTCTATCAGTGGATAGGTGACCAGCTGAAAAGTTATCCTGGAACTCAGCTAGGATATGTTTGATATGGTATTCTTTGGTTAAGACTATAACACTGAAATTTTGGTTTCTATAATATACTAGACCATCCCATACAGTGAATCTTCCTGCTTTTTAAGGTTTCAGGAGTGTTTTGGGTAGAATGTTAATCAGTTCAGATGGTGGGTGGGTGCTTTCCATAATGGTGATTAGGGTCTTCATACTAGGTTTTGGAGCTTCCTTGATGGATTTGAACAGATATTCATCCAGTTCACAGATGTGGATTCCTAGAATGGGTGCCTCAATATTCATCATGTTAATTTTCAGTAAAGGAAATATATCATTATCTTCTTTATCATAAGCAGGGTTTCTTGGATCATTGGGTAGAGCATTCCTACTCAAACTGTCAGCATTCTGGTATTTAGCACCTGCCTGAGGGACTATGGTCATCTGACCTCTGTACTGTTGAATGGCTATCTGCCACCTTAACATATGACTACTAGGGGTTTTCATGTTTATTAAAGTCCTGAAAGCATTGCAATCAGTAATTACTGTGAACTTGGTACCTTCTAAGTAGTAATGTAGTTTCTCCAGAGCCCAAACTAAGGCAAGGCATTCCATTTGGCTTGCACCATACATTTTCTCACTGTCCTTTACTTGTCTGGATAAGAAGAGTATGGGCTTCTGCACTGGTTTGTCATTCTCTATCACTTCTTGGTGTAAAGCAGCTCCTAGCCCTTCCATGCTAGCATCTATATAGATTTTGAAAGGTTTAGAATAGCCAGGTTGAATCTATACCGGAGCTGAGGTCATGGACAGCTTGAAATCTTCATAGTTCTTGACCCTTTCATGAGTCATTTCAAAAACAGTGTTGTTGTTGCAGATTTCATACAAAAATTTGGTTAGAAGGGCAAACTTAGGTAGATACTTCCTGTAGTAGCTGCAAAAGCTGATAAAGGACAGGAGTTAAGTTTTATTCTGAGGCATGGGCCTATTCATTGCAGCTGCTATTTTGCTCTGGTCAGCAGTTAAGGTTAGTCCTGAAACAATGTGTCCTAAGGCTTTTGGTTCTCCATAACCAAAGTTACATTCCTTCATTGATACTTTTAATCCCACCGCAGAGATGCTTTTAAGGACTAGCCTTACTTTTTCCATGTGGGCATTCCAATCATCAGAATAAATGATAAAATCATCAATGTATACCATCATCCATCCTTGCCTGATGAATGATCCTAAAACTGTATCCATCATCCTTTGGAAGTGAGAAGGAGAATTTTTGATACCAAAAGGCATCCTAAGGTACTCATAAATGTCCAAATTACATATGATTCTCATAAATTTCCAGCTATGAGGACTGATAGGTATTTGGTGAAAACCTTTCAGAATATCCATAGTAGTGATGAACTTAGCCTTAGAGAGGTTATGAAGAAAATGGTCAATCTGTGGAATAGGGTAATAATCAGCTTGGGTATAGTTGTTCAAGTTTCTGAAGTCTCCAAAAATCCTAGACTTATCATTGTGCCTAATGTCCACCTGTTGATTGTGTCCTAATTTCCTTAAGACTTGTAATTCAATCAATTCTTGGATATGATTTTCCAGAGCTGCCCTCAATTTTGGACTAGAAGGGTAAGCAGTTCTCCTGAGGTTGGGAGGGTAAGGAGGTTTAATGGTTAAAGTGAGTATCATTTCATGTCCTTTGATGTTATAAATTGGATGATCCTTGGTGCAGAAGGCATTCTGATTTTCAAAGCAGACTTGGAGAATGTCCCATTTTTGGTCTTCACTCATCAGGGGATTCAGGGCTGCTTGGGAGAAGTACTCCTGGTTGAACTTTTCCAGGTGTTTTTCATAAGTTGAGTTAGAGGTTTGAGAATTAACATGGCATATTTGGAAATTCTTGTTCCAGTCTCCTCCTGCTTTGATGTACCTGCCCTTAATTTGGAATATATAAATACCATATTAGCAAAGAGAATCATTTCTTAGAATAAAGGAATCACACACTCCATTCTGGAGTACTAAAAATTCAATTTTCAGTTTTAGTGATCCTTTTGAGTGTGGGAGAATTACATCAGAGGTCCAAACTCCAATGGAATTAAGGGAAGAGTTACAACTGCTGAACTTAGCCTGAGGTACTGGTAATAAGTTCACTTTCCAATTTGGGTCTTTTTGTTCTAAATAACTTGAGCTAACAAAAAGAGCAAAAGGCTCCACTTTCTAAGATGAACTTAACAGGAGAACCTTGAATTAATCCAGTAGCATAGCAGGTTTTACCAGAAGTGTAACTTTTACCGGCAGAAGGTTTGAGAGTCAAAGTTTTGGCTTCAGAAACATGGTGAATTTTCATATTGGGATTCCATTGTTGAGGTAAGTGGGAATCTTCATTAACAGAGTTAATTTCTAAGGAAGATGTTATACTTCCTTCAATGACATTGATATTGTTAGTGATCATTAGCTCATAATCAGATAAAGATCCATCAGTTTCATCAAGTTGAGGATCATTGTAATTTTCATTCTCTTCTCCCTCAATTTGATTGATCTTCCTCCTAGGCTGGGGGAAATCAGGTCTCACATTCCCAGTTTGGTTACAATTCCAGCATACCTTTTGCTTAGGGTCAGAAGTTTTCTTAAATTCTAGTTTGGTAGTGGTAGAGTCTTTGGTTTTGGGATTGTATTCTTCTCAAGTCTTGGGGGTGGGTTCCTTAGGTCTATTGTTCCTTTTTTCAAGACCATTCATATCAATGGTTTCTTCTAGAATACCAATGAGGGTAGAGAGATCAGCATCTATGGGCATTCTACACCTTGCACTGTGATTAAGGTGTCCGGGAGACAGATTGAGGAGCCTTTCATTGATTTCCTCTTTATCAGCTTCCGGATAGAAACAATCTAGCCTCTTCTTTTGTTCTAAACACCACTTGTGGGGTTTGTCCTTTAAAGTTTAAAAAAGTGAGTTCTCAAAAGGTTTCGTCATCTTTCTTTTCCAGATTCTGGTGCTAGCTGTTCATTCATTAGACACTTCCAAGATTTCCAAGTTTGAAATCCTACTTCTCCTCTTTTGTTGATAAACCAATCCAGTGATACTTGTTCAAACAGCCTGGGTAGTCTCACTACAGCTATGGTATCTGATAGTTCATAGGAGGCAAGGGTATATTCAATGAATTTAATGAAGGTGAAATGTTTGTATTCCCCTTCTCCTGAGAATTTAGGCCATGCAGTTACAGGAGGTAAGAGTTTCAAAGCTTGTTCCACTTCAGGGGTAGGACTAGGCTGGTAAGATGCATTCCTATTCACTCCAGAATTAAGAGAGATTTTGGGAGTGATACTGGTCCTGGTGGGTTTTGATTTTTCTATGTTGACTAAAGGAGTGGCAGTTTATTTAATTTTAAGGTCTCTTAAATCATTCTTGATCATACCTAGTTCCAAATCCATTTTGTTGCTTAATAAGTCAATTTTATTAACAAGATGAAAAGGAGGGGTATCAGTTTTGTTCCTTATTTCTCCTTTGAGTGGCTCAAAGAGAAGGATTATCTCTTCCTATCCGGAAGAACAGGTGGTATCAATATTATTTATTAAAGATGCCTTATTTAAATCAATGGTATTCCTTAACAATTTAATTTCAGAATCATTGGCTATCAGATGGTTAGTTTTGTTTTGGATGATTTGGATTGCTTTGTCAAGTTGTTTTTGAATACTTTCTAAATTATTACTCAAGATGTTAAAGTTATGGAAAAAATTATCAGAAAATCTTTTAAAAAATGGGGTTATATCATCAGAATCTAATTGTGATAAAATTTCTTCCCTTTCTGAGCTAGAGATATTATGTTGTACCAATATTTTGGGTTCCTCATCCTTTGATTATTTGAGAAGCTTTGCTTTTTGGGTCCTTTCCCTTTAATTTGGCTAGTTTATCCCAAGGGTTCCATTTTTCCATGTATTTATCTAACTCTTCTCTGGGAATTAATTTCTGCAGGGCTATTTGGGAGGACTTGGCCCATGAAATAGCCTTTCTCATGGCTGCTGAGTCCTCCTGCTCTTGGGCTAGCTTTTAATCTTCCCAATGACTCACATGATCTTTCACTAGATCCTTTATCTTGGACTCCTTGGCCAATTCTGGACTGGGAGGCGTAGGAGGAGGAGTGGCTTTGTGGGACAAGTGTCTGTGCAAAAGGCTCACTTCCAACAGTTTGTTGGTTGACCTGGCGGACGCGGGTGCTGACGGATTTTGCAGCACTTAAGTTGCGGTTTCAAACACCCTCATTGTGCTTGCTACGGGCACTTGTTTGGGCGCGCGTTCCTCTGAGCAGAGGTCCATAGGACAGGGCTTGTTTGGTTGCGTGGATGTTGGGCCTGGTTTGCAACATTGTGCAAAAATGAGTGTAAGTTTTTGTCAAAAATTAGTAAAAATGATAAAAAAATGAAAAAAAAATTGTTATTTTATTTTTGAATTACTTTAAGCTTACTGATATTTAAATTCAGCAGTACCAAAGCTTTTTTAGGGTTGAAGGAATCCTTGGTGGGTAATACAGGGGGGTCTTTGTGGGTACCAATGAAGTCTTGGCTTAAATCTAAAGATCCATGGTGAGAACTACTTTCTAACAGATCTTGGTCAATAAAATTGGCAAGGGAAAAGGTTCTTTCCACTGCCAATAAGGATAAAAATTAAATTCAATAAGTTTTTAGCTTATTATGGGGTTATTAATTTTTTATTAATTTTTTATTGATTTCTTTTTGAATTTATTTTCAAAAAAAAATATATGTAGAATATTTTGAGCTTACTTTCTTTATTTTCTTTATCTTTGTTAAATAAATGAAGTTTTCTTTGATATTTTTTTGCAGGTCGTGTGTTGCCTGAGTAGAGAATTAAAAGTAATGAGTCTTTCAGGTTCCAATTTTTTATCTTTTAAAGCTTGTTGTTTATAATGGTTTGATTTTGCTTTTTGTTTCTCAGGAGTTATTATTACAGGCAAAAATTACAGAGTCTCTATTCTTTTCTCTGTTTAAGAAGATTATAATAATAATTTTTTCACTCTCCGTTAGTCTCAAGATCCACTGGAGGAAATAACAATAAAAATAATAATAAGTGTTCTTACTTAGATTTACATAGTTTATCTGGTACAAAGAAATAAATTTATTAAAATTAATTATTCAGGGATATTTCCCAGCCAGACCCCCAGTTTTCAGCTTACTGATACCAGGAAATTTGCTGTCCTTGAGCTACAGCAGGTGATATTGGTGTTGGAATAATAATTCCAAGAAAATTACGTAAAATTCTCAAATGATTGATCTAGAAGCAAGTGCAAAGTTTGAGTGGTTTTTTTGGATGAAATTGATTTAAATAAATTTTTCAAGAGGGGCCACATTTTATGAAAACAGGGGATCTTTATTGGATAACAAACTCTCTTCAAGGGGCTCTTTTGAACCGTGTAAAAACCTTGGGACAATGAGGTTCTAAGTGATTACTCAAAAGAGGTTACTCAAGGTTATTGGGTGTACTGGATTACTCACAGGACTTATGACTGGAGGCAAGGAGGAGATAACTTACTAATTTAAGCAGAAAATCCAAGAAACTAGCAGAAATTCAGGGTTGAAAGGGTCTCAGGACAATTGTTGGGGATTACTGCTGATATTTTTCAGTGGAATTAACAATGGGTTATAATTAATAATTATAATATCAGACTGAGGCCATAAATCACTTTTTTATCTTGAATAAACACTTTATCATGGATGGCAAGGGGTCTGGAATGATTACTTAAAAATTACTGGGGTTTAAACCATCTAAAAGGGTGGTTTTATATACTTTTCTGGGGTAATGAGATCTTCCCAGGGCCCGTAGAGAGGGTTGAGCTTGTGTGCTGAGGCCCGCAGGCTAACCAGGGCTAGTTTGACACGTATTCTTGGTTCTGTAAACTGGCTAGCCTTGCCTGTGTTATATTTCTATGTGAAATCATTTTCAGAAGGTATTTAAATATTAATTTGTTATTTTTATGGTTCAGAGTAATTTCCTTATTTTGTATTACTTGCTTTTGAGTGGCATGGGTATAAGTGGGTATTTTTAGATTCTAAGCCATCTTCTGCACAAGTTGGTAATTTATAATAATTTTTTGGTATACTTCTTGGTGTGTTTTGTGGTCAATAAAGGTTTGGCAATCTTATTTACGTGAAAATCTTTATTATTGTTTCTCACAATTTATTTGCTTTATTGTTTTGATTTTCAAATTTTTATTCAATTTTCTTAGGTTTCAAACATCTCCCTTTCCGCCAGTCAACTTGTTACATGTGCATGGTGTATGCATGCAAGTTGTAGTATGTTCCTGCGGTACCTGGTTGTTGGAATTTAGCACAACTGGTGTTGACACGCGCAGGCTTGACAGCTGCGTGGGGGAATCCATCATCAAACATTTTTCATGCGGTTTTCTTCACATTTGCCTACATACTGATTATCATGTTTACCCTAGCTATATGAATGAGGGGCTGCGCACGGGAGTTGTGACATAAAACAAATCCGCCTGTAGCTCCTAAAATATACACAACACCTCAATTCTGACTGAATTTTAGCTTTGAAACTTATACATGGCATTATGTGTGAAATATTCAAATGGCCAAAAAGGTGCCATAGGGGTTTTGTGGTTTATTGGTCTTTTTCTTCTGAAATTATTTAAAAATATAAGGAGTTGGAATTCAAGGGTGGGGTAGCTGAGTGACCCCACCTATTTTCAGCTGGGAAATCCATTTCTGCAATAAAACATATGGATTTCCCACTCCTCCTAGTTTTATTATTGATTTTCTCTTTTTAATCTGCTTTGACAGGTTGCTCTTGTCAACTAGCAAACTGACACTCTCAGTCTCACTAATACTCTAAAGGAGTAGAATTAATATTAAATTCACCTTCAAGGACTTCCAGCAAGCTATTTGCTACTTTATTTATATAATCCCACAGGAGTCTCTACACAGGTCAAGATCAGTGGAGTCCTTGGGACTGCAAATATGTTAAATTTTTAGATGCTGAAAAGAATATATTCCAGAATGGTTTGACATAACATAATTGAGGCTACAAGATAACCAAGAAAATGAATATGTGGTTCACCTTAAAAGACCCCAAATGTTGAGGGGTGAACCTGAAAACATGAAAGCTACAACCTATGACAAACCACTCCTAAACAGTCTCAACATAGGGTGGGTTTAGGTTTCCTGTGTCTTAGGATCCTTTCCATTATTTGTTGGATTTTATTTGTGATTTAAATTGGTGAGGGTGTGGGGGAAGGGTAAAATATCACCCACCACCTCTGTGTTAGGGGGGGAAACACGGAACAGCATACCACCACCAAAGTAAGGAAGGAAGGAATGAATCTACTTTACTCTCTCCCTCTCTCAAAAGGGCTCATCCCTCTCTTTACAGGCACTAGGACCAATAAATTCCAAACCTTCAGGTCAACTTTGGGGGTTCCACCCTATATTTAAATCTGGGGCTCTGCCTGGTGTAAGACTCAAAACGGTGCTAGGCCGTGGCAGTTCTGTGGAGGGGAAAGGTGCTGTTTAGGCTGCCCTCCTGAGTGTTACAAAAATATTTAAATGTAACCAAGATCAAGGTCCAGAACCTGGTAAATGAGGAATCAAGGAGTAGAGGATAAAGATGATAATAGTTCTGTAGCAATGGAACAGCACTATCTGAGACAAGATTATGCAGGGAAAAACTTTAACAAAATAAGTTAAAGTCCCCTTAGAGTTCAAAGAACAAAAGCTGTTGTATGTAAAAAATGCCCACGGGCTAATAACTCTGGCCGTCATCAGAAGATTGGGGATGATCAACTCAAACCCAAGCAACCTCCAGGTTCTCAATGAACCTGCCCAACTCTCTGCAATCAAGCGCTTGAAGGGTACCAGATAACTGAGGGTGGCTGTACAGGACAAAGCACAATGTTTAAGAAGCTCTAAAGCAAACAGTAACTGATTTGAAGCAAGGATAACATCAACACTTCCCAAGGGACTCAAGAGTGGGTTGACAGAATGCAACTCCAAAGAAGCTAAGGGGAGGTATAACACTCCAGGTCTTAAGCTTAATTAGACCTCTTCAATCAATCGTGATTAGCTCCAGAAAGTTGATCAGGGATCAGGACCAGTATGGTCAGAGAAAGGGATCAAGGAGTGGTATAACACACTCAAAAATTCCAACAGACAGAATTTTTCTTCAACCAGCAAGGCTATTGGTTGGTGATAAGGATCAAGGATCAAGGGTTTGAGTATGGAAGCTCAAGGATCAAGGGTGTGCTGAGTTCATGCTGGATGATTCCATGCTCCAATGCTGGATCCAAAAGGCAGGGGAGAGCCCCTCCTTATATGGGCAGGAGGCCCTGTTAGACTATGTACAACGGATTCTACAAATAGAGCAAAAAAGGAAAGAAAATCATGTGGTCACTTGCATCTGTCCGTGGATGGGCGCACGCAACAATACCGGAATCACCCACCCCTCGTCCAAAGGTGGACGGGGTGGGAAAGGGAAATGAACCAAACCGCTGCGGATGTCCGCGGGCAGTAGTTGACACTCTTCACCCCTTTTCCAAAGGTGGAAGTGGGTGGGAGAGCCCCAGGAAAGGTGACGGATGAATTTCATGAGAGGGCGGATGGGCAGATAGGAGATTGGCTCAAGACGGTTGAGTAAATCCTGAAAGGCTTGAGATTCACGACTGATAGATCAAGTGAGATGGGAGATTTGACGGATCCAAGGATTTGAAAAATGCTTGGGGGTGCGGTCGGGATGCATTTGGTAAATCATGGATGAGCGCCGCGCGACGGTAGCAATGAGGATGAGCGCCGCGCAACGCGCGAGGATAAGGATGCGCGACGCGCAAAGATGACGGTGCGGATGAGCCTGAGGATGAGTTGGAATTATTATTATTTTTTTTAGATGCCGGATGGTACGTTTGCGCAAAAGTTTATGGATTGAGGTCTTAAGGTGGCCAGGGTGGCCAGGATGGGGCACCACATCTCTCCCCAACTTACAGACTGTCCCTAGTCTGCTCCCAAGTTTAATGCCATAAAAAAAGAAAGGAAAGAAAGATGATTGAAACCAAAGAATGGCCATTTTGATCTTGCGAGTGGTTGAAAAAAAATATGTTGATCCAACCAAAAATCCTAGAAGTGGCTGGGATAAAATGAAGAAGGTGTCCCAAGTGCTCACATGCGTGGCATGAAGTAGAGTTTCACAACAAAACGCAGCAGATGACCCTGATGGTGCACAATTGGGAGGGCTTACTTCTGGACCAAGTTGCCTCCACAAGAATGAAATTTCTAGACCTGATCAGCAGAGAACCTTCTGGCCATCTGAGTACCATCCAGTTCCTCCAAAACATATGATCCACCTCTAACTTGACGGACTACTTGGTAAGGACCATTCCAGCGGTTAGAGAAAAGCTTTCCCCACTGAGTTTCCAAGGAAAGATTATAAGCCAATACCAGGTCGCCAGGGTTTAAAGGGTCCCTGATTTGATTTAGGTGTTTATCTTCCCAATATTTAACTGATTTTGCTCTTGATTCCATAATCTTCTGATAAGCTTTGTTATGAATATCTTCACTCCGCTCCAGTTGCTTTGATCTGGCAACTAATAGGTCAGTATGTGAGGAAACTTGTTCCCAAGGGATGCCCAAGAAAGACTCTATTTCAAGATCAAGAAAAAGACCAGCCCTCCAACCAAAGATGATTTCATAAGGAGAGTAACCAGTGGTTAGCTTGGTGGAAATTTGATCAGAGAAGAGAACCAAGGGGAGAAGCTTCCGGCAATTCTTGCCACTCTCACCAGCCAATTTGACAAGAGCAGCCTTCAAAGGAGAATGGCCTCTTTCCACCATGCCTTGTCCTTCAGGATAATAGGGATTAGTAACTCTATGTTGTCCAGGGAGTGATCGGATCATTTCAGCAAGTTTTCCACCAAATTCCGAGCCACCATCCATAGAATAAGATTGGGCCAAGCCTTAACGCATTGTCCAAGTCTCATGAAGGAAAGCTGCTACTGATTCAGAGCTGAGGTTCTTAAGAAACTTTGCTTCAACCCATCCAGAAAAATCATCTCTAGCCCCAATGAGGTACTTAGCTCCTCCAGCCTTAATGTGAACCACATCCATAGCAATCCTCCCAAAGACAGTGGACTCTCCAGTGGGGTAACAAATTTTGGCCGGGTGCCTAAGATCACATTTCTGGCACACTTCACCACTCCTACACCATTGAGCAACGGATTTTTTCAGGGATGGCCACCAAAATTGTTTGGATATTTGTTGATAAGTTTTGGTTTCCCCACAATGACCAAGGCCTTCATGGAGATTTTCCAGGATTGAATCTTGCTTAGAAGGGATAGTGACCACAACAAGTGCACAAGGAGTTTCTCTTTTCATAAGCCTAGAAACTTGGACAAAGAAGTTGGAGGACTTCCTTTCAAGGGACCGAAATTCTTTGGCAGAGAGATCAGGGGGTCTTTGGAGAGTTGAAAGGTACTGCTCCAACTTAAGCCAGAAACCTTGCTGGAAACCAGAGTAATTTTAGGAGGAGAAGGCAGAGACAGGGTGGACCAAGGGTTCTTCCTCATCAAAATCCATTCCAACCTCTGATTCATTTTCTCCAATAGGTTGTCGAGATAAACCATCAGGCATGGCAAAAGATTTTCCAGGCCTGTAAACAATATCAAAAGAGAACAACTGGATGAAAGCCACCCAATGAGTCATTGGAGCATTTGGGAGGCTGGGCGCGTTGATCATTTCAATAATGGATTGTTCATCAACTTTTAACTCAAAGTGTTGACCCCAAAGGACAGTCTGAAGCTTCTTCAACATTTGGGACACACCGCAAAGTTGCAGTTTTGGCTGGGAGTACCTGGATTCCACATCTGAGAAAAGAAGAGATTCATACAGAGCAGGACAATCCAAATCATTTTCATCTTCCTGGGTAAGAACATCCCCAACAGATTGATAACTCAAGTCCACTTCCAGATTGATCTTGCCGGCTCCGGGTCCATAAGTGATCTTTTTCAAAACAATGTCTTTCCCAACAATTGTTTTGAGCAACTGAAATGATTGTTCACAGTCTTGGGTCCAAATCCCTTCAGCATCCTTCCTGGTCAAGCAATGCAAGGGAACACAGATTTTGGATAGTGAGGGAATGAAGATCCTGACATAAGTTACAACACCTAGGAAACCTCTAACTTCCGTTGGATTTATTGGGGTAGGCCAGGAGATGATTTTGTTGACTTTAGAGGGCGCCATCCTTCTTCCCTCCTTGCATACTATATGACTAACGATTTCCAAGGCAGGGACACAGGCTGCAAGTTTTGATCCAGAGGCAGTAAGGCCAGATTCCTCAATTCAAAACAAAATTCTTTCCAAGACAGTAGCATACTCCCAGATAAATTGTTGGATTCCTGAGTGCCAAGGTAAGAGCTCATTATCATAGTCAGAAACTGGACCTCTAATCCCACCATCATCAATAAAGATACCTGCATGATCTGGGATTTTGTCCTGGAGGATCCACATCATCTGAGCCTGATAGACTGCAACCAAGTTAGTGGCACCTTGAGGCAATTGAGTCAGCTGAAATCAACCAAGGGGAGTATTGAAAGTAGTGAGGGGACAAGAAATAGGATGCAAGGATTGTTTGTCATAGTCACCCATAATGTCACCTAGACCATAGCAAGCTCTCCCAGGGAAGGGTTCAAAAAATTCTTCAGTGGCAGGGGGCACGCCAGAGTCTTTAACAGTAACTTTATTAAGAGGTTGGAGATCATGAAATACTCTAAGTTTACCATTACTCTTTAGAACACAAAAAACAGGACTGGAATAGCTAGAAGTCGATTGTTTGTATAAGCCGGTTTGGACTTTTTTGCGGACCAACTTGATGAATTTGTCAACTTTAGCAGCAGGGATTGGGATCTTTTTCTTTTGCCAAGGGTCATGTTCAACTACGGGGATGATGTAAGGGAGACCATAGGATTCTTTCAAGAGACCTCTCTCTTCTTCAAAGAATGCAATAGATTTTTCCCTTAGAGACAATATATTTTTGACCAAATTTAACTCATCAGGAAGAAGCCATCCATCTGGACCAAAGTTGACCACTTTCAGACGTTCTTCAGTGACCCAACCAGAGGGAATAAATGGACCAGTGAGGGACTGAGATAGACCACAGTAGGGATCACGGGATAGAGGAGGACGCATAACAGGAGGATTGAGGTTGAGAGGCATTGGTTGGTTGACTGGCTGGACCTTCTTTGCAACTGGTTTGTACTTGGTGGCAAAGGAGAGAAATTCTTGCTTCCTCCAAGCGTTTACAAGTCAGACCTGACTTGGAAAACTGAGGCCATATTCCAACATCTTCCAAGTCCGATGTTCTGCTATTTCCTTGAAAGGTGCCTTCTCCATAAAAGAGGATCCAAAAGATAACACATTGCTCACATGTGTGGCACAGGGTAGAGTTTCAAAAACAACAGTACTAGAAGCCCTTGGTGGTGCACAATTGGGAGGACTTACTTCTACCCCAAATTGCCTCCACCTAAGACCAAACTCCTTCATACCAAAGCCACCAAGAAAATAATTGAGATCAATATCTAGTTTAGACTCATTGCGGAGATTCAAAACCGGAATAGAGGATGAGTGATCAGGCTGAAAAGAAAAAGGAAAAGAAGATACAACAGATCCAGACAGAGAAGAAATATTTTTGGATTTTTTGGATTTTTTATGTCTTTGGGTTTTGATCTTATTTGGATGAGAAGAAAATGATGAGGCAAAAGAAAAATATGCCTCTGAGGTGGGAGTTGGTCCATGAGTTGAAGTCTGAGGCTGAGAAGAACTACAGCTATCAGTAGGGCCAACTATTCTGCTAAAAAATGAGGATGAAAGGAATGAGAGTTTTCTTTCTGCTTTCCTTTCAGGACAGATTTGGGAGGATGAACAGGGAAGTCTCTTTCCCAACAACCAGAATCCAAAGAACAAATGGGAACTTCAATCTTTCTGCCATCAGCATCAGGGAGGAGAATTCTCTCCCCAACTTGATCAGAAAACATCAGGGTAGCACCAAAGTCCATTAAGAAAGGCCTTCCCAAGATCATGGGACCATCCAGACGAGTGATCCAGAAGTGACAGGTGCCCACATTATTTCAACCAATTTTAACAGGAATATCCTCAGCAATACCAACCAGCTCACAGGACTGATTCCCCATTCCATAAACCGCAGAGTTGAAACTGACCCTTGGGCTAAGTTTAAGCTTGCAGGCCATGGAGTCTGAAATCAAGTTGAGCTGAGAACCCAAATCCACAAGGAGAGAAACTGTTTTCATTGAATCACCAAGACAACATGGAATAAAACCAAGAGGACAGGAATACAGGTTGTTATCTGAAGAGGAATCTGTTCCACCGGAATCCTCTATCAGAGTACCGGAGGAGACCTTTAATTTGTCCGGACCAATCTCCACACGTTGACGAGAAACCCATTTCTTCATCCCTTCTGCCACAGATGGAGAGATTGACAGGAGTTCAGCCACAGATAGATCAGGGATTTTAAGATCAGAAATTTTCTTTAATACTCCTTCCACAGCATTAGGGTAGTCCTTGGAGATGCCCCTCTCAAATCAAACCTTGGGCTGGTTGGAGGGAGGAAGATCAGGTGTAATAGGTGATGGAAGAGGATCTGAGGGTTGGGCAGGTTGAAGAGAGGGAGGATTGTAGTTGTCCTGGAACCTTTCCATAAGTGGTTCCCTGTCTACTTCCATCTCTTCCAAATCAGAGGAAGGAGGCTCAGGTGAAGATTGACGTTTAACAGGTTTTTGCAGAATCGAGGATGGAACCGGAGGAGACTTATGAGCTTTTGGTTCCTCATGGCGTTTCCTAGCTGGATCAGATTGATAGGTGCCAGGGAAGCTGGAAGAAGTGATAGCTGGGGGATACCAAGGTTGCAGGGTTCCACAGGATGATTGAAAATCCACAGAGACCAAGGATGCCTTCTTAGGAGTTGGTGGTTGGTATGAGGCCACCACATGATGGATTGGTCAAGACGAATCAAAAGGGATCAAAGCACCGTTAGGAAGGAAAAAATTATTTCCCTTCTGCTCTACTAACTTCTCCTCCTTGTCCTTCTGGAGTTTAGGACATCTACCGGTACCATGGCCTTCCCTATGGCAATAATAACAGACTATAGTAGACTTGGGAACAGAATTAGCAGGTTTAGGAGTGGCTAAAGAGGATATTTTCTGATCTATTTTATTCTCAAATGCCTGAAGTAATTTAGTGATCTCATCTATAGTAGGTGTCTCCTGGTGGGTCTGAGGATTGGGTTTAGGTCTGCAATTGGCTTCCATCTTATTCATGATTTTGTTAGATGCTTGAAAAGAGGGGGCAAGGACTAGTTCAGTGATTTTAGGTTTTTCAAAGGTGAGAGCTGTTTGACCTTTCATCACTTTATCCACAGTATTCCTAAGAACCATGAAAGCAGGGAGCTTGAACCAATTGTCTCTTGTCGTGATCATGGATCCAAATTTCACCAATTCATCCTTAATTCTTTCCTGCACTCCTGGAGAGAAAGACTGAAAAAATTGCACTTGAAATTCATCCAACGTATCAATGTGATTGTTCCAAATAAGATAGGACTGGATAGGGTCCCAAGATTTTCTGAAAGTCTGATAGTCAGAGGCTGAGGAGATACCACCATTGGAGATCCATTGAGAAACCAGGGCATCCAAGTCTTTCAAAGTAAATCTGGCTACATCTATTTTTCCCCAATAGGCCAACATAGCCTCCTTCAGGAGCCACCAGTTGTGAGTTTCAAATCCCTCAAACAATTTGATAACCTCCAAAAATTTGTCAGAAGAGATAAAAAATTGTAACTGATAAGCCATATCATATTCACTGGCACCATCCACTTCTGCAGCCATCTCATAGGAGTCCAGGAATTGTTTGACATTGGTCCCATTGAAGCCTAGCTTTTTCTTCTGAGTTTTGATTTTGACCATCTTGTCCCAAACAGATAAAGAGGATCCAGCAGATTCCATGTTGAAGGGTTCCTAAGAGATCCAAACAAGCAGAGTTCCAAGGTGGCTAACAAGTGTGGCAACAGTAGAGTTTCACAAAAACAGCAAGGATCTTGCCCTGGCGGTGCACCATTGGGAGGACTTACTTCTGGACCAAGTTTCCTCCACAGGTCAGATATATAAAAAAAAAAAGAATAAACAGAAAAAGAAAGAAAAGAAGGAAACAATCAGATTGGATTTCGGAGTTGATTCTTCAAATTTGGACTGTAAATCCCAAGGTTTCTGGTTTGATCCTGGCCCGGGGGACCAAATGTAAGACTCCAAATGGTGCTAGGCCCTGGCAGTTCTGTGGAGGGGAAAGTTGCTGTTTAGGCTGCCCTCCTGAGTGTTACAAAAATATTTAAATGTAACCAAGATCAAGGTCCAGAACCTGGTAAATGAGGAATCAAGGAGTAGAGGATAAATATGATAATAGTTTGGTAGCAATGGAACAGCACTATCTGAGACAAGACTATGCAGGGAAAAACTTGAACAAAAGAAGTTAAAGTCCCCTTAGAGTTCAAAGAACAAAAGCTTTTGTATGTAAACAACGCCCACACCCTAATAACTCTGGCCGTCATCAGAAGATTGGGGATGATCAACTCAAACCCAAGCAACCTCCAGGTTCTCAATGAACCTTCCCAACTCTCCGCAATCAAGTGCTTGAAGGGTACCAGATAACTGAGGGTGGCTGTACTGGACAAAGCACAATGTTTAAGAAGCTCTAAAGCAAACAGTAACTGATTTGAAGCAAGGATAACCTCAACACTTCTCAAGGGACTCAAGAGTAGGCTGGCAGAATGCAACTCCAAAGAAGCTAAGGGGAGGTATAATACTCCAGGTCTTAAGCTTAATAATACCTCTTCAATCAATCGTGATTGGCTCCAGAAAGGTGATCAGGGATCAGGACCAGTATGGTCAGAGAAAGGGATCAAGGAGTGGTATAACACACTCAAAAATTCCAAAAGACAGAATTTTTCTTCAACCAGCAAGGTATTGGTTGGTGATAAGGATCAAGGATCAAGGGTTTGAGTATGGAAGCTCAAGGATCAAGGGTGTGCTGATTTCATGCTGGATGATTCCATGCTCCAATGCTGGATCCAAAAGGCAGGGGAGAGCCCCTCCTTATATGGGCAGGAGGCCCTGTTAGACTATTTACAACAGATTCTAAAAATAGAGCAAAAAAGGAAAGAAAATCATGTGGTCACTTGCATCCGTCCGTGGATGGGTGCACGCAACAATACCGGAATCACCCACCCCTCTTCCAAAGGTGGACAGGGTGGGAAAGGGAAATGAACCAAACCTCTGCGGATGTCCGTGGGCGGTAGTTGACACTCTTCACCCCTTGTCCAAAGGCGGAAGTGGATGGGAGATCCCCAGATGGGTGACGGATGAAGGTTGTGAGAGGGCGGATGGGCGGATAGGAGATCGGCTCAAGATGTTTGAGTAAATCCTGACAGGCTTGAGATTCACAACTGATAGATCGAGTGAGATGGAAGATTTGACGGATCCGAGGATTTGACAAATGCTTGGGGGTGCGGTCAGGATGGATTCGGTAAGTCATGGATGAGCGCCGCGTGACGGTAGCAATGAGGATGAGCGCCGCGCGATGCGCAAGGATAAGGACGCGCAACGCGCAACAATGACAGTGCGGATGAGCCTTGAGGATGAGTTGCAATTATTATTTTTTTTAGATGCCGGACGGTACGTTTGCGCAACAGTTTATGGATTGAGGTCTTAAGGTGGCCAGGGTGTCCAGGATGGGGCACCACACCGTGAAATATCTTTTTTTCTCACTCTCTCAAATGTAGCACAGGATGCCCCCAACAACCATTCCTGGATCTAAATTTCCTCCTGCTTGCCCTCTATGATTGGGTTCAAAGGCCCCAAATCATCCTCCACCACCAGCTTCCCAAGCTGCTAGGACAGGTGGTTCCCCCCCCATTGGAGGAAGATTTTTTTAAAATGGTGGTTGAGGTTCCTGAGTGTGTATGGCCTAGGCCTAGGGAATTTCCTCATCTCCTGTTCAACACCGTGGACGTGGAGAAATTTCTTTCTAGGTTTGAAGGGATTGTGGACTCTGAGGGCGTAATGGGCACAGAAAGGTTTGCACCATTGTCCTCTTCATCACAAAGGAGGAGAAGATTTGGGATGTCAAGGAGATGGTTGGGTACAAGAGACAGGATTGTTGAAGGTTAAAAGGCAAAATTTTGGCAAGATGGGGAAAGGGCAAGCCCTGGCTCTGGGAAAGATATTTTGAGCAGACCGCGGCAGAAGCAAGCGTGCACAGAGGGGTATGGATGCAAAAATATCTGATAGAGTACATGTCGAGTACATGTCAAACTTTGAACAAATATACAGGTACCTGGCGGAGAACAAGGTCTTGGCAGGGCAGACAGGAGGAATGAAGCGGGAGTTTTTGGACAGGCTTGCACTGAAACTTTTCTTGCAAGTGCAAGGGCACATGGAAAACAATGTCCTAGTCAAAAGGTTGTTAGATGGGAGTTTTGAAATTCTCCTGGACCTATTGGTCATCCACCAGGCCATGGAGAGAAAAATTGATTTGAATGAGGTCATCAAGGATACAGAAAGGTCATACGTGGCAGTCTCAAAGAAGTCAGTGACACTCTTGGTGCCAGCCTCCATGCAAGCTCCAACTGCAGGACCTTTAACACCTTTTTTTGCCAGGATGCCCCAACAAGTGTTGGACCCATTGGCAGGAAAAGTTAGGGAGATCTTATGGGAACTGCAAATCTTACTCAACCGTATGACAGCCCCAGCCCAGCCACGTGCAACGCTGCCTCATATGGTGGAAGGCTTCCAGCCTCCTAGCCAGCCCTCCCATTGGTTCACTTTTTTCACCTGTACATACTGCGGAAAAAAAGGTCACTGGCAGTCAGGGTGTGCTGACCTTACTCAAGACATGAACAAGGGGTTGCTTTCCATGTCTGGGTTGACTTACATATTCCCAATGGGCAAGCTGGTGGACTTTGTGACTGCTCACCTCCCTCCCGTGCAGAAAATACTGGACTGGGCAAAGGCTCCAGCTGAAGCCGTTTGGGTATTTCTTTGAATTTTCACCATTCCTGGAACGTTGGAAGCTCCGCAAGTGAAGGCCAAGTTCAGGGTGCTGGAAGCAAAAAAATGGACTGTGGTGGAAAGGATGGACATTGACTTTAAGGAACAAACACCAGCCCCAAAAAAAGTTGCAAGCGCGCCAGCAGGGTACAGTCAACCAGCAAACCTTATGGGGAAAAGAAGGCTGCGGAAATTATGTGGAGGGTTATGGGGAAAAAAGCACCAATATCCCTAACAATGCAGGAATTTTCTGTGGTTGTCAACAAGATGATCCAGGCGCTGAAGGAGTGTGGGCAAGGCCAGGTTCCAACAACAGTCACGTAAGTGAATGTGGCCAAGGAGGTGGTGGATTGCAAGCTGTGAAGGTTGAAGTCCTTATCATTCCTGCTTGCTTACATCTCAATGAAGATTGCGGGGCGGAAGTTTTGGGAGATGGTGGATAAAGGGTCAATGGTCAATCTGATTCTGTCAAGGTTTGTGGATGAGCTGGGATTGGTGCTGAGGGCACAATGGGGCTTTGGGCTTTGAATGGTGGAGATTGTTGTGTGGATGGGGTGGTGGAGGGGGAGGAGGTCCAGATTTCAAAGGTCTGGAAGCCCCCAATTTTCCTTTTGGTGGTGTGCAGCAACATGATCCTAGGTTGAAAGTTCATTTTTGGATCCTGGGCCCAAATGGCGTTCAAGTCCAAGGTATGTATGGAAGTGTTAACAGTGGAGGATTTGTTTCTCACGCGGTTTGAGACAACAATCTGCAACCACAGAAAAGAGAAGTGGGTGCAAGAGCCAGTGATGTGCAGCATTGGAAATTCAAATTGGGGGGTCAACTGTGAGGGTCACCCCACAGAGAATTTTGCCTAGTTGGACACAGAAACTGCACAGGGCAGGCTCTGGCTCTGTGAAAACGGTTTTCTAGCAATGAGCAGGCGGAGGAGGTAGAAGTGCGGAGGGCGCGGGGGGCATAATTCAGTTCCCTTCCTCAGTATGCATCTCCAGGAGGTTCTGTGTTTCAAAAACCCTATCATTCTGCCACATCAATGAGCAAAGGCAAAATCTGCATTTTGGTTATTTTTAGGACTTAAAACAATGGCCCCAGTTGGTTTGGGTTCCTTGTTGTCCAGGGAGCCCGTGGGCAAAGTGCGGCTCCAACAGATTTGGAGGTTGCAACCTGCTGGGAACAGCTGCCAAGTTGGGCAGGCACTAGTGCTGGATGGGAAATCCTGAGATGGTGAGGGGGTGTTCTAGCTGGTTCACAGCTGGGATAAAAAGACACCCCCAAATTTTTGTTTTCTTATTTCTCCAATAAGATTGATTTCTTGGATTGGTACTGTCTTTGGTTTTTAATGGTTGCAGGAACGTGGATGCAGTGCAAGCCAGGTTTTCAGCCTCCTGGATGCCAAGACCCTTGCTATCCTTTAGCTACCAGAGGTGATAGAATAAATAATAAATATATTATCTAATAAATGCAGCAAAAATCCGTAAAATATTTGGATTAAGCTTATTGCAAGGTTAAGTGGTTTGGTTATGGTTTATTGTTTTAAATCAATATGAATAAATTGATTATTGAATATTTTTATAGAGGGGCCACAATTATATTGGGGATCTTTAACACCTCTCTTCAGGGATTTCAGTATGAAAACACGTAGTCCTGGTTACTTTGGGCTCTTTAGTTTAAAGGATATTTTACCCAAAGATAATATGTATATGAAATACACAGTGGAGTTGCAGGGCCTTGTAGCCAATCTGCAACGAAAGAGAAAGGATAATAAAACTCACTGGTATATTATTAAATTCTTTGGGTATCTGTTTGAGACGTTTACTGATGGTTTAAACCTGTATACTGGGGTTGCAAGGTTGTTCAGCAGTTTTAATTGATAAAAAGAGGTTGAGGACGGATATTTATTGATCAGACATTGCCATAAATCACCTACTTATCTCTTATAAGTACTTGATTACCTTGGCATGGTTTCTGGATATGAATATAACTGGGTCTCTGACCATCAATATCCTCAAAAGAGATCTTTATTTATAGCTTTTGTGGTCCCAATATTGTCCTTCTGAGGGTTGTAGGTGCTCAAAGGGACAGACAATAAGGCTAGCAGGGTAACCAGGGGTAGCTTGTCATGTGTTCTTGGTGCTATAGCACGGGTAGCATTTAATTCCTCAGGATATGGGGATTATTCTACTTCATAATAGATATTAGGACGTGTGAATAACACTAATCAATCCCGTTTATGTATTATTTAATTAATTATCCTCAGTAAATGTTCCCAGTAATTTAATAATTATATGAATAGAAATTTCTACGGACATTTTGATGTCAGGTGAGCTCTCATTATGTATTATATATCTGGAGTAAAAGTCATGATATTGATTTTACTCCTTGTTTTCGATTTCCAGTTGATTTACTAAGATAATGACTTAAAAATATAAGTCATGGGAATTCATGTAATATTTTTAAATCATTAGTTTTCTTAGTATGTCACGAAAATATTGGCGTCTAGAAATTCTCATAAAAGTATATTAAAGTATTTTAATATATCTTTCAAAGTTGTCATTGTCTTATTTTCGACATTCTTGGTACTTTGAATTATATTTAATAAAAAATACTTATAAGGGTTATTTAAGTATTTTTATATAATATTATGTACTTTTAGACTATCTACTATCCACGGGAACATTTATTACATATGTAGAATGTTCCCGTGTGGGTTGTGGCATGTTTACATGGTATCTGAGCCTCTCAGGCCGACTGTCACTCTGTCAACCCGTAGTCCCGCAGCTGCGTACTTGTCAGAGGCCCAGGGCTGTTTACACGACCTTGAAAGATGGACAGGGCTGTATCTCAGCCGCGCGCGGGTGCATTGGCTGCCGCGGCCGCGTGCGGGAATTGTGACAAAACACATTTCTGTCCGTAACTCCTCAAATATACCCAACACCTCAATTCTGACTGAATTTTAGGTTTGAAACCTATACGTGACAATGTGTGTGAAATATTTAATTGACCAAAAACTCAATAGTGGAGCCGTAGTATTTTGGTCTTTCTTTCCTTAATTATTTAAAAATATAAGGAGTTGGATTTCAAGGGTGGAGTCAGTGAGTGACCCTACCTAATGTTGGGTGGAGAATCCATTTCTGTAATAATATTTATGATTCTCCTACTCCTTCTTAGGTTAATTATATATTTATTATTTTTATGTTATATTTGTTACTTTTGAAGCTTGCTTTGCAATAGTAGCAAGCTGACATGGGTCCCTACATTCAAGGACAAGCCCTGCAAGCAGAAGGCAGGACAAGGAGTGTTGTAATAAAATGGAAATAAAAAAATCTCTATCTTCTTCTCTTTTCTTTTCTTCTCTTCTTCTCTGTTTTCTCTGTCTTTTTCTATTTCTTATCTGCTTTCCTGTCTATTTGCAGGTGGGGTGGGTGCCAATGGGTATGGTTGAAGCGTGGTGTGGGGATAAGCTTAACTTGGTGAGGGGCTGCTCTAGCCAGTTCACGGAAAGGATAGCTAGGCACCCCAGAATGTTTTTTTCCTCAAATCTGTCTTCTCCTCTTTTTGTAATGCGCTGGTGTTTCTTTATGTGTTTGCTACAGACTGTGTACTGGGAACTGTGTGGCAGTTTGTCTGGGGCCGTCCAGGTACCTCTCTGAAAAGATTGGAACAATGGGTGTGCAGGACTAACAAAGGCGCAAAAGAGTTGGGGGCTTTTCTTGGGGTACTCAAAGCCCCCCAGTTGCACGCAAAGCGGATTGACCTCAAGCTTTCCCCATGAATTCTTGGTTCTCACTGGCTTAAGGCTTAGGGCCACTCACATAATGCGCAAGGCCACTCTCATAGAATTACTCAACCAACTCATATATTTTAAAATATGGATGCACTCATGTTCTGTGCATTTTAGTGTGTAATCCAAATGGGATGCACAAATGGGCCTCCATGGCCCCTTGGAAATCAATCGGGACACGTGGGCCTATGGGGATGTTATTGGGTTTGGACATTTGGGCGCCAAAACACCTTTTCCAGGTCTTTTTAGACACAGACCTTGAAGGGCCCCCCAGGGTGGATGGGCCTCCTTAGCCAGATGGGTTTATTTGGGCATAACTGGGCCCAAGGTTTGTTTTGGAAATACTTGTCCATACTGGCTGGCCTGCCAAAGTATGTATTTTATGGTCTTTGGGCCTCAAAGGCCCGTTGGGGCCTCTTACCATTTTGCGGCCTGCTTGGGGATGCTTGTTCTTCTCTGGGGTCCGTTTTGGGGCCATTTTATGGGGCGGGGGCTCCTTTTGGAGTCCCCCCACCTTCTTGTGTGCAGGGATGCAGCCGCGGGGGCTGGCGGCCCCTGCTTCCCTCCCTCCCCTTGCTTGGTTGCAAGGGGGAGAGGAGGCTGGCTGGGCCTCAACCAGCCAGGCCGGCCGCAACAAGGCAACTGGCAAGGTGGGAGGGGACTTGATCACCCCCCCACCTCATGCGTGAACTGATTAGGCCAACTGCAACAAGGAAACCGGCAAGGTGGGGTGGGATTTGACCACCCCCCCACCTCTTGTGTAGCAACAAAAAGGTCACAGGGGCCATCTCCCCCCCCCCCCCGTTACCAAGGGGGAGGTGACCTGGGGCTGGGTGGGCTTGACCACCCCCCAGCCCACTAATTGTTTGTGTTTCCCTGGGGGTATTGAACGTTGAACCCTGAGTTCAGATTTCTGCAAAAAAACAACTGAAAAACTTAAAACCAGAACTGAAGACTGGTATCAGAAACATGAGCCAAAAGGAACCAGGATATGAAGCACAAGTAAACACAAACCATACCCAACAAGATTGAAATGACCCATGATGGTAACAATGATGGAGGAAGAGTTTTAAAGATACGCTGGTGAAAGAACAATGTCTCTCTGGTAATAATAATTAATCCAAGGAGGTAATGAATCTGTAGAGACAGGATGAGAAACATGTTGAAAAGAGTCAGGAAAGCTTGGAGGTTTGCACCAAATTATCCAGGATCCTACGCTATGACAAACTTCTTTGGTGTTATGATTCTACATGAAAATCTTCAGAGATTGAAATCAATATCAGAGATGAAGGAGTTTGTGAGGAAAAAGAAGTCCCCAGGGGCGGGCTTGACTCATGATCTTAAAAGACTGTCTGTAGTCTTGCGGATGAATATACATATGACCATAACCAACCCGTGTCTATCAGGCTAGCTATAGAAATACTGTAGAAACAAAAAGAAATGGAAACCTGAAATGAAAAGCTAAACATGGTGTTCCCAGCCATGGTACTCCTACGTGTAGTATTTGTAAAATTGACCTCCAGGCCTACCTGGGGGGTGATTTGACCGCTCCCTCCAGGGATTGAGAGAGAGGGGGGGGACACGCATGTCAGCTGGTTACACCCCCCCTGTAAGTTTGACTGGACCCAGAGTGTTTCTGGGTCCACCCTGGCCAATCTGAGGGCCAGGGTCGGGTTGCAGGAGGAAACCAGCCATGTAAGTTGGTAATAAGGACAAATGAGGTCACAGAGGTAAAACAGGCAGGTTGTAAGGGACAAAAAGCCAGGGTCTGAACAGAAACAAGGGCTGATTCATCCCAGTAAGGGTGGAAACACCAAAATCAACCGGTAGAGGCTGGTCATAAGGGTTCAGGGACTAATGAAAAGTGGGCTGAGTAAGCCCAAACCAATTAGCAAGGATTGTAGAGCCTGTAGAGCCCATTTGGGCTGGCATTTTTGCCTTTTGCTTGTCATTAAATGAGCTCCAAATGAACACCATCTTTTGCATTTAAGGAGCTCTTCTCCCTGCTTTTTTCCATTCATCCATTGACCAATTCATTCACATTCACAAGTGTGCCATTTCCTCTGCCTCATATTAAGTATCAATCATAACACATTATTGTCTCAGCATTTTTTTTGCGTTAAGTACTTCTCTTTTACTAAGCTTGTGGGCCAATAATTCTTATACATTATCAGTACCATCATCATCATTACTTCCAAGCAGATTAGACCCTTATACTTTACTCTGGACAACCTCAAAGACCTCAAGTTTTCCAAGAAGATGTCCTATATCCCAGATTCCAGCTCCACCAAGATTGTTTTGAATGGTCAAAACTATAGTGCTTGGTCTGTCTTAATGGAAAGTGAGTTGGACAACATTTTTTGTGGGGAGATTATGGATGCAGATGACACTTTGATTTGTTCAGAGGTAGAGAAGGAGTCTTATCAACTCATTCTTAGGCATTTGGATGAAAGTCACATCGCATGGGTTGCTGAGACTTTAAAGGTGTAACAGAAGAGGATGGGTAGCATTGTATGGAAAATGCTCAAGGCCAAGTATGCTGGTAACTCTGTCCATCAGAAGGGGATCGCCTTCAATAAATTGTTCAGATTGAAATTTGCCAATTGCAAAACATTTTTGGGGGAGGCAAGATCAAGTATTGCTAAGTTCAAGTCATTTGGGCTGAACATGGATCCTGAGTGTTTGTCACTCTTAATTATTCAAAAGCTGCCAAAAAAATATGAGTCCTTGGTTAGGATTATATCTCAATTGGATCCCCTTCCTGGAGAAGAGGATGTGCTTAGAAGGATTTAAAAGGATGATCTTCAATTTAAGATGAAGGAGGGTACAGGAACCTCTCTCGTGGTCAAGACAGAAAAATCTGGGAAGAAGGCAAAGGCCAAAAGGGATTTATCAAAGGTCTTGTGTTATAATTTTCAGAAGAAGGTTCACCATTCAAAGGATTGCAAGGAGGCCAAGAAGAGGAAGAAATCCAAGGAAAGTGAAAAGGAAGACAAAGAGGTAAACCTTTCCATGGAGAATGTTGCTATGGTGGCATTGGATGTTTCAATGGAACAAGCTGTTGAGGAACAAGCCCCCAACAAGAAGGCTAAAATTGACAAGGATTGATAAATAGACTTGATTTATTATGAGGTATGTAATCTTAAACTTGATGATAAGAACTTATCAGTGGCTGATAAGTCTTCTTTCCTTGTAGGAGTATTGAAGGAGTATGTTCTTGTTTTGATTGATTCTGGTTGTACCAACAACATGTTTTTTGAGCAAATTTGTTTTCAAATCTTAAATATTTTGATGGTCTTGTAAATATTGGCCAAAAAGGAAGAACAATTCAGATTAAATGAATTGGAAAATTTATTCTTGCAAATTGCTTGGGTTTCAAAATATCTTTTGAGAAAGTATTCTATGTACCAGATTTGCGTTATAACCTTGTGCCTTTTGGAGTTCTCTGGAAAAAAGTTTTCCAGATTTGTCATCTTGAAAAAGATAAGTTTTTTATTTATTTGAATTGGAGAACTATCCTTAGTGGAAAAGTTCAGAATAAGTTTCTCTGTGCAAAATTTTTCAATTTTTCAACTCTGAGCACTGTTTCTCACAATAGAAGTGGCCATAAGGTAAAGGACAGCAACTGTGAAAGTTTTACTTTAGGGGCCAAGACCAGGAATGTTTTCTCAAAGAGTAGAGATTGCACAGAAGTTCCCAGAGAGAAATTTCCCATTGATTTGGCAGGGCCATTTTCACCAGTTTCCCTTGGGGGGGGGAAAAGTACTTCATCAATCTGGTTGATATAGCAACTAATTATGTTTGGGTGAAACCAATAAGATCAAAGGATCAGACCACAGAGGAGGTTTCAGTAATCTTCAATGTCTGGAAACAGAATGGTTTGATGAGGGAGATCAAGAGGGTTATTACTGATGGAGGGGGTGAGTTTGTGAGTAAAGAGTTTGAGAAACTATTGAATGATTATGGTATCACTCATATAGTTACTACTGCTAGTACTGCACAAAACAATAGAATAGTTGAGAGGATGAATAGGACTTTATTGTACAAAGTCAGAACTATTATGGCTCAATCTGGTCTACCAAAGTTTTTATGGGCTGAGTTGTTGTTCACAGTGTGTCTGTTGCAAAATATTGTAAGTGTTAATGGTAAAAGGCTGCATTATCTGTTTTGGAAGTTGTACCCCAAAACATCACACCTAAGAACAATTGTTTGCTTAGTGTATTATAGTGTCCACCATAATTAAATTTTTGGAAAGTTAGATCCTAGAGCCAGAACAGGGACACTTGTAGGCTATGATTTAATAAGTAAGTCATACAGGATTTATTTTCCAGGGACAAGAAAGTTTATCCATAGTAGGGATGTAAAATTTGAAGAGAGTACCTTTCCGCTCAAAAGGAGTGAAGATAGTGTTGTTCATGAATCACAGCAGGAAATAGAATTGGATCCTCTTTCACCAGCAGATGCTGTAGAGAATATCATTAGTGATGATTCTGAGATGGCAGATGTGTCACAGGAGGGTTCAGTACCCACTTCAGTGTAGTCTGTGGAATCATAACCTGATGAGCCTCCACCTCCAGTTAGAAGGAGTGGAAGGACAAGGATACTTGTTGATAAGTATGGGGAATGGAAGTCCCATTATGCTTCTGCAGAATATGAAGAAGATAAGTTTTGGAAACAATGTATGCTTAATGAGATTCTACAGTTAAGTTCAGAAATTGGTAATAGGGTTAACCAAAATAGCTTTGACCAAGCTATGAATTCTGATGAAAGAGCCAATTGGAAGACAGTTATTTTTGAGGAATTTTATTCTCTGGAAAATAATAGTTTTATTGAAGTGGTTAAGCAGGATTTAGTTCCAAAAGGAAAGACCATTGTTGTGTCTAGGTTACTGTTGAATAAGAAGTTTGATACTAATGGAGTTTTGAAGAGGTTCAAGGCCAGATGTGTTGCACAGGGCTTCAAGCAGAAAGAGGGTATTGATTACCAAGAGACTTTTTTCCAAATGGAATGCTGTCCACCTTCAGGTACATCATTGCTTTAGCAGTGTAGTTGGGTGAATAAATCAGACAGGCTGATTTTGTGATTGCATGATTGAATGCAAAACTTGGAGAAGAGGATACTGCTTATATGTCAATTCCTGAAGGTTTCAAGGAATGGCTGTTAGAGACCAAGCCAGAAACTATGAAGAAAATCTGTGTGAGAAGTTTCCTCTCAGCGGATAAAGGGGAATAATTCCTCAAGCTGTGTAGATCCCTGGATTGATTGAAGCAAGCAGCTAGGTCATTGTATGTCACCATGAGTAAGAAACTGATAGAGATTGTTTTCAGGACAAGTGAGGCCAACCCTTGTCTCTTTGTGAGACAGGATGCAATTTTGCTTGTATGGGTTGATGAAATTATCATTATTGGGAATGGAAAAGAGAGAGTCATTGAGGCAGTCAAAAAGGATTTCAAGATAAAAGATACTGGCCTGGCACAACAAGTGCTGGGAATGAAAGTTAGTAAGAGCAATAATGGTATCAAGTTGGATCAAAACCATTATGTGTTAGCTCTACTTAAGCAGTATGTCTTAGAGGATGCAAAGAAGTTTGGTACTCCAATGCAGTGTTACATTTGGTTCAAAAAGTCTACAGATGAAGAGCGTCTGGAGTTTGTCCAATCCGGGAACAATTATAGGTCAGCTATTGGATTTCTAAATCATTTGGGGCAGTTTACAAGGCCAGATATAGCTTATGCAATTGGAATCTTATCCAAACACTTAGAGAAACCAAGGGTGAGGCATTGGCCAGCATTTAAGAGAGTTATGAGGTATCTTAAAGAAACAATTAGTCAGGGACTGCAGTTTTCAAACTTGCCAAATTTGGATTTGGTTTGTTATTCTGATGAAAGTTGGGAAGATGGTAACACTAAGTAATCAACAAGTGGTTTTGTATTCTTTTTAGGAAATAATCTAGTGTCATGGATGTCTAAGAAGGTTTGAGCAATAAGTATTTCATCAAAAGAAGCAGAGTACAGAGCGTACCTGTCAGCTTCACAGGAGGTAAAGTGGTTGAGAAAGGTCTTAGAGGGTACTCATAAACCACAAGGGTTTGCGTTGTTGTATTCTTATAATCAGAGTGCCATTGCATTGGCAGAAAACCAATTGCTCAATTCAAGAACAAAAAATATTGATTTTCATTATAACTATATACATGATGCAGTGAAATGCAGAGAGATAGTGTTAAGGCACATGCCCACTGAAGCAATGATTGTGGATATCTTATCTAAGGAATCGGATAGGAACAAACATCAAGGTTTTGTGTCTAGTATGCGTATGGAATCCCTTTCAAATTAAGGGGGTGTTTTAAAATACAGAGAAACTCATCTTGTGTGCATTTTAGTGTGTAATCTAAATGGGATGCACAAATGGGCCTCCACGGCCCATTGGACATCACATGCGCCAGGTGGGCCTATGGGATGTTATTGGTTGTTGGCTGTGGACCTTTGGGGGCCAAAACACCTTTTCCAGGTCTTTTGGGACACAGGCCTTAATGGGCCCACCAGGGTGGATGGGCCACCTTAGCCAGATGGATTTATGTGGGCATAACTCTGCCCAAAGTTTGTTTTGGACATACTTTGCCAGATGGGCTGGCCCGCCAAAGTATGTATCTTATGGTCTTTGGGCCTTGGCAGCCCATTGGGGCCACTGCCCGTTTTTTGGCCCCTTGGGGCTGCTTATTTCTCTCTGGGGCCTGACCGCCTCCTTGGGGCCCTTGTGTGGGTCAGGGGGCTCCATTTGGAGTCCCCCCACTTGCTTGTGTGGGAGGCCCCAGCCCTGGTTGAATTGCTTGGTTGGTAACGGCCGCAGGGGCCGGTGGCCCCTGCCTCCCTCCCTCCCCTTACTTGATTGCAAGGGGGAGAGGAGGCTGGCTGGTCCTCAACCAGCCAGGTGGGCCGCAACAAGGCAACCGGCAAGGTGGGAGGGGACTTGATCACCCCCCACCTCATGTGTGGACTGCTTAGGCTGGGCTCAACAAGGCGGCCGGCAAGGTGGGGTGTGATTTAACCACCCCCCCACCTCTTGTGTAGCAACAACAAGGTTGCAGGGGCCATCTCCCCCCCGGTTACCAAGGGGGAGGTGAACTGGGGCTGGGTGGGCTTGAACCCCGCCCAGCCCACTAATTGTTTGTGTTGCCCTGGGGGTATTGACCTCCAGGGCTCCCTGGGGGGAATTTGATTGCTCCCTCCAGGGATCGAGAGAGAGAGAGGGGGGACACCCATGTCCACTGCTTACACCCCCCTGTAAGTTTGACTGGACCCAGAGTGTTTCTAGGTCCACCCTGGCCAATCTGAGGGCCAGGAGCTGGTTGCAGGAGGCAACCAGCAATGTAAGTTGGTAATAAGGAGCAATGAGGTCACAGAGGTAAAAAATGCTGGTTGTAAGGGAAAAAAAGCCAGGGTCTGAACAGAAAGAAGGGCTGATTCAGCCCAGTAAGGGTGGAAATACCAAACTCAACCGGTACAGGCTGGTCATGAGGGTTCAGGGACTAATTCCAAGTGGGCTGAGTAAGCCCAAACTAATTAGCAAGGATTGTAGAGCCTGTAGAGCCCATTTGGGGTGGAATTTTTGCCTTTTGCTTTTCATTACATGAGCTCCACATGAAAACCATATTTTGTATTTAACAAGCTCTTCTCCCTGATTTTTTCCATTCATTCATTCACAAATTTATTCATATCCACAAGTGTGCCATTTCCTCTGCCTCATATTAAGTATCAATCATAAGAAATTTTTGTCTCAGCATTTCTTTTGCTTTAATTACTGCTCTTTTACTAAGCTTGTGGGACAATAATTTTTAAAATATAAGTAATTTTGTGCAAAGGTGTATTTCTGAAGTTCAATGAAAGGCGCAAATACAGGTGATCAAAGAATGGAGTGGGAAAAGGGGAAATGTGGGGCAATACACCTAAGAAATCCTCATCATTCCTGCCATCTCTGAAAGCAACACCATCAGAAAGGGCTGGAATTTTTCCAGGAGCTTGCCTTGGGCTTCTGAGTCTTGGCTTCTGGGAGCCAAAAGGAAGTTATGCACAATTGTGGTCAACTGGTCCGCATATTTGTCAAAGTTTGCTTCTGGGGTGGAAAGATATTGTGTGGTCCGTGAAATTCTCTGTAAAAGTCCGGCTCCAAGTTCTGGAAAGCCCACTAGCCCTTGAGTTTCACTCCTGTACCTCTGCAAACTGAATAAAATCTGCTCAGCAAGGAAATTTACTATGCCCCGCAGAAGTTAAGAATCACTCCCAACTCTTATCTCCGTTATCTGAAAAACTACTCTGCACTAAGCGGGAAACTACTTAAGCTAACACACAATGAAGTAATATTAAAAAAAAAAAGCAGACTCCCCAACAAGTTCCGCACTTGATTTTTCGCCATTCAGACTCAAAGTTACTTAAGCAAGATAGTATTCTCAAAAAAAAATCCTTTATTGTAAGGCAATTTCTTAAGATAGGATTTCATAAGATAGCATTCAATAACCTTCCATGCCTTCCCCTTTCAGGAAAAGGAAATTTTCCCCTTATATATACAAATCAAAAGAACTACTCCAAAAGAATTGAAACCACAAAAATAACAACTTTCCTCCTACCTACATCCATGAATTCTGCATTGATACTCCTCACCAATTTTCCAATCCCTTACTCAATCCAATTTGTTGCAGTTGGTTTGGCAATTATGTTTCCAATCTTCCCAAAAGTTGCATTGTGCTGATGCATAACTAAGAACTGAGCCCCATCAATCTTCCTCAGCAGACCTGTACCAATCCCACATGCAGCATAACTAACAGATCCCCAAAAAACCGCATGATGCCTCCTCAGCTTTAGCGTCAATTATCCCATAGTCCCGCAACCTCAATGCATAACCCATAGTCTGGTCTGGTCTCTACTACATAGCTTCAATCACTTGCTTGCACACTTTTAGCTCCATTTTCACAGAAGGGTAGATAACTTTGACCATGTTCATTGTTCCCAAATGGCAAAACTCCGGACCATTCCTTTTATTGGGCTGCAGAAAGCCCGCCCTGCACCAATTCCAAGTCTTGGCCTTCCTACTCTTAATTATAAAGTCCGCCAACAGGCTTTTCCAAGCCTATTGTGCTGCGGACTTCAAGCCACTGTTGAGCCACTTCAAGTCAAATGTTGGGTGCTGAGCCTACTTTCCTTTTTGTCTCTAAATAGCCACCACATCCCCTTAAAACTTGAATTATGTCCCCAGGATTCCCATGCTTCACCACACTAGAGAACCCCTTCAAATACCCACTCCCCTAACTGCTAAAACTACAACCAAGACCTTCCCACCATGAAAAATCTTCACCATGGAATCATGAAAATACTGTACAGAAGGGCAGAGAGCATGCACCCGCACCGCTGGTTGTCCAGCCTGCAACACCTGCCATATAGGCCACTTCAGGTGTTTGTTCATTGTGCTGACCCCAGGTTCCTTGCGGACTTGTCCTCCTCCTTTTCCTTGCTCCACCTCCAGTCCCCGCATCAATGGTTATTGTTGTGGCCCAATGGTCAACTTTGTGGTGGATGATGATGAGCTGATCAAAATGGAAACCTGAACCACAGAGCCCAATTTCTTCACCTCTCTCTCACCCATTGCGGAGGCCACAGACCAACTTTCTCCCCCTCCTTGACATGCAAATTTTGCTACCTCTGACGCATGTGGAGATGCAAATTGATCCTGGGGCCACTGTCACAACTTAAATTTTGGACTTGGCCAAGTTCTGCGCAGGTCTGACACGGCCCCTATCTTTTCTTGAGTGGCTATGCCTCAAATACCTCCTCTTTCTGCAGACAGTGTTCCCCTTTTACAACCACCATCTTCCCTGCACTTGGGTATTGTGCTCAGCTCTGATTTTCCGCCAATAATACATAAGTTTTTTTTCCTAAATCCTCAGAAATCTCAACAGTCCCCACCCCCACGGCAGAGTTACTGTTGCCCCCTTTGCCAGTCCAAGGATCTCTGGGTCATTTTTCTCCAATCCAGACTCTGTCACCTCAACCTTCCTTCTGATCCTCCAACTCTTGCCCATCTAGGTCAACCCAATTCCGCCTGGTTTCTCTGTACCATGTGGCCATCCAAAGCAAGGAAAAAAACTGTGGTCAGGGAATTGAGGAAGCCAAAATTGACTGGTTCCTCTGCAAATCAGACAAGCAAATACTGGCCATCCTCCAATGATTGGTTGGGATCCCAGCTGGGGAGCGCCGCAAGCTCCTCCATGAGAATCATTGTTTTGGTGTTGAGCTTATCCGCAGACTCTGCTGCGCCATCTTCCTTCCTCAGACTTTCCCAAATTTTTCTACAAAAACTAAATAAATAGGAGCTATAAAAAAAACTCTACCTAAAAAAGATTAAATTTTTGCCACACTCCTTGCTTATTGTATATCTAATCCTTGAAGTAAATATGATTCCTGGCCTGCCCCAGAAAGGAATTTGCTTGATTCCCAGCACCATCCCACAAATGAGAAACACACACACACATACACACACACACACACACACACACACACACACACACACACACACACACACACACACACACACACACACACACACACACACACACACACACACACACACACACACACACACACACACACACACACACACACACACACACACACACACACACACACACACACACACACACACACACACACACACACACACACACACACACACACACACACACACACACACACACACACACACACACACACACACACACACACACACACACACACACACACACACACACACACACACACACACACACACACACACACACACACACACACACACACACACACACACACACACACACACACACACACACACACACACACAGAAAAGACTCTGAAACCCTATATTGAGAACCCCTCTGTTTCTGAGAGTGAGAAAAAACTGAGACACCAAACCTAAGAAAGAACTCCATAACAAAAACTCTGTAAGACTAAATGAAAACCAATCATACTAAACAGACTGCGCAAAATAAAAGAGACAAAAGGAGACTCCAAAACTTGGCAAATAATACATCACTTAAGGGACCTGGACCACCCCAGAAAAAGTCCTCTAGAGACCAGAACTTCCACACTGCTCCAATGATCTGAGCTTCCCCATCCCACATATCCCCCCACAACTTTGAACGTTGACCCCAACGTTCATTCCTCAAAGGAATCCTCTCCAGAAAACTCCTTCTCCTCCTCAGCCAGCTCCTCCACGTTGGCCATCCCCTGATCTTTGTCTCCTGAACCCATGGTTTTTTCAAAATCTGTAGTCTCCTGAAAATGAAACTCCTTTACATGAGCCGCCACCGCCTTCTGCTTAAGTGGAGAGGGATTCAACTCCTCCAACTGATAACTTCGGCCAGGAAACTTAGTCAAAATACATTAAGGGCCATTCCACCAATCTTCAAAAAGCTTACCCCACTGCATTTCCAAGCTCTGACTGTAAAGCAGAACAAGATTGCCCTTCCGCAACGGGTCCTGCAGGCAATTGTTACAACCCTTGTTACAGTGCAGGAACAACTTAGCCCAACTGTCCCACAGCCTCTTTGCCGCCTTTTCCACCATCACCTTTCTCCACAAGAGTTGCTCTTCCCATGCCACAACTAAGTCCTACATGGTTTTAACCTTCCACCAGTTGGTAGCAAGATAAGTGAGGGTTTTGATATCCACCAGAAGCACCGGCTGCTGTCCAAAAAAAGTTCTTAAGGCAAATAACCCATACCCCGCTTGACCAATAACCAATCCGCAAACAACACAACCGGCAAGGTTTCTTTCCACTTCTTCCCGCTTTTTCCACAGATCTTGACCATTTCTTCCTTGATTTGCTGATGCCCTCCCCTACCGCCCCAGCTGCCTCTGGATAATACTCTGTAAACTGATCCCTAACCACTGTTGAAATAGGAATGGGCTTAATTTTCATAGGGTTGTGAGGCACCATTTGTATCTTTTAGGGGTCCAAAATTTTGCATTTGAGCAAACCCCGCTCCTGTGGAAAAAAGGATAGGGCCTTCCTCCACATGAAAATTACCGCTTTCAGAAACCATACTTCCTCCTCTCACAACCATCCCTCCTGCCAAAGTTAAGTTCCGCCATCTGCTCCTCCATTACACCTGTGGAATTCTCCTTCAGATTTGTGGGTGTCAGCAGTGACTCATACAAGTCCCACAATCAATGGATTGGCCTGAACATTTTTTTGAGATCCTGCAGCATGGGCTTGTTCTGTGGTTGTTCTTTCTTGGAAATGGGTTTGTACTTGCCACCAAAATTCCGCACCTTGATCAACTTTGATCCTTTGGACATCTCCTCCACTTGCAATTGTTGGCCTGCAACAAAATCTGGGTTGCTCATTATTTTGGCACAAGGGTAGCTGCTTGTGCTAACACCCATTGGAGGAGCATAAAAGCAATGAATCACTTTTGATCCTATCCCCACTTCCATCACCACTATGCCAATTCCCACTCTCCTCCATTCAGCTAAAAGCACACTGCATTGTGCCATGGGGGTTCCTTGTTTCTCCTCAACTTTTTAATTTCTGTGCAAGGACTGAGCCTTCCCCGCACAGGCAAAATTGCTGACATATAAAAATCTTCTGCCAGATTGTCAAGACAACCACCTGCAAACAGACAGCCTTTCCAATGTTCCCAAACACCATTCTTGGGCCAAAAAATGGTTGTTTTGTACCATTTTCCCAAGGTGTCTGCAACATTAAGGAGTTCCTCCCTAGTATGCAGATGGAAGCCAAGAGATGTTTTTAAAGCAAAAAGGAATGGCCTACAAGTATGAACTCCAACCTGCTTACTACTAAATACAACATAAAGCCAATACCTTAGCCACTTCCGTCATCTCCTTCTCCACTACCCCTTTGACCACACATTCAAAACCTCCAAAAGTTGGCAACCCAATATTTTCCTTCTGTCAAACCAATCCCCCCTACGTTGGCAACTTTAATGGAAGGAATTCCACCATTGAGCCGCTGTCAACCATTTCCCAACACTGTTTGCCTCCAATCTGCATTTCAACGTGTCCCAATGGGCACATCATAGCACTTCTTGCTCCCAAAACATCCACCCCCCCCCCATTAATAGAACCAAAATCTTTCTCTTCCTTGGATTTTGGGTTGTCCTCTTTATTTTATGAATACTGTTTCAAGACCGCAACCATCTCCTCCACCATTACGGGTGATATTTCAGCCAGATCTTTCAAAGTTAGGAAAACTGGGTGATCTGCTCTGCAAATCCTCTTTTCCACTTCTCCAGCCCTCCTGCGGGATCCCCATGCTTTAACTACCACCATCTTCCCTGAATTTTTTGCAGGAGTAGGACCATCAATGACAATTCTCCTCTTTTTGGGGAAGAAAACCCTAACTTCTGCAAAAACATCTGGGGGTTTCCAAGTCAAGGGAAACTTGTACCCCACGAAAGTTGTTGCCTCTTTCTTCTCTTCCACTGCTTCTCAAGCCAGATCTGTTGGCAACTGTTGATCTGGTAAGTCCAGAATAGCTTCTCAAGAAAGGTAGAAACATTCCCTCACATCCGTCTTACCAATTTTACTCCTCATGTCCACACTTAGGTTCTTACACAACCTCTTGAGGTGGCTGTCTTCTGGAAAATAGTAGCATTTGAAAATGCAAGGCTTGCCATCTTTCTTGGTGTTTCCCTTGATGGTGCCTGAGTTGGGGCATGCATTTTTGAGGCCTTTGGTGGTTCCAGGGCTGTTGGGGCTGGCTTCACCATAGCTTTCTGCCAAAAAATATGCATCTTGTTAAAAATATTGTTCATTTCTGCAGTTTCTTTTAGCCTTACCAGCCCCTTTACCCTCATAACCTGTACATCCCCCTTTGTGGGACCCTTTGAGTCTTCCTCCATATTTTCCGGAAGTTCCAACTTTCTCACAACCGCCGCTTGGATGTCCTTCATGTCCGGGAGTAGGGATACTCCTCAGTCCCGCAACCTTTAAATTAATCCTGCATTGTAGAGCTTCCTATGGAAACTTCTAAGAAACTCCAAGCTAAGCCCCCGCAAGAAGTTCCTCCGTACTGAACCTGTATGCTCCACCAAAATCTTGTTGCAGACTAGGTACTTTAGAATTCAATCAAATGAGGAACATTACATGCCAAATGAAATCCTTGAGGAAACACCTCATTCCTTTGCTGTTTCCAATGCAGGATGCTTGATATCCATTTCTTGAAACCTTTGCTCTTGTGGCCCCCACTTTTCCACTATTTCCCTCCACAATTTCTCCCAATCTAGCCCCTATAAACCTCCATATCCTCCACATCCCAAAGTTCTCCCTCATCCAGAATGAGTTTGACTATCTGAAGGACCCAGTTGACGTTTTTTGCACCCTTGCTGTTTGCCATGTTCTCAAACTGTTCCAGGAATCAGTGGACATCCTCCAGATAGAATCTGACTTGAGGATAATCCCTTGGCCTAATTTTTACGCTGCTACCCTGCAGCTCCTCCAGAAACTCCGGTGCCGCATATGTCAATTGTCCAGCCTTGGTTGCCCTTGGTGGTGGCCCCACCAGACAGGTGGTCTGACATGGAGCACCAAGATAGGGTAGTATGCTGCAAGCTGCTGCCTGCAGATGTTTTTGAAGGTATTTTCCCATTCCAGCTTTGTAATCCTGATCATGATTGACATATTGAGGGTGAGAAAAGATAAAATAAATAAATAAATAGAATTTATAACTCTGTGGATGGTACCAGGTTATTAACAGAGAAAGGACTTTCCCAGAAAGACCCCCAATTTGTGGAAAGACATTGTGTGGTCCATAAAACTCTCTGCAACAATCCCACTCCAAGTTCCAGAAAGCCCACTAGCCCTTGAGTTTCACTCCTGTACCTCTGCAAACTGAATAAGATTGGCTCTGCAAGGAAAGTTACTACAGCCCACAGAGGTTAAGGATCAATCCCAAATCTTCTCTCCCTTCTCTGCAAAACTACTCCGCACTAAGCCAGAAACTACTTAATCTAACACGCAATGAAGTAATAGTAAAAAAACAAAGCGGACTCCCCAAAAATTTAAGCACTTGAATTTTCCCCATTAAGATTCCAGGTTACTTAAGCAAATTAGTATTCTCAAAACAATTCTTTATTGTATGCCAATTTATTGAGATAAAATGCCATAAGATGGCATTTGATTACCTTCCATGCCTTCCCCTTTCCTTCAAAGGAAATTTTCACCTTATATATACAACTCAAAAGCACTACTACAAAGAATGTAAACCACAAAAAGAACAACTTTCCTCCTAACCACATCCATGCATTCTGCATTGATCATTCTCACTATGGGTCCAATACCTTACCCCATCTGATTGCTTGAAGTAGGTTTGGAAATTATGTTTCCAATCTTCCTAACAGTTGAGTCCTTCCAATGCATTACTAACAACTGATCCCCATCAATCTTTCTTAGGCAACCTCTAACAATCCTGCATGCGTAATAACTAAGGATCTCCAACAAACTGCATGCTGCCTCCTCAGCTTTAGCATCAATTTTCCCATAGTACCGCAACCTCAATGCAAAACCCATAGTCCGGTCTGGTCTCTACTACATAGCTTCAATCACTTGCTTCGGCACTTGCAGATCCATAGTTGTGGAAGGGAGATAAGTTTGAACATGTTCATTGTTCCCACATGGCAAAAATGCGGCCCATTCCTGTCATTTCGGCCCAGAAAGCACTCAGTGCACCAATGCCAAGTCTTGGCCTTCCTACTCCGGATTAGACAGTCTGCCAACACGCTTTTCCAAGCCAATTGTGCTGCAGACTTCCATCCACTTCTGAGCTGCTTCAAGTGAAATGTCTGGTTCTCAGCCTAATTGCCTTTTTGTCTATAAATAGCCACCACACCGGGAGGGCCCTCAAAATTGGAATCTTGGGGATCTTGGGTGGGCTTGATGAGGGAGGGGCCTCCAATGAGCTGTTTGGGGGACCTGGTCCGGCCAGAGGCAATGAGGAGATTACTACTGGGTAAAATAGGTCCTGAGCAGCAACTGGTGGGGTTGATGCCCATTCCTCTAACTTGGAGAAATACCTCAAGTGGGGAGCAAAGGCCAGAGCGGGAATAGGCTGGGGGGTTGAAGGAAGGGGTGGAGGTGGAGCCGGTGGGGGGGCTGGGCATTGTGCAAATGAATTGTCAATGCCTGGGTCCCTTGCGCCCTGATTGACTCAGACATGGTTGTCCCAGTACTGAAGGGCAACTGGGTAAGCAGAGAAGGTGGAAAAATCCTCCCAGAAAGGGGGGAGGCCAAGTCATGACTCTTGCATGAAGTGGATGGCAACAGGGGGCAAGGGCAAGCACAAGGTATCCTAGGCAGAGTCCACAAGTCCTCCAAAACCAAATAAGCATCCTGAGAGGCCCTCTTTTGCGGTTGAGGACCGGATTCCCAGGGCACTTGGGGCATCTCCTCACTGAGGTTGCAGCAAAAATGGCCGCGGAGGCAGGTAATGCATGCCCAACGGTGGTGGATCAAAGAGAATTAGAGCCTGTTACAAGCGCAGAACCTACATGGTGTTATCTTGGGGGTAGAGAAAGGATGCCAGGTGTTTGGGAAGAGGTGCAAATTTTGTGGTTGTGAAGGGCGCAAGGGTACTGTCAAGGTAGCAATGGGAGGACCTCTGGGGACAGAACTCAATGTGGGGGGATGCGGTGGAATTTCAAAGACATGGATTGGCAACTGGTTGAGGCCTGCACGCTCAGCAATGAGTGCAAGCAGGCTCAGAATTTGGGCAGCGTTCTAAGAAATGAGGGGAAGATGACCCAGAATGTGCAAAGTGTTGCTGGCTCAGCAGCTGCTGCTGCATGTGCGGTTGGCTCAGCATCAAGGAGTGGGAACCAAAACATGGCTACAAATGGGGTTTGGGGGCTCCATGTAGGGCATGGAGGGCGTCATGAGAAGGACAAACCACACATACAAAACAGCGGCAGAAAAATGGGGCTCAGGTGGCTACAGGAAGGTCTGGTGGGGCTCCAGATAGGGTGAAGCGCACACCATGAGAAAGACTAAACAGATGGATGTGGTGGCACAAGCTATAGGGAAGGAGGATGTGGTGGGGTTAGGCTTTATGTTGCTTAGGGTTCTTTCCATTTGTTTTTGGATTGTATTTGTGCTTTTACTCAGGTTGGGGTGTGGGGGAAGGGTGCAATACCTTCCTCAACCTCTGTGTTAGGGGGGGAAACATGGAAAAGCATACCACCACCAAAGGAAGGAAGGACGGAATACAACTACTTTACTCTCTCCCTCTCTCAAAAGGGTACATCCCTCTCCTTACAGAAACTAGGACCAATAAAGTCCAAACCTTCAACACAACTTTGGGAGTTCCACTCTTTAATTTCCACAACAGTCTTATTGAATTGGGTTGAAATGCTTTTTTTTTGGTATATATATATATATATATGTATATATATATATGTATATATATATATATATTATTACAATTATTTGGTTTCAATTACATTTTGTTTAATTCATAATTTTCAATTTTTTATTTTTTATTTTTTTGAAACTTTACAATCACAAATAATGAATCTCATTAAAAATGATTATTTATATAATTTGAGGGGTCTGATTTTAGTTATTATATTTTTATTTATCTTCCAAAAAAGCTTTATTATAGAGATTAAATTGAAGTATTTTATATACATTTTTTCCAGTGGTTTTTAATAATTTACTTAACACTCAAGCATATCTCTTCTTATTAAAAGAAATCAATTTTTTATATTTGATGTTTTGATCTTTGATACTTTTATTTTTTTTTTTTTTTGTAAAGATTTTGTGAGATTATCTGAACATACTTATATTTTCCTCAGGAAATATAGTTATGTAGATTATTTTTATTTTTTATCATGTTTGGCACCAAGGTCTTTAAATTCCATCAGAAATCTTGAATTATCTTCAAGATAATGTTATTTCACGTATTCCATGATTATTTATGTGCATGATGATTTTTTTGCTGAAATATTTCAAAATATTTCAATTTCAAGCATCAAACAGGTATATGTGGCATGTATTAATGTTTTTTTTGTTTTGAAAAAATGGTATTCAAATTCCATGGGAAATATTCCATTTTTTGTAAAGAAAATCAATTCTGATTATTTTTTATTTTTTATGAATTTTTCAAAAAAGGGCCAATGTTAAATTTGTGACCTTGCAACCCCCATTCACTAGCTAAAAGGGGTCGCGTGGCGTGATTTGTGACCCAAAACGGGACGCAAACAGCCATTCACAACCCACTTGAGTTGCAAATGGCCATTTGCAACTCATGTGGGCTATGAATGGCAGCTTGCAACCCATTTTGGGGTGAGAACCGCGCCATGCAACCCATTTTGGGTAGTGAATGGCAAAAAAAATGTGGATTTTATTTATTTCATTATAAATATATATATATATATATATGTACGTATTTATATATTTAAAAATATTTTTTTATTTTAATTAATTGAATTATTATATATATATATATATATTTCATTTCTTTTCATTTTATTTATTTATTTATTTTATATATTTATATTTTTTTATATATTTATATTTTTTTATATATTTATATTTTTTTATATATTTATATTTTGAATTTAATTTAATTTTTATTTAAATCAAAAGAACAAATTATAAATGAAAAAAAAAATTATAAATGAAATCAATTAAAAATAATGTTAAAAAACATATATATTTTAAAAATGCAACTCAGGTGGGTTGGAAATGGCCATTTGCAACTTGGATGGGTCGCAAATTTAAAATGGGCCAAAAAAATATACAAAATAAACAATGAATCAATGGTTTTAACTGAAAAAAAAATTATTTTTAAAAAAAATGGATAGTCCTGAAATCAGCCATTGAATATTTTGAAAATTTTAACTCTTGTATGCCCTATTTGGATTTCCTTGTAAATTTCTAACCAGGGGTCCAGAGGCTGCATATTAGCTCTGCAAGGACTCAATTGATGTTCACAGGCCTAGGGGGGGCCATCACTTCCTGGAAACGTGTATTCTCCCACCCCAGCAACCTTCTTAAACCTTAAAAAGATGTATCAAAACTTAATTTTCAGAATTCACACCTCTTTTTGATTGGCATGTCTTTTAAAGGTTTACCTTCCTTCCAGGAAAGCACACCAGAAGGTGTCATTGTAGGGAAAAATATTACTAAAATGATGCCTTTCTTCAAAATACGTGTGATTTCAACAAAAAAAATGCTAAAATCATGCCTTGTTTGATAACTTTGTTATTCTAGTGATTTTAAAGTTTTGAATTTGGCCTGGGTCAATAAAAAAAATTGTAAACACAAAAATTGTTGAATTGAAATTTTACCCAATCCCCCAATATGTGATGAAAAATTCTGGATGAGATCTAGTATTCTCCATGTCCTTCCCCCGCAAAATTTAACCATTTTTTCCAATAATAAATGATTTTTCTACCAATTCTGAAGCATTTTGCTGCTTCCAGATTCTACACTATGAGAATCCTTGTTGGCTGATTCTGCTCCTGCAAATTTTTATATTCTCCATAAACTGCCCTCTAGTAGTGAATTTTCTCCAAAACTCAAGGTATCATGAAGGTGACTTCAGATGCCTATATTAGGATATGCAATAATACCTCTGTACATTCAGTATTGAAAGATGATCTAAAAGTGATATATATATATTTATATATATGTATTATACCCCTTCTTCTCATCTACAAGAAGAGGCTCCTTAATTTATCAATTAAAAAAAGCCTCACTTTCATGATTATTCTCCCTTGAAATCTCCTGCTTCCCTCACCACTACTTACCTGCCTTTCACACCATGCCTGCACTTCATCCTCACATTCAAATTTTCATCTCTTCTAGTTTTTTTACTGTTTTTTAATAGTTAGACTGTTGCCTATTTTTCCCATTCAAGGACCCAATTTGCCCTATTGAAGAAATTCCCACCCAGTGGCCCAATAATTCCCCCATAATGTTGATGGCTGGCCAGAATTCATCACCTTTCAATGGACCTGCATGCAAGACTTTTTTTTCTGGGCAGCATGCCCCACCTTTCAATTGACCTGCATATCATCCTTTTTTTTCTTGCTCTCAGAAATGTCTGCTTCTCCCAGATTTCATGATCCACAATGGAATTTTTGAATCCTTTGAAACCTCTGATAGCAGTTTTCAAATTAAATGTGCGTTTTGGATCCAAAATTATGCACTTATTCAATCTCACCTACCAGAAATTAAACTTCACATCAATTTTACTGTTTGCTTTATGCTTCATTTTTCCTTTTCTTCTCCATGATCAATTAGCTCTGGCCTCACACTTACTCTGGAAGGTTGGAACACACAGAAAAAACTTGGTTCTATTATTCTGCGGCCTCTGTATAAACTAATTTTTGCAATAGCAAGTTCAGAGGATTTATATAAATAGACACCACAAAACTTAGAAGAAATTTTTTTTAGATGATACCATGGATAATTATTTATTAATTGAATTTCAGCAAGCAGTTAAATCAGAAATACAGTTGGAGCATTAATTAAACCATTAACAAAAGTTTAAATTTCAGCTCTCATAGAGAGCTTTCAAGAATCAAAATTTTTCAATCAACTTATCTCAGATTTGAATTTTTATGAACCCAAAAAAATGGAATTCTGTGGGAATAAAAAGAGGGAAATAAAAAACCAAATAAGCCAGTCTACAACTACAGGAATCAAGAAATTTGTTCAAAATGCAGCCTTATGGAAAATTTCATCAAAAAGAGATATTTAGATCTTCAAAAACTCAGAAATCATGACAGACTGTCTAACTAAACCACTTGATTGCATCATGAAAAATATTTTTTGCTCTCAAATTTGAGTAATAAAAAGTTTACTATATACTGTAAATTTATCAATGGGTCAAAAAGTGAGGGGGAATGTGTAAGGATTAATTTTCAAAAATATTTTGAAAGTTGAATAAATGACCCAAAAATCAGAAAACAAGAAATAGAAAAAAAATTACCTACTAATAAAATATAAAGTAGGTTTTTGATTTGAATCATCAAATTACTTCTAGTATTGGAGGTTAAATGCAGTCCCTAGGGGAGCTGAAGGGATGAAATCCAGTGGCACCCAGATCTGTGGGACCTGCATAAGGCAAGATTTAATGATTTTGATTAGAAGGAAGATAAATGGAGGTATATTTAAGGGAAACTAGAGAACCACAATTTGGGCCTTCCATATATTGAATTTTTAATAAGATATGAAGAAGATGACATTATTCAGACAAAGAATGTCAGGATTATCAATTGGTAGGAAGTGAGAGTTGAGGAGTTGGGAACAGGCAACATGAGTTGGACACAACAGATAAGGTGGTGGGTGGTGAGAAAAACACAGGCTACAGACATAGTGATGATATGATGATTAAAAAGTTGAATATGATAACTACAAGTATCACAGAAAAACAGATTATAATAATGGCATATGTGACAACTATAAGCAACATAAACATAAATATAGTGATAATGGTCATAATAGGCTAATAATTTCATGAAATTAAGAATTAATAATAATGTGTGGGGTTGAGTTGAGAGAGGATCAGAATGGAAACAATGGAAGGGATAAAAACTAACAGAAATTTTCACAAATCTCAGAAAGGTTAGAATATTCAAAAAATTCACATCCTTCACTCTCTGGTGGGAATTTTCAAGCTTTTCATCCCCAATTTGAGTGGGAAAACACCAAAAAAGCATTTATCTGGTACAATGAAGCCCTCTTCTGCAATTTCTCATTTTTTTGATCAGGGTCTTTTTTTGGAGTTTTTGAATTAAGCTGGCATAAGTGTATATATACTTAAGTACTCAGTTCAAACAGGGCCTTCAAATAAATGTTGAAATCAAGGTCATTTGAGTTGCTTTATAAAGCCAATCAGTATTTAGGAGCAACTAGCAACAACTAGCACACTCTTGCCTTGTGGGGTTTTAGATATTTAATCAAATACAAGGCAGGGGATAGTTAGGTGATAAAATGTTTTGAGAAAAACAAAATCCTAAAACCAAAAAGTCTGAGCCAAAAACTTGTGAACTACAAACTTTTGCGGAAGCTGGTTTCAACACATGGTCTATGAATCCATCATCGTGATCGTTCCGATATTGATTGTTGATTTAACCCGCTGCCGCAAATTAATTTTAGCTCTCCATATTTGAAATGAATCAGCGGGTGCCATTAATTTCCCGCCCCTTCTTTATCGCTTCAGGTGATGAAGAGAGACGTCCAATTTCCTCGAGATACGAAGTTGAAGCACTGCCGCGGCTTCACCTCACAGGCCCGCTCGTTTTGCTGCAAAGTAGCTTCAGAAAAAGGGTTCCCGGGCGACTGCATAGCTCGTGGGTTCACGAAAAGGGGCACAGTGTATATCTTAATGTATCTCCAGCGGACACTTTGAGCCTGGCTGACATGAAGCATCGGTCTTTAAGCAGGTATGCTAAGCTGAGAAATGTTTATAAACGTAGGTCCGAGATGTGATATGCGCGACAAATGTGTGAAAATACATGAACAATGAAGTTTGGCATAGAAGGCTCGGCTGCACAATCTGCGGTTTGCAAAGAGTTGGCCGGGGATTCAAACGAATGACCTTGGAATCTCCCTCACGACGTCAAAACAGCAATTCCAGCGGCAACAAGCCCAACAAAAAAATTGCCTCCGGCAACGGTACTGATCGCGGCCTAGCCATCAAGACAAATTTAATGAGCACAATCAGGTATCGTCAGTGAAAATGAGAATTCAAACTCGCTACGAGGTTTGATCAACCGCGAGAAAAGTGAGACTTACTCCTTCAGAATCACCGCCCCCTGGGTTGCCGTAGGTTCCATTGGCACCTGACCCTTCAGCTGGAGTGCCTGGAGCGTCTTTGCTCGTCGGGCTGGTGGCTGTGCCATTTGGTGGACATGAAGTAGAGTTGGGAGAAGATCCCATTGGGCTTCCGGCTGCACCCGAGCCTCCCTCTGCACAGCCTGGAGGTGATCCGCCAGGTCCATAGCTCCCACCCGTAGGGGAGGCTCCCCCCGGACCAGCAGGACTACTGCCTCCAGTAGGTGAAGAGTCTGTTCCAGTCGGTCCTCCAGGAGACCCGGAAGGCGACGGGGACCCAGGCGAACCACCGGTTCCTGATGTAGGTGAGGAGTCACCTCCCGAAGGTCCTGCTGGAGTGCCAGAAGGTGAGGAAGACCCAGGTGAACCTCCGGCTCCTGAAGCAGGTGAGGAACCACCTCCAGTTGGTCCTCCAGGTGTGCCAGAGGGGGACGGGGACCCAGGTGAGCCGCCGGCTCCTGGTGCAGGTGAAGAGCTGCCTCCCGTAGGAGAGGCAGGTGAACCGCCGCCTGCGCCTTGGTCGGGCGAGGGGCTGCCACCAGGTCCACCCGGGCTTCCTGATCCGCTTTGGTTTGGCGAGGGGGATCCACCAGATCCGCCGGAGCTTTCTTGACCCGGAGGCGACTCACCCGCACTGCCTGGAGTTGGTGGGGGAGGAGCGCTGGAGCTGCTAGCATAGCCGTCGTCCGAAGACCCGGAGCCGGGTGGGGTAGAATCACTGGGACTAGACTGGCCAGGAGGAGGGCTTCCTCCCTCGCCTGGTGAGCCACCACTACCTACGCCATATCCATCTTGCGGCGCGGGGTGCTGCAAAGATGTGATTAGCACAAGGAGCGAAAAGTCAGCCAACCTAGTACTCAGGACTTCAGAGTCACGCTATGCTTACCGAGGTCGCTCCGAGTACGTCGTTACTGATCTGCGATAAAGCGAGGGTAGCAGTAGCGATAACGACAAAAGAACGCATATTGACTGGATCGAGACAAGGCAAGCAACGTCAAAGAAGAGTTAAAGGAAGCATGTCAATCAGACGTGTCACTGAAGCAGTCCGTTCTTTCATCTTGGCGCTGAACGACTTGATCCGGCCGGCAACAGTGTAAGCTCATGTGACTCACCAATAAAAGAAAAAAATTTAAAGTATAGAACCGGTAAGAATCAAACAGATCTCACAGAGACTTTGGCGGTTTGACGTATAATTTTTACCCTTAAATGTTCTTATCGGATAGTGATTTGGATTTCAGAGGTATAAAGTAGAAATGATCTAGGAGATGCTGGATGAGGTGGAGGGAAACATGCCACACTATCTGAGTATTTAAGAAAAAACCAAACTGAGAGGGCGGCTGTTTCTTACTCTGCTTGTGCTCAATGGGCTAGCATCGTAGCTCACTGATGGGCGTGTGAAATGTGACGCTCACTCAATCGCCAGACCACTGGCCTGGTACTCCAAGTCTTTGGGAGAAGGCGCATGCGCGTACTCTTTCCCCCAGCGTGAATCAGATGACCATTGAATGAAAGCAAAATCAGAACCGCAAGGATTGATTACGACTGATAAAAGCTTGATCAAACCTAACAACTAACTTTGGCTCTACTTGTAATGAGCGACCGCATCGATGTCTTGTATATAGATAGCTTCCTGAAAGGTTCGTGTGGGGGCTTAAGTTAAGGATGATCATGTAGAGACCACCTGTAGCTGAGAATTTCTGGGTCCAATCAGGTATGTATGTGGACATAAATACATATGCTCGCAAGTAGTGAAGGACGACGCCCGCGCTGATCAGGTTCGTGATGTTGCTAGAAAATCCCGCGAAGGTACTGCGCTGCAATGGGAAATGTGCAAGAAAATGAATGCTTTGGTACATCGTGTAAGGAGACGGAAAACCTGGGATTTGAATTTGATCATGGTTTAGGCTGGAGACCTAGGGAAACATGAACCACTTCAAGACTTTCATCATGAGGTCAATCCTGATTCCTGACACTATCTCGCTAAAAAAATCTTCATCACAAAATCCGAGGTGTGGGTATGTTGAGTTATGGGCATGTGGTTTCAATTGAACGCGAAACCTGTTGAAAACAAGCAATAGCCATTTAGAACTAGTCTAGAAGGTCAGGAGAGCTTGATACTAACACAAACCTAGCAGAGCATGGAGGGCGCAACGCAACAGAATATGATGAGACAAAACAACAAAACAGGATTCGTTGCAATAATTGTTGAATAGAGACACGCCTGTTGAGATCAAGCAGTAGCCTTTTGGAACTAGTGTAGACGCTCCGGGGAGCTTAATGCAAACCCGAACCTAGCGGATCATGGAGGACACAACGCAACAGAATAGACGTGAGATAAAACAACAAAACAGAGTCGTTAAAAATCCTTAACAAGATCCCAAAGACCGGTATTAAACGGGAATGGTTATATGGTGGTTAGGTTAGTAGTTTGTGCATGTCGTCAAAGAGGTGGCGTAACGTATGAGGGCATCCTTACCGCGGGAGGTAAATGGCAAAGCCAAACCCGATTTGCCTCCCGACCGCCCAAAAATCCACTGTACCGCGGGTGCTATCCGGGAAGTTATTTTACCTCGGGAGATATATCACCACGTTGGGTTGCCACATCTGGAAGCCATATACCGCCCGTGATATCCTTAATATCCAATAAGATCCATCACTCTGGGTAAGCATTGGGTCAGGAGTTCCGCTTGCATGAGGGTTGTGGGAGTATATGACAAATGAACTGTCCCTTCCAGAGTTTTTCTCTAACCCAGTGAAGAATAGTGTCAAAAGGTTTGTGTCAGCAATGATGCATTGGGTTCTGTTCAAGGCTAATGGCAGCCAGATTATTGCAAAGGACTTCCAAAGGAGTGGACAGAGGGCAATTTGAGGAGGACATCAGGATAGTGGACCAGGCTGCCTTTTGTATGCCTTTGTAAAGCACCTTATATTCTTCTTTGGTGGGAGAGGAAGAGACAGAATGTGACATGCTTTGAACCTGTCACACAGCCACCCCACGTACTATAGGGTATTATTAGATGATTGTGAGCACAAACGAAGAGACTGAGTGTGAGGGGCAAATGCAAGGTAGCAAGGCTAACTGCAAAGTGTGAACTTATGATGGGTGACTCAAAAAACAGTGAGAGGGGAGAAGTGTTCCAATGGGAGAAACCAAAGCCAAGCCTGATGTGATGACTGAATTTAGCAAGATGCAAGGACATATGAAATTAACTAACTGAGGAGACAATCTTCAGGCAGACAACACAGACTTTATAAGGTAGTTCAAAGGTGACTAGATACAACCCAATTGATGGTCATCTACAGCTAGAGAGCAGTGAGGCAATGAATGACAGGAATGGCATGGGAAATTAAAAGACTACAGTCATCTCCAAGGTCATAGTGTAGGTGCAAGACAATAGAATATGAGTGTAAAAAGACATAACAGATGAGACAGGAAGGAATGACATGTGAGACAGTGAAAATGTGAAGATACAGCTTATGCAGGGTAAGGGACTAGTCCATTTTCAAACTATACAGTTGATGTGGCTTTCTAGACATGGGTGCAAGCTAGTGTGAGTGCATGACTGAGAATGGAAGTCTGAGGGTTGATGATAACCAGGGTAGAAGAGTGAGCTCAAATGGATGGTTGATCAGAGTAGAGATAACTGCAAGATTCACAAGTATATACTGAGTCAGTTGCCAATATTGGAATGTTGTTATGCAAGCCAGAGGAGGTAAGCCAAAGGCACTATTGATGTTGTGCTTTGTTTGTGTCATGCTTATGGACTGAGGCAGATGGTACTGAGGAGAAGGATATGTTGAAATGGAGAAGACAATAACCCTTGATCTTGAAGCATGACAGAACCAGAAGTTCTACTTTTTGAAAAGTAACTTTGACATATACCTCAGTCACCTCAGTATCTACTGTCAAACCAAAAGTTTAACACCTAAAAAGCACTCCAAAAATTCAGTTTATTCCACTCACTACTTCCAATACCACAAATAAAGGGACCATTCATCTTTGGCTAACCAAATTATCACTTGCAATTGACCCCTGAATCTCTTGCATTTAATCTCTGAATAATTAAGTTATCATTTGTAATAAATCTTTCAATATTTTGCATTTCCTCAAATAATCAACCATATACATTGAGACTGTTAATCAATGGGCTTATATTTAGCCTAGATTGATTTAGCTTATTTATGGTCATTTTTGAAACATTAGTTTGTTCCATGCTTATCTTGTAAATTATCAATACTTCATCATCAAAATCCCATCATTCCCAGAATCTACTCTCTACACATTATGACATTGCACTTATTTTTCCCCTTGATTTCCTTGTCTGAATTAATTTCATTTGCATTGCATTTCCTTTGCTATTCATACCCACTCTCTTTTTGTGCTTAAATTTTGAAGGTCTATTGATTGAAGAATAAAGCTTTACAAATACCTCTGTTGTCTGAGTATCTACTTCCAAACCAAAGGCATTGAACCTAATCAAAAACACTCCAGAAGCTTAGTGCATTCCACTTACTAATTTCAAAATTAAAAGCAAGGGAACATTCAATTATGACTACTCAGAAATAACTTACGCTCAATCCTTGGGCCTTGAATCTCAAATTTTACCAACATCATCATTTTGCAGAAAATCTTTGAATCCCTTGCATTTCCTCAAATCATCAATCATGGAATTTGAACCTGGGTAATCAATAGTATTTATAATTGTTATATTCATTAAAAATTGTTTTGATTAACCTTCAAATAATTATTTTTCACCTTGGTTGTCCCATGTATTATCAATTACTGAATTCTGAAATCCAGTCTGGTGGCTATTTATAGACATGAACTTGAGAAGCACACTGCGCTGGACAAGCATTGGTACAGACAACCATCCAGATTCACAAGAGTAAGTGCTGACCCAACAAAACTCTGATTCATAGGCACACAACTAGTTCCATACATGGAAGGAAACAGCACAAGGAGACAAGTTCTATTGTATCCAGGTGAAGAATTTTGCAAGGTCATTGGTTTGACTTGAGCAGAAAAAAGAAGGTTCAAATTAAAAAATGAAGATAAAAAAGGGTCAAAAACACAAAAGGGGCAGGAATGTAAGTGACAAGACAGGGGATGGATTAGGAAATGAATTTCTAAGATGGTGGGAAATACAAATATGAAGATACTGGGGGTGCTAGGTATTTTTTTTACTCATTCAGAAAAGGTTTCTGTGAAGGATCAACAAGGAAGAAATTGGAGATCACAGTAAAAATTTATAGTGGGTCTTCCTTGGAAAAATATGAAATTTTTTGGATTGATGGTAGTTTTCATAAATGGATGGCTTTAGGTGGAAAAGGGAAAATTCTACCTTTCCAGATAAGTTGAATAAATTCAAAAGAATATAGCAGCCAACATATGGGTGTTGGAAAGTAATTAGGGAGAGGGAAGGAAGGAAATGGGAAAGAGGTTTTTTCTTTAGTATTGTATTCACTATTTGAGGTTGGATTAAAGAATAAATTCAATATTATAAACAGCAAAACAGATTCACAATTGTGGAGTATTAAAAATAGGTTAAGCAAGCTTCAGAGGTTAAAAAAGCCCTTACTTATTTCTTTTGAATCCTGATTTTCCTTTCACAATAAATCCTCCAAGAATCTTTTGAATTACTGTGAAATTACAATGTCTCAGTGCAGAGGTAATAAAAAGAGCATCCAATAAAAATTTGGAGTAGGTTCTGGTAGAAATATTCATCCTGTCTGGAATATTTAACCACACCAGTCATGACCTGGGTCTAATCCTCAAACTTTATATGCAGTGCTTAACCTTAATTTTGTTCAAATGATTCTCATTTTAATTGCATTCTCTATTAATCTCTTCTATCTATGTTGTTTAAAGTGCAGTTAGAATCCACTTGGATTAAAAAATTCATTCTAAAGTTGTGTTTATTTGTACAATACTTTTGCACATTATTACTTCCAAAGTAGACCATGAAATCCACATACTTCAAATCAGCTATTGACTAGGTTGTAAATTATATTACAAAAACCAAGATTCTTTCCTTTTGATGCTCTTATAAGTTATTTTGTTCTATATCCTTTTGTTTTTTCTGCAGAACAAGTGCTTCATTGAACTTTGACTGGCATTTTCCTAGTAAACAATTATCTTGATATTTTCAATATAATTCAAAGCATAAGATTCAAGCTTGAAATTTTCCTTCCTAAATCTGATATTTATTTTAGCCTTTTAGTGAAATAAACTGTATTTTAAATCAGATTTTCCATATATCAATCTAATGCTGGTTGAACCCCAAATGCCTATCATGTCTTCACTATTGAGTGTTTCTGGGTATTGTTCAACTTGGATGTCATGCATTCTTCCTCTGATGACAAATACTATTGAAACCTTGCTTGAATTCTGCAACTCTTTTTCCCAAAAATAAGGAAATTTGAAATATTTTCCTTACTAATAACATCTGAGGTTTGAAATTTAAAAGTATCTCCATTGAAAATGGTTCCTTCTTTCTCTTTCTCTTTCTATTTCTATTTCTATTTTTTAATCTTTATATTTTTTATCTCTCTATTTTTTCATCTCTATATGAGTCACTCCCCCCACCAAACTTTATTGAGGTACTTCATTCAAAATGCAATAAAAAAACAAGGGTTTAAACAATAAGTTATACACAGTCTAGTCCCCCTTTCATCCTTCCTTCACCACTCAAATTATAATAAACAGTGAATGAGCAGCCTCAATCATAAAACTGAGGATTATAAACTATTTTTTTCCATGGCACATTTCTTATTTGAAAAAATGCCTTGATGAAACATCTGTTTTCTAATAAAACTCAACTAAGTGGGAGTTTTTGGCATCCTCAACTACAAGCTCCTCATTGCTTAAAGATGACCTGCCCAAATTTCCTTGCATTTTTTACAGCTTTTCCATTTTATTTAATAAATTTCCCCCTCCTCCTACTATGGTTAAGTGCCTCATTATCTTCAAATACAGCAAATCAAAATATTTTTCTCCAAAAAAAGGCTGCTTCATTGCACCTGAATTATTCCACTAAAGGCTCAGAAAACCTTGGTTGCAAAATATTATCTCCAATTTTATTTTGATACCACATGATCCAAATTTCTTTTCAAATGGCTCAGAATGTACACTTGAATCCCTGAGGTATCTTCCGCCCAAAACTCTGTGGAGCATATTTTCAGCATTAATTTCCCTGCAGAATTTTGAAAGCTTGCTATTTGGCAAAGAAAATTGTAATTATGTGAAAATAACATTTGTCCTCTGGGAAATTCACCCAGTTCACTCATGTCTACGGCAAGTGTATTACCAACAAAAATAAGGATACTGGCTTCCCAATGGTAAAGATATGCTTTTAGAGGTCAATGATAAATTCAATTTTGAGGACAGGATGATGAATGAGTACCAAATACAAGCATTGAGAGAATATGGTCCTGAAGACTGCATGAAAGTATGTATCCAATCTCAAAAAAAATAACTTGAAATCAAAAGTTTTGGAAGCTGGATGTGGAACCTCTGAAAAAGAAAAAATTATAACTTGACTTACAGAAGAATGATTGATTCCATGATAAAAAAATTTGGAACCTTCATTGAGCAAAAAACTTCATAGAAACCAGGAAGAGAATGGATCAGAGTCAAAAGCTGTGCAGAGGAAAAATCAAATGAATACTGAAGATAAATGTGAAAATTAGTTAAACCCTCTTCCAGAATCTTAAATTCATTTTAAAGACCCCAAGAGAAGATGGCATCTTCCCAAAGAGCTTATTTTGGAAATATTAAGCAGCTGGGAGTTAAAAAAAAGCAGGATTTCCTGAAAATTTTGGAAAACATCCAGGTTCAGTTTTTGAGGTTTAATCCAGGAGCTCAAGTGGATAGATTCATCATCTAGGACAAAAGTTTTTTCCATTGGTTTTAAGGAATGATTATTTGTGCCAGACTGATCATATTTTTGTTGATGAAGATTAATAGGATCATAATAATATTCTACAGGAGTAAAAAACAAAACAAATATCCTCCAGGAAGGATTTTCCAGAAGTAAAAACTTTGGAAATTAAGCATAATTGGCTTTTTCAAGTACAATATTCACAGGAATGAGAATTCCTGATATGGAAGAAGGAGTAGGTTTATTGTTTTTTGATTCAATGAGTGATGCAATTGGTGTAGGGAAGCAAGTGGGGAATACTTGGGTTAGTTTTCAGTTTGGGGAGGACATGAAAATGGGTGATAGTCACAAATAAATTTTCTTTGGTCCCAATAGGGTGTATCAGAGTTAGAAAACCCGCCATTAGAAACTGGCAATTTCTTTTGACCAAACCTGCCATTTTTAATGGCAGGTTTCTGAAATACACATACCCCCTAACTGGTGTATTTCAAAATTGCGGTTTTCATGAAAATCGCGGTTTTCAAACATAAAACGGCCATTAAAACCACTATTTATGCATCATCATCCATCCACCATCCATCAGATCCAAAACACCCATCCACACCTCAACATCAGTAAAACCATAACAATCCCATCTCCATTGCATCACACAAATCTCATCTCCATTGCTTCAAATCTCCATTGATTCACATCTCTATTGCTTCACATCTCTATTGCTTCACATCTCCATATTCACACAAATAATTTAGATACTGCGTGGCCCTACAACTTGTTTTTGATAACAACAAGAAGTTTATATCTGTCCATGCTGGCCTTCTGGGTTCTTGTCATGATTCATATTTTTTTAATCAGGTGCAGATTGCCCAAAAACCAGAGAACTACTTTGAACAAGATCAATACCTTCTGGCTGATTCAGCTTATGGTAGTGGGACATATGTGGTTCCAGCATACCGGAATGTTTTTTCCAATGATCAAGGAAAAACCAATTTCAACTATCATCTTTCCCAATCACAAGTTTTGATTTAGCATGCCATAGGATTCCTGAAAGGAAGATGTTTGAGCTTAAGGGAAATGCAAAACCAGCTTAAAAACCCCAAAGACATAAAGTTCCTCATCAGCTGGATTATCACTTGTGTAATCCTTCACAATACTTTGGCCATAATAAAAGATGAATGGGAAAAAATATTTGAAGATGATATTCCTTATCAGCCTCAATTGATCCCTGTCGCATCTTGTCCCTCATCTTCTTCTATCAGAGAACAGATTCTTCCTCTCACCCTTGCTTGCTTTGATGAGTAATGTTTGATTTTGAATTAGGTAAATAATAACTTCACCCTATTTTTTTGGTTTTGGTTGTTCACCCAAGATTGCTAGGCTGAGTTAGTTTTTTTCCTCTTTTGGTGGGGTGGACTTTGAAAAAAAAGACTCAAAAATTTCAAACCACCCCCCTCACCCCACAAAACCACTGGTCAGTCCACTCCTCCCTTCTCCCCACCAACCACCTCCACCTCAACCATCCACCTCACGCACCACCTCCACCTCACCCAACACCACCACCTCACCCACCACCTCCCCTCCTCCTTTGGTTAGCACCCCTGTAAGCTCAACCCCCTCCTCCTCATCCTCCTCCTCATCTATCCCCATCAATGGATACTGATCCTTTGATCCATTCACCTTAGGCCCCCCCACCTCCTTACTTCTTCTTTCCTCAGGTAAGTTCCCCCCCTCCTCCTCATCCTCCTCTTCCCTCCATCCTTGCTGACCTCCTCTCCCTCTTGCTTGTTCCCTAACCTCCTCTCCCTCTCACTTTCTCCCTCACCATACCCCCCCACCTGCTCCCTTGCTTTCCCATCCCCTCTGCTCCCTTGCCCCCCCTTTGATTGCCCCCCCCTTTGATTGGACCGCCCCCCCCCCTTTGTTTGGATTTCCAGCCCCGCCACCCCCCTTGATTGCTCTGGCACCGCCCCCCTGAACCCCTTTGCTTGCTCCCTTGCCCCCCCCTTTGATTTCTGCCCCCCACCCCCTTTGCTAACTCCCCCCACCCTTCAATTGCTGGCCACCCCATTTGATTCCCCCCCCTCTTTGATCTCCAGCCACCCCCTTTGATTGGACCGTCCCCCCTTTGTTTGGATTGCCGGCCCCTCCACCCCCCCTCAATTTCCAGCCCGCCCACCCCCTCTGCTCCCTTGCTTGCTCAGACCCTCTGCTCTATTGCCCCCCACTTTGCTTGCTCCCTTGCCCCCCCCTTCAATCACCATTCCCCCCTTTGATCAGACCGCCCCCCCCCCCCCTCAATCAGCGGCCCTGCACCCCCCTCAATTTCCAACACTTCCCGCCCCATCCCCCCCTTTACTGCTCTGGCCCGACCCCCACCCCCTTCTCTCTGGCCCCGCCCCCCGCTTTGTTCACTCTTGCTTCTCCGCCCTCCCTGGTTGCCACCGGCCCCCTCCCTCCCTCCCAGTTGCCGCCCTCCCCCCAATGCCCTCCTGGCCAGCCAACCAAGCCACCCCCCTCCCTTGCTGCTGTGGACGATCTTCCCTGCCCCCCATAGCCCAACCCAAAGCCTGGTCTGATTTGGTCACACCCAGGAAATCTTTTCTTTTTTTTTTTTGTGATGACATGACTGTTTTTTTATTTTTTTTATTTTTTTTATTTTTTTTTATTTTTTTTATTTTTTTTATTTTTTTTATTTTTTTTTTTTGGTAATCCTTTTTTGATGGCCTTTACTTCAATCCCATTGCTTGTCCCACTGCAATTACAATGCTATACTCTAAATTGAATCCCTTCTTGATACTAATCCTAAGCAGGGCATTTTCCTGGGAGGGAACAAGATGGAAGGAGGTGAGGTGAAAAACATAAAGAGAGGTGGAAAACAGAGGAGTTTGAAGCAAAAGAGGGAAAAAATGAGGGCATCGGAAATCTCTTTGGAACTTGCAGAGCAGGCAATCACCAAAAATGTTGTATGGTCTTGACGGAAAATAAAAAATTATTTTTTTTTCTTGGTGGGGTTAAAAATAGTCTTAAGCATTGTTCTAATCAAAAATGATTTTTTTCTTTTTCTGTTTTTTTTTTTTTTTTTCAAAGAAAAGATATTTACAGTCCAAGACTTTGAGTAATCTGCTTGAATTCATCTACTGTTCAACTGCTACAAATTTATGCTGCAGCCATTGACCACTTATCCTTTTTTTTCTGTTTCCAGTTGTTCCCTCTTCATTTCCAGTTGTGCTTGCTTTCAATCCTTCTCTTTTTTCTCTTTTTGAAATTCTAGCTCAGCCTGTTTCAACTTTCACTCAGCATCCCATTTTTGCTGATGAGAAAAACTCTTGGCTTTCTGCTTTTGAAAATCAATAGCCAGTTGACAATCCCACTTCTCCTTTTCAAACTCAAGTTTTTCAGATTCAATTTGAAATTTCACTGTTTTTCAGAGGGGAATAGGAAGGAGCTTGATTTAGAAAGCAAGGAGAATCCAGTGGGCTTACTTGAATTTTTATTCTCCATGATCTCCTCAAATCCCAAAAAATTTAAAGTGTTTCTTCTCTTTTAAATGCTATTGGGGTTGATGTTGATGGAATTTCAGGCCTTTTTCTTTCCCTTTGCAGGGGAGGTTTGTGTGGGAACATAATTGCTCTCATGTGAAGGGGATGTGGGAGGCTCCATTGGCTTATGTTTTTGGCTATTCAGGAATGGATGAGCTTTTTTCACAATCTAAATCAGTCAGGATTATTCAGACAGAAGAGGAAAGAACTTTGTTCCTTACTTGAGCAGATCTTGATGGAAATGGTTATACAGGAATGACACGCTCCTCAAGGTCCAAATTCTCCAATTCTTCCACCCCAGGAAGAAAGCAATCAAAAGAAGTAAGTGAGGGTTTCAAGGTTGGGTTTGACTCATCAATAAACACACAAGGAGATGTGATTGGGGCTCATTTTCTATGAATATCCTCCTTGGAATTGGATGGGGGCCACTCAAAGGCAAATTTTTCATCAAGGTCCTCATTGCTAGGCTGAGCATCTCCAGCCAAGTGCTCAGCATCAACTGAATCAGATTTTTGGGGGTCAAAAGAAGCTAGAGGGGTGATGTTGGCATTCTTTCCAAAGATTTCATCCGTTTGAATGCAAAAAGGACAAATGGAGTCCAACTTATGAACCACCAAGTTGATTACCTTGGCTTTGTTGAATTGAGTGATACAAAAGCCAGTGGAGAATGAAATGGAGTGGGCCTTTTTGTACTTGGCTTGATAATTCTTGAATCAATCCCTCATCTGTTTGGATGACAGATCCAGCCTACCTTTTGTTTTATTCTTGAGTTCATTGTCCATCAGGAGATAACCATTGACCATAGTGCATGGAGGTTGGCCAACACGTCTTTCATTGTTTGATTCAAAGCAAGCATCATAGTTGGAAAGAATTTTGAGCCAGTTTTTCAGGATGATGTTATCAGCTCTCTTGAGATGACTTGAGCCTATGGAAGCTGATGGGGAGGATTTTTGGATGTTGAGTTCCCGGGGGATGTTTGCTTTTATCCATTTGATTGTTGAGTGGACTTGCAGGGGGAGGATTGCTGAGGGGCCATTTGAAAAGAGTAAGAGGGATGAAGGGATGAAGGTCTATGAGAGCATTTAAGTGGTGAGAGTGATGAAGTGATGAGAGGATGAGAGTGATGAAGCAAAGAGGATAGGAAGAGATGAGAGTGATGAAGTGACAAGAGGGATAAAGCAATGAGGGTTAGGATGTGATGAAAGCAATAAATTGATCAGAGTGATGAGGATAATGATGCAATGAGAGTTGGCTGGATGTGATGAAAGAAATAAATTGATGAGATTTTTGAAGTGATGAGGATAGTTATGAAGAGATGAAGAGAAATGAATCATTTTTTTCAGATGAGGTTGGAGGTAGAGCTTTTTGGAGGTTTGAGGTGGAAAACCAGGGGCTTATGAAGTGGAAAGGCGGTGGAAGCCCCTATATAATTTACTTGAAAAAACCCACTTATTTCAAGGTAACTCTGACACATCTGATGTTAAATAAGTGGGTTTTTGATTTTTCATGGAGGTTTTTAAATGGAGGATTTGGTTTGAAACCTGCCATTAAAAAATGGTGGGTTTGCCTAACTCTGATACGCCCTAATGAAGGTTCTAGAGTTTTTTGATCAGGGAATCAATCATTCTTCTTCAAGTTAAGTTATCTGAATTTTATCTTCTTCAGAGGTCCTTCCTCCAAATTCAAAAAGTTTTGATTTCAATTTGATTTAGTTCAAAAATGAAATTGTCTGAACATTTTGTGTGGAAAGTAATCCTAACAATGTGCACCAAAACCCTGTCCTGGTATTTTACGTAATTTAATCAAATACCCCAAGTCTTCCCACACATCTTTTTTGGATTTGATATAATCAAAACTAATGATAATGAATGTCAGGATTAAGTTTATGTTTACAGAGGAAAAATTTTAATCTCAACTGCATGATGCAAATTCAAGGTTTCTGGAAATAATCTGCGGGACAAATAGTATAACATCCTAGAAATCAAAGAAGCTTCTTTGGAAACACCATTAGGCCAATTACCAAGTCCAGCAACTGCTCTATCAACTGCATGATGCAAATTCAAGTTTCCTGGAAATAATCTGCAGGCCAAATGGTATAACCTACTAGAAATGGAAGAAGCTCCTGTGGAAACACCATTAGGCAAACTGAGCAGTCCAGAAACAGCTCCACTAGGCTTGTCTATAAATTTCTCATGTAAATAATACATAAGGTCCTGGTATAAATTCCATCCCTGTGATTTACTAAATCAATGCCATTTGGTGTGTTTTCCCCAAAAAGAAATAATATAAAATGTTCCCCAATGAATCAATTTAGTAAGTTTTTCCTGGATTCACGCCTTTTGGTTTCTTTTTCTTTTTATTTTTTTGCATTCTGAAGGCATTAGAACTTAAAATTGAGTTTTATTGCATTCTAAAGGAATGAAGCCTTAGAATTAAGGTTTATTGCATTCCAAAGGCATGAAACCTTAGAATTAAGGTTTAATTCCTTTCCTTTTGTGGGAAGGCCTGCCCTCCTCCCTTCAAAAATTCATAGTGGGCAGGCTACCATGCAGGGGAAGGATACTGAATCTTCTTCCACCACAGTTGCAATGGCCAAAGCTTCCATTTACTGTTCCACAGCTCTTGTTTTGAAAGCAAAATCTTCAATTGAAACCACTGAAATTTTTGTGATTGCCACAGCTTCTGTTGAAAATTTAGCCCCAGTTTTGATGGCCATGACTTCTGTTGAAACTGCCCCCCAAGTTTTGATGGCCTCCCGGTTGAAAAAATGGCTTGAATTGATGCTGTGGCCATCCATTCTTTGTTGGCCCCTGTTTCATCATCCACAAAGATGCTGATTGTGAAATTATCTTGAGGGATGCCCATTCAGTCCACTTTATTCTATTTAGGTCATTATTTTTCTCAAAGGCGCAATTCTTTATTTCACAGAAAATTATGTCCATGCGCCATTGCACTTCCTTGCTGCTACACAGACAAATACTTTATCTCAAAATAATTTCAAGAATTTTTTTTTGGAATTCTGACACCGCAGCCCCATAGCTGGATCGCATGAAACCCCCAAAAAATTCTTTGGTAATTTTGGAGGCAATGGAAACCCCCCAAAAATGGAATCAAAAAATCAAAAAATTCGACAAAAACCAATTTTTCCATGGGTTTTGGATCCTTATTTTGGCTAATTTAATAATTTATTTTTCAGCTACGAAATATTTAAATTAAAATTTAAAGAGATTTCCAAAATTTGTTTTATATTTTTTTGGATGTATCCTTTTACCTTAAACAATTCCTTTAAAAAACCAAAGAAATCAAAAAATTCAAATGTCTCATTTGACATTTGCATCCTGTTATCTTCCTTTTGATTTCATTTTTTTTGGTGATCATATTCTATCAAAGCGCTGATAAAACAGTAAAAGAGAATTTCAATATTTCTTTCAGATTTTTTGGATGTATTATTTCACCTTAAACAATTCCTTCATAAACCCAAAAATTCAAAAGATTCAATTTTCTCATTAGAATTTTTGATCCTTTTATTTGCCTTTTTTATTTTTTTTGTGAAAAAAGATTTTAAAAAATTTAAAAAAGTATTAAAGAGCTTTAAAATATTTTTTTTCAGGATTTTTGGATGTCATTATTTACCTTAAAAATTTCCTTCAAAAAACCAAAAATTTAAAAAAATTGAATTTTCTCATTGTATTTTTGGATCCTTTTGTTTGCCTTTTGAATTTTTTTTTTTTGGGTATTCAAGCTTTTAGAAATTTAAAAAATGAAAAAAATAACTTCTTAATACTTTTTACAGATCTTTTAGATTTATTCATACACCTTACAAACTTCATTCAAAAATTCAAAAATAAAGAACAAATATGGATACAAATATTAAAACTTTTTCAACTATGATTTTTTTTATGTTTCCACTTTATTTTATTGGAGGTATCAAAACCTCATTCTAAAGCTCTAAATTTTTATGATTCATGGTTTTCCAAGATTTGGAATTCTGGGTCACAAATCTTTTCCAATGTATATCTAATCTAGGAGCTGGCCAATGATCAGATTTGAACTTAAATGAGAATATATGTTTGAAATATTCTAAAAGAACAAAGCAAACAGGAGAAGATTTGGAATTTGGCTTGGAAGGGGAATTCAGAGGAAGATTAGTGAAACAAATTAACTAAGAAAACAGAACCACTCAACACTTATATGTTTCAGCCAGAAGGAAAAGATGGCATGGAAATTTTATCCACATATTTATGGGAGCTGGGCCCAAAAGGGGGTTCAGTATTGGAATTTTCACCTCAGATATTGTGCAGTTATCTTGGTTCCTTGAAGCTTGGGTTTTAATCAAGCTCTTTAACCATGTTTTTCCTGAATTCAATCCAGTCTTCTGAGTTATTCCATAAAAAAATGGCTGCTACTCTGAAGCCACAGCTCCCATCCCCTATAAAATATTGAAAATGTGATATATGTGGACCAATGGAAAAATTGGTTTTTGCCAAATTGTTTAATTTTTTGATTCCATTTTTGAGGGTTCTAATTCCTCAAAAGTACCAAAGATTGTTTTGGGGGGTTTATGAAACCCAGCTATGGGGCTGCAAGGTCAGAATTTTTTTTTTTTTAAAAAAAAAAAAAAAAAAAAAAAAAAAAGAAATTCTTGAAAGTCTTGTGAAATAAATTATTTGTCCATGTAGCAGCAAGGAGGCGCAATGGCACACTGATTTAATCTTCTGTGAAATTAAGGATTGCGCCTGTGAGAAAGATACTTCCCTTTGTTTATTTATTTTTTATATATTCTGGGCATTTCATCATTCATAAAATCCTTGAGATCACCTGGTTTTGAATTTTCAGGGATGTCTCCTGTACAAACCAAAATCCTTGAAATTACATGTTTTTGAATGTTTAATTTTAAATTTTTGAAAGTGCATTAATTTATATTGAATTTCAAGGGACCCTAAAAATAGTTATAGGAATATTTGGGGGGTTTTTAAATTCTTTATTTTTTTCAAGAATAAAAGATAAAAATGAGATAAACTAGTTTTTGTTGAAGAGTTAATCCCTGTTGAGGGTAATGAATGTGAAAATATTGCTTACATCAGTACAAATCCATTAAAAAAAATAAAGAGGATAAAAATTTGAAAGTTTTAGACCAAAGAATCATCATCATATGATAAATAACATGAAAGTTATTGAGGCTGGTTTTGGAAACCGCAGAAATGTTTGTGTATGTGTATATGCCCACAGAAGAGGCCCAAAACAACATTTGTCCCAAAAAAACATAAAGGGTTTATCCTGTCTGTCTGACTCCAGCAGAACTGTGGGTCTCAAGTTACAGTGTGCATTTTTATGCACACTTACACATACGTTTTGTCAAATGGCCCTGTATATCACCCCTGGGAAATACAGGGTTTAACTTATTTTTGGCCTGGCAGTGTGAGTTACACCCTGGTTTCCAAATGGAGCTTAAATATTCAATTCATGTGAAAAACAAAACACAATAATGTCACAGAGACATAGTTTCAGCCTGGTGACTCAGGCAGAGGAGAAGGATGATAGTTCCAATGAAGAAAAGCAAAGAAAGAGAATGGATGCAGTACATCTATTGCTAAAGGATGAAATGCATAAAAATCATATGAAAAAAAGTTCTTTGAGTTTGAAGCAGAAAGGTGCAAATTTACCTGCAAGAGGAAGCTGCATTCAAATGGACCAAATGGCAAGAAGAAAAATTTGACTCCCAGGGATTTCAAAGGACTATTCACATTCAGAGCCAAGACGTGGAACTTCAAATATAAGAGAAAGCTTAGCCATAATTTAGGATAAAAAAATAACAAAAAAAGAAATTATTTATTACTTTTACTTTCTAGAAGCATTTAAACATTTACCTAGTTGAATCACCATGTAGCCTCAAGCTTGGATTTGATCCTGCTTATTTCTGAATATCATACTGCCCAGTTGTACCGGATTGAAAATATAGACCTCAATAATTATTTAAGGAATCAATCTCCCAATCATCAAGTTGTTTTCCAATTATTCCCCAATTTTTATTGTCCTTGTAATTGCTATCATCATTTTTTGAAACCATTACTATTGAATTTCTCTTCTTTCTTATTTAATAATTCAAAGGCATTATCAGTACCAAAAATTGAACTCAATATTCAATTCATGCAAATGTATACCATTGTGGAAGTAATTTCCAAAGAAGGACAAATAACTGCCTTGTTCATCAAACAGTACCAGAAAAGCCAACCAAATAATTGATTTGCGCAACATATATTGTTGCAACATTGTCATTGATCAAGAATCTGTAACTCACCATAATTTACAAACAAACACAATATTAAAAAAGATGCAAATCAATAAGAAATTAACATTGAACAAGACCATTGAAGCTTCATTAAGGGCAATGATAAAAGCATGAATGGTGGAACCAAATAAATGTGTGGGTTGATTTTACAATTATTAACCAAAAGAATAAATTATTTTTTTTGGTCAATGCTCCTCAGGAGAAAGATGAATAAAATTCCGTGCCTTGGAATAACAATTGGCAATCTGAAAAAGAAAAAATACAAAATGGATTGCAAGGGCTACCATCTTCTAATCCATCATGTCAATGAGGAGATGCTTGGCTTTATTTCCAATTTTCTCAACCCTGAAGATAAAGGAGGGGCCTCCATTCTATTGAAACATGTAAAAAAAATAATCTCATGGGCAACAGCAGCCACATGAAAACCTTTTCCTATTAAAACTTGAATAATTTAAGCTTTGATGAACCCCATCAATTTTTGACTTATATGCAAAAGGAAATCACAATTTTCAGCTCATCTGGGCTCAAGATGAACTGAGAGTTACTATTTTTGATTATTCTTCAAATGATCACTATGAAATTTGAGTCCCTTGTGAGAATCATCTCACAAATGAACCCCATCCCAGATGAAGAAGAAGCTCAGCAGGATTGAGGAAGAAACTTCTCAGTTAAACAGAAAAGAATAAACTACTCATGAACTCTTCAAAAAGAATTTTGGTAAAAATAAATCCAACAAGAAGAACTTCAACTGTTACAAATGTACAAGTTTGACCATATTTCCAACAAGTGAAGGTCTTCCAAACAAAATTCTACTGATATTTTTGAGTCAAAAAAGGGAAATATTTATTCTAAGATGGATGAACTGGTAGAATTGACTAGCCATATGGCTAAAAGAGAAAAGATTTAAGATCTTTTTGCTACTGAAACTTCTGTTGAGGACCAATGGGTGATGTTAAATTCACAACTCCCAGTCTTGTAGGAGTCATGTAGGGCCCTCAACAGCTCAATGGACGCGTGGGGGCCCTTAAACGCGTCCAAGAAGCGCATGCGGGCCAAAAAACGCGTCTACAAGCACCCAAGGGGTTGTCTCAAACATGCGCAACCCCTGGGGGGCTGTATATCCCCCCGTAAACGGCGTATTTGGGCCATGTACCCCTGTGTACAGCGGTTTTGAGCCGTGTTTGGGGTTACGCGGCCCCTGGGGGCTTGTGCCAAACTTTTTGGGTCCCCTGGACCACATTTGGGCTCCATCAACCCAAATTTGGGATCAACTCTTACTATGTGGGACTGTTGTTCCACATCTAGAAATCATAAAGTAACACTAAAGTGATATTAAAGTGAAATCAAGTGAAATTCAAGTGAAGTTAAAGTGACACTATAGGAAACTGCAAATAAAACATCCAAAAAAATTAATCTTTCTCAACTTAAAAGTGAGCAAACTTGGTAGTTGTTCAATTGAAAGTTGGATTGAATACTGAATTAGCATTGCATTTTTCTTGAATTATGGGAACAGTGGCAAGCCCTACTTTTAAGATGGCCGCATTCAAGGACTCCATTGGTGCAATGAACAAAGCTGCAGATAAGAAGGATTTGGGTAAGGAATCATTTGAAGCCCCAAGTTCATCCTCATCAAGGGTGACAATTGAAAAACAAAATTTTTCACAAATGGACATGACCTCTGGTGGTGAGTAATATTTTATGTTACTGGTATTTTCCATATTTAATTTGATTGAGACTAGGAGTGCATGCCATCAATATAACCATGAAACTGTAACTATGAATATCTAAATATGACAGATCCACTTTCCCCATCTCCTGTGAGAGCTTTTCCTACTAGGGAAGAGGCACAAAAATATTGTCAAACATGGGCAATGAAGAATTTTTATGCTTTAACAATCTTAAACTCAAAGCATGATACATATGTGGATTCAGCCTGTGACAGACATGGTTTGTACTCTGGGCAATTTCTCACCAAATGGTAAAGGCAAACTCACACAAGGAAGGTTGGGTACAAGTTTTTAATCCATACTAGTCACACTAAGGCAGATCCCTTTTGGAAAATCTCCAACAAGAATGATGAAAATACCTATGAAACCATCTCCACACCCCTAAGTGCATCATCAACTGAGGAGAATCTCTAGGGTAGCCTTAGACAATCTAAAAGAAAGCTTTAATGATGTGCTCAATACACTTCAACTCAAAAGAAAATTGAGCAAAATTTATGGTGGCAAATATGTTGATGACCAAACAATCTATAACACTAGCATTAGGTAGCACTAGCAGAAAGGGAAGGAGTGTTATGGAGGTCCTCTTTGAACAAATTGGTAATTCAGGTTGGGTTTGTTGAGAAAAATTCAGTGGAGAGGGTCACTTGGAGGCCCTATCCTTGGCTCACCCCAATTCATTAAAGCTTTGCAAGCAATTCTATCATATAGCTATGATGGATTCTACTTCTAAGACAAATAAGTACAACATCCCCCTATTGCACATCCTGAAAATTACTTCCAACCAGAAAAACATCACAAGAGCTCTTGTTTTTATAAAAAAAGAAACATTTGAGTTCTACAGTTTGTCTATAAATTTGCTAAAGGAGTTGCCTTATGATCCTGAGAGACTTCCCAAAGTCTTTGTGACGGACCGGGAAAAATCTTTGATCCATGCTCTATAACAAATATTCCCTGAGTAAACAAGACAGTTCTGTCAATTGAACTTTTCTAAAAACATACAAGCAAACTTTAAAGTGCGCTTTAATAATGATTTTGAAGGGTTGAAAAGCTTTATGTCTCTTTTGGCTATGTATGGGGCCTCAAAAATCAAGCAGGAGGCAGAGTTCAATGATACAGAACTTGGAGTAAGTTCGAAATCACTGCCTCTACTTTTAATCTTCCTAGTTTTGGGTTGCTTGAATTATGACTTGTATAAAGTTTTTTTTGGCACACCAAGAGGATGTACTTGAGTATATGGATCATAATATCTTCAATATCAAAGAGAAATTTTTAACAGCTTGGACTTGCAAAAACCCAGAATTTGGAAATAAAACAACATCTTGGGTTGAACGGTGTAAGACTCCAAACGGTGCTAAGCCGTGGCAGTTCTGTGGAGGGGAAAGGTGCTGTTTAGGCTGCCCTCCTAGGAGTTACAATAATATTTAAATGTAACCGGAATCAAGGTCCAGAACCTTATGGATGAGAAATCAAAGTAAGGGAAGAGGATAAGAGTTGTCGGTAGCGATGGAAACAACACTATCTGAGGCAAGATGATGCAGGTAAAGACTTGAACAAATAAGTCAAGGTTTGTTCAGAGCTCAATAGAACAAGGCAGTTGTAAGTAACAACGCCCACAAGCTAATAACTCTGGTCGTCAGCAGCTGATTAGGAAAGATCAACTCAATCCCAACCAACCTCCAGGTTCTCAATGAACCTGCCCAACTCTCCGCAATCAAGCGCTTGAAGGGTACCAGATAACTGTGGGAGGTTGAACAAAACAAAAGAAATTTGTTTATGAAGCTCTAGAAGCAAATCAATAACGTATTTGAGCAAGAATATCCCAACACTTCTCAAGGAACTCAAGAATAGCGTGGCGAAATTTAACCTCAAAGAAGAAGGGAGGTATAACACTCCAGGTTTTAAGCTTAATAAAAACTCTTCAATCAAAGGTGATTGGCTCCAGAAAGATGATCAAGGAGAGATCAAGACCAGTATGGTCGGAAAAAGGGATCAGAGTGGTATAACACACGCAAGAATTCAGGCAGACAGGAATTCTTCTTCAACCAGCAAGGCTATTGGTTGGTGATAAGAATCAAGGTCACAAAGGACAGAGTTTGAGTATGGAGGCTCAAAGGATTGAGGGGGCAATCATGGATATACCCGGATAAATGGCTCAGATAGGTGGGGAAGGATGCCCACAGATAAGTTGATTACGATGAAGGTCTTATTGGATGGATTGGATTCTCTGATGCTCTCCTGATGATGGGCCAAAAGGCAGGGGAGAGCCCCTCCTTATATGGGCAGGAGGCCCTGTTAGACTATATACAACGGATTCTACAAAAAGAGCAGAAAAGGGAAGGCAACCATGTGGTCACTCGCGTCAGTCTGTGGATGGGCGCGCGTAACAATACCAGAGTCACCCACCCCTTGTCCAAAGGCGGAAGCGGGTGGGAGAGTCCCAGGAAAGGTGACGGATGAAGTCCATGAGAGAGCGGATGGGCGGATAGGAGATTGGTTTGAGAAAGTTGAGTAAATCCTGACGGCCTTGAGATCCACGACTGATAGATCAAATGCAATGGGAGGTTTGACGGTGTGGAAACTTTAGGGAGCAACACCCCAGAAGTCGTCCTCAAGTTCCGGAAGTTATTGATCAAAGCGTCTGTAAGGAGATTGGATGCAGCTGTTCAAGAGAGAGAGAGGGAGAGAGAGAGAGAAATAATAAGATGAATTCCTTCCTTTCCAATCCAATCCAATCCGATGCCATAAAAAGTGATATCCTAGAGTGCATTCCAGTCCGTGAAGTGAAGTGAAGTGCTTCCCCCCTCTACAACCCAGAGTTGAGAGCAAAGTATTTAAGTCCTCCCTCTCAACCCTAACCTAAGTACAACCACAAGTAAGCAAGAATGATGAAATACAACCCCTAAGCACAGAACCCTAGCCCAATCCTACCCCTCCATCCCTTGCCCCATAACCCATGCCCCTCAATATCAACGTACGCCCAGCTTGCCTGCCCGCGCCCGTCCGCCCATCAACCCGTTCCAGGTATCTGCCTACCCGCGTGACCCAATCCGCACGTCTTGCAATGCGCGGTCCGCCTGGTCCGCGCAAGCCGTCCAATCCGTGCAAGCTTTCCAATCCACGCAAGCCTTCCAACCCAAGCAAGATTTCCAATCCACGCAAGCCTTCTGATCCGCGCAAGCTTTCCAATCTGCGCAAGCCTTCTGATCCGCGCGAGCCTTCCAATCCGCGCAAGCTTTCCGATCCGCGCAAGCCTTCCGATCCGCGCAAGCTTTCCGATCCGCGCAAGCCTTCCGATCCGCGCAAGCTTTCCAATCCGCGCAAGCTTTCTGGTCTGCGCAATCCGTTGTCTCCCGTCTCCAGGTGCAGAGCCCAACCCAAACGCTGCTGGGCCTACCTGACTGCTGCTGAGCCTGCAGCGCGGCTAGCTGCGACAAGGCCCTTCCCATTGCTGAGCGCGCCGCCTGCAGCCCTTTCCTGACTCGCTTCCATAAAAGAGCACCACATCCCCCCCCAACTTGAGTTCTGTCCCCAGAGATCTCCCACCATCCCACCTTCCGTAGTTATCCTTTCTCCTTTGTATTTAGCGCCTATACACAAAAAAAAAGACATACCTTTTGCGTGATTGAGTAGCCTTTGGGCTTGTGAGTCCCTGAGCAAGAATAAGGAATATCCGCGCCTTGGAGAGAGAAGATCAGCGCCAGTGAGAAGTCGGAAAAGGTGAGAAATCCGCGCCAGTGAGAGTCTGAAGGTGAGAAATCCGCGCCAGTGAGAGTATCCGCAAGAGTACATGGGTAGACAGAAAAGGAAGAATGAATAGATAAGAAGGAACAAGAGATTTTTTTTTTTTTTTTTTTTTTTTTTTTTTTTTTTTTTTTTTTTGAGCCCGTGTCCTGCGTCCCAACTCCAACCTTCCACCCCGCGCTAGCTCCCCCCAACTTTGCCGCTGTCCTCAGCCGACCGCGCCCCACCCATCGCCAGATCCGCGGAGCGTTGCCTCAACCAATCCCGCAGGGACCTTGTTTGCAAATTGTTGTCCCAGACCGCCTAGGTGCACCTCCCGCTGCCAAGACCCTCCTGCATCCTTTGAAATTTGAGCCCATCCGCGCGCAAAACCCAAACAAAAGCAAACAACCCCAGACGTCCTTACAACAACCCGCCGTGGAGGAGGAAAGAGGCTTTGAAACCCTTTCAATCCCAGCTCTCTTCTTCCCCACCCCGTCCCTACAAAATCCTTTGCCCTTTGCCCTTCTTGTGGCCTTGTTCTCCCCTCCGGAGATTTCTGACCGCTCCCTGCTCGCCAGACCGCGCGTGACCACTTGACCCTTCTGCTCCGCCCCACCGTCTGTCCATTCCGCGCCCGTCCTTTCCATTGCTGCCACTACCCTTTCCAAATGCGCGCTCCCTGCCACCAAAGAGGTCCAGCTTGGGTTGTGATTCTTCAACGCGTGGTCCGTCTCTTCCGCCGCCGCGTATACCTTCTTTGCAAGATCCGTCCGCCGCTTGCCAATTCCCAGTCCGCACGGAGCATCCATTTCCCGTTCCGTTGTCCTCGCCCGCTTCCTGTCAGTAGGCCGCACCGGTTCCATCAAGTCCCGCTTCCCCAACACATTCTTAGCCCCCACTGGGGAAACCAATTCCGCGTTTGAATCCACTTTCTGGTCCCTTTTTCCCGTCCGCCAATGGTCGTCCTCCTCCCCATTTGCGCACATGCGGGGTGCAGATGCGCTGGGAGACTGAATACTCTCCAGATAGGCCTCAAGGCCCCTTGCCACCTCTGCAAGTTTGCTAGCCCAAGAGATGGTTGCCGGTGGTGGGGCCGGAACATACTCTGCCCTGTAGTACTCCAGTTCCGTGTAGTCCACTTCCACTTGCAACCGGGTCCCGTTGCGCGCGCCTGCCTTGTAGCCCAATTCCGCGGATGGCTTGAGATCGTCCTTCCGAAAGCAAGAACCGCGCCTCCCCCATCTTTCCAGCATGTCCTCCTTCAGTTCCGGCCAATCCAGGTTCAGGTAGCCATCCATCTCCTCCACATCCCAACGCGCTTCCACGTCCTTGATGAACAGGACAACGTAGCGCGCCTTCTCAAAATCCAAAACGCCTTCAGAGTTGGCAATTGTTTCATACCGCGAGATGAATCGCTCCACTTCCGCAATGTTGAGTCGAATATGTGGGTAAATCCATGGGGTAGCGCGGAAGCCGTGGGAGGAGGAAGGAAGAGAAGCGGCTGTTGGCAGCATCCTTGAGTAACTTTGAGAGACTTTGACGAAAGATCGTTCCCGGCCAGACCCCCAGATGTGGAAACTTTTGGGTGCAACACCCCAGAAGTCGTCCTCAAGTTCCGGAAGTTATTGATCAAAGCGTCTGTAAGGAGATTGGATGCAGCCGTTCAAGAGAGAGAGAGGGAGAGAGAGAGAGAAATAATAAGATGAATTCCTTCCTTTCCAATCCAATCCAATCCAATGCCATAAAAAGTGATATCCTAGAGTGCAGTCCAGTCCGTGAAGTGAAGTGAAGTGCTTCCCCCCTCTACAACCCAGAGTTGAGAGCAAAGTATTTAAGTCCTCCCTCTCAACCCTAACCTAAGTACAACCACAAGTAAGCAAGAATGATGAAATACAACCCCTAAGCACAGAACCCTAGCCCAATCCTACCCCTCCATCCCTTGCCCCATAACCCATGCCCCTCAATATCAACGTACGCCCAGCTTGCCTGCCCGCGCCCGTCCGCCCATCAACCCGTTCCAGGTATCTTCCTACCCGCGTGACCCAATCCGCGCGTCTTGCAATGCGCGGTCCGCCTGGTCCGCGCGAGCCGTCCGATCCGCGCAAGCTTTCCAATCCACGCAAGCCTTCCAACCCAAGCAAGATTTCCAATCCACGCAAGCCTTCTGATCCGCGCAAGCTTTCCAATCCGCGCAAGCCTTCTGATCCGTGCAAGCCTTCTGATCCGCGCAAGCTTTCCAATCCGCGCAAGCCTTCCGATCCCCGCAAGCTTTCCGATCCCCGCAAGCTTTCCGATCCGCGCAAGCCTTCCGATCCGCGCAAGCTTTCCGATCCGCGCAAGCTTTCTGGTCCGCGCAATCTGTCGTCTCCCGTCTCCAGGTGCAGAGCCCAACCCAACCGCTGCTGGGCCTACCTGACTGCTGCTGAGCCCGCAGCGCGGCTAGCTGCGACAAGGCCCTTCCCATTGCTGAGGGCGTCGCCTGCAGCCCTTTCCTGACTCGCTTCCATAAAAGAGCACCACAACAGATCCAAGGATTTGCCAAATGCTTGCGGGTGCGGTCGGGATGGATTCAGTAAATCATGGATGAGCGCGGCGCGACGGTAGCAATGAGGAGATTGGGAGGCGCAACAACAAAGATGAAGACACGCAACAACAAAGATGAGGACGTGCTATGACAACGGCAGAGATGACAAGCAACACGGATAAAGGACGCGCGACGCAGATAATGAAAGCGCAGCGCGCGCGGCGCGGCGCGCGCGCGCGGGTAAATAATGGTTCGGATGAGCCTGAGGATAATTTGTTCAGCCGGGCGGTATGTTTGCGCAACAGTTTATGGATTGAGGTCTTAAGGCGGCCAGGGTGTCCAGGATGGGGCACCACAATGGGCCCATGCTACTCTCGAATAATTGCTTGCAAACCTTTCAGGAAACGTGTTGGATTTTTGGAAAAACCTCAAGGGCAAATTTTCCAATCAAATTTAAATTGGTTCAGGCTCCCCTTCACAAATATTGAATAAAGATTGGAATAGTTCTTCCTACTGAACTGTTACCATTGGGATACAATGTGTCTTTACAAGCAGTCAAAATTTTTGGGGATCAATTAGAAAGGTTCAAGTGGAACCATGATGGGGAAGTGGGCACCAATTCATACTCAATGACCATGGGTCTGCCCTGTTCCCACCTAATAGGGGGACCTACTAGCATCAAGAGTCTCCGTTTTGCCTGAAGATTTTCATCCTCAGTGGAGGTTGGATTACAACTGTCAGCTTGCTACTATGTACAGAGCAACCTGTCAAAGAAAAAAAATACAAAATAAGAATAAATAAATAAAATATTAAGAAGGAGTGGGAAATCCATAAATTATATTGCAGAAATGGATTTCCAACCCAAAATAAGGTAGGGTCACTGACTGAAATCACCCTTGAAATAAAACTCCTTCATATTTTAAATAATTAAATAAGAAGTGAAAAAAAGGCCACAGCACCAATATGGCACCTTTTGGCCAATTTAATACTTCACATATATTGTCACGTATAGGTTTCACACCTAAAGTTCAGTCAGAATTGAGGTGTTGTGTCTATTTTAGGAGTTACACAGGGAAATGTGTTATGTCACAATTCCAACGCGCAGTCCCGCGTCCCTAAACAGCCCCAACTTACCTGTAGCATCAAAACCCCGCATACAGAAGTCCCAAGCTCAGCTAATTTTTTCATGTACGCAGCAGATCATACCCCGCGCGCATCTGAATGGACTGATCCCTGCTTCATGATCAGTTGTGACAAATCTGACAGCAGGTACCACTCACAGGAGCTACAACCTAGTATGATTTACCTTGAATATGTAATGATGTGAAATATGCATTACAAATGATCTAAAAAACTTAAAAACTAATTGAAAATATTATATAATTAATTTTAAAGTATTTTAAATAATAAATCAAATATGGAATTTTACCACAAAACAGACAGATCCTAATCTTTGGAGACAATGAAAAACTACAATGAATGGCCGTAAAAATTATTTAAAATTACCTGAGTGCTCATCAGGTGACGGGAAATCAATGAATGACCACATTTGTCTACTTTAAACGAATATTAATATTACAAATTAAGGGTAATTGGAGAATTACCAGAATTACGCCATTTAACAGATTAACAGATCCTGTGGCTAAAATAATACAGAAATCCAGCAGATCTGAGGACAGATGATTGACAGCACCAAGTGGATGTGCTGAAATTGCCCTGAATGGCTTACCAGCCTCAGCCCATGAACAGAAACATCTCTATGTGCCCTAGGAACCTCATTATCAACCCAAAGTTTATTTATACAGACCTCTTTAGATCCATTATTCCCCATCAGTTTACCAGGAATTTATTATTATCAATCATAATCCATGTCATTTTTTATCAAGTGCTTATAAAGAGATCATCAAGTTATTTATGACTTAGTCTGTAGTATTATTATTGTTTCCCAAAACCAATCAACCTGATTCATTAAATTATAGTTAAGCAATCAACCCCATCTGCTCTGAAACCCTTTACCTGAATCTTTTCAGGCCTTTTCTGTGGGTAATTGACTCAAAGTGAGTGTTTCCCTTCCTGCCTTGGCCATTGTGCTGTTTTTCCCGGCCATATCAGTGGATAAGTCATTATAAGGCACCCATTATTGATTCCAAGGTTCCTAAACTGCCTAAGGAGGCCCCTTGAAGAGAGGATGTCTGTCTGTAAAGATCCCCAGTAGTATAATACTGTTGACCTTCTTTTTAGAAAAAATAAAAAAGCTTTTTTAACCAAACCAATTAAACCTTGCACCAGCTCTTAACATATTTATTAATTGAGCTTTTTAAGGGTTTATATTTGCATTATTATTATTATTATTCAAGTATTTTCATCACTCCCTGTAGCTAAAGGAATGCAAGGTTCCTGTGTGAGAGATCTGAGAATGACCCTTGAAGTTTTATTTATGTAATTTGGTTTAAGTTGGATTGTTGACATCACTTTGTGATTAATGCTTTTTGATAAATGCTTTTTCAATGATGATTCCTACTTGAATAAAATGATGATTCATACTTGACTAATATTTAATCCTTTTGAATTTTTAAATTTTGACGTTGATGAACTACTCAACAATTCTCAGTTACATGGGAAGCTCAATTAAATGATCTTGTATCATCCTGATCAAGATTGTTGCGGGCTGTTGAAGTCCTTGATGAAGGAGATGGCCAATTATCAATCAAAGCCAAGACTTTAACCTAAAGTCTTTCAATAAAACAGAGGCCGTCCAAAATTGACAGATACCCGGCAAAATCCTTCTTGATTTGAACACATTTAAAAGGGATTTAAGCAGGCAAAGATAATGAGAAGGGCACAAAAGAAGAAAAGCCAAATGATGGTAAGTCTTTTCTTTTGTCAAATGTTCATTTTTCTGGTTTGATGAACTGATTGAGAAATGCTTATAGTCCAAGTCAGGCTCTTCATCTGAATTTCATAGTTCCGTGGAAGAGACTGAAAGTTCCTTTGGTTTGGTGCCGTTGGAATCCAATTCCTTGTCAAAGGATGAAGTAGATGCAATGGAGGATTCAAAAAGAAGCTCATCTTTGGCGAGTGGTGATTCCTTTAATGGGAATAGAATTTTGGCTAACTAATTTTTGATCTTAGGAAGTAAATTACCTCAATAAAATTCATGAGAAATTACATAAGTTCTTGGGTGAGGTTTGGAACCCAGGTGGTGAAGCAAATTGTGGTTTAAAATTCATTGCTAAATCAATTGCAAATGAAGAAAATGCATTGTTTAAATTTTAGAAAGAAAAGCTTGAAAAATTGAGGAGAAATAAGGGGTTATACTCTAAGATCCTTGGTGGAAGTAAATATGTTGAAAGGATAGAACAAAGAATTTGTGTTAATTAAATCAATTAAAAGATTAAATTACCAAAATGCCTTTCAAAGCATGACATGGGTAAAATAATAGCTGATACTTACGGAAGACAAATATGATTCATTTCATTGGAATCATGTTGTAATTGTACTCCTATGAAAATTGGTGTAAAAGAAAAATCATATACTATGTTCATTTTCTTTCTTAGAAAAATAACCACTGGTTCCAGCTTGTACTTAAGGGAGGTGTGATTCAAATAACACCCATAGTTTCCAAACCACATTCCGTGATCCCTAAAAAAGCAGCTTGTTGGGTAGATCACCTCAAAGATCAACTTGAGTTGTATTCTAACTTATAGATTAACTTAATCATTTGGGTTTGGTATAACATGCTGATATTGTAATTCTATTAATATAAAGGGTTATCACATCTTGAAAATCATTTTTTTTAGTGTTTTAAGTTAACATAATTATGATGAGTGTTTTGAATGAGATTTTAATTGTAAGTCAGTTCAACTTTTGTTGTGCTGAGCCCATCACAAGCTTAACTTGTGTTAAGCTTGTGATGGGATCAGCTCAACACAAGTTGAATTTTTTTTTGGTGTTTTTACTTTAGGCCTGGTCAAAAGACTTGTATTTTTTTGGAACTTTTTATTTAGGGCTGGTCAAAAGAATTATTGTATTTTTTTGGCCGGTAAAAAGACTGGTATTTTTTTGGCACTTTTACTTTAGGGCTGGTCAAAAGACTCTTGCATTTTTTGGCCATTTTACTCTAGGGCTAGTCAAGTTGAACTTAAATTCTTAACTTTAATCTGAAGACAACCAATTGTTTTTCTTCAGTTTTTATTGTTTTTTTGTTTTATTTATTTATTTTTATTTATTTTTATTTATTTTTATTAATTTTTTATTTATTTATTTATTCATTTTTTTATTTTTTCTTATTTATTTTTATTTTATTTATTTATTTTTTGTTTTTTTTCTAACCAAAAAATCAACCTTTTTTGATCTTTTTGTTGATTTCTGTTGTTTTCTGTATTTTTATTTAGTTTATTTTAGACCCTTTAGTTTTTTTTTGCCCAACAGACTTGTAGCCGTGTGGCACGGCTACACGACTACATTTGAGCCATGTAGAGCCCCCCAGAAATTGAATGTGGTCAGGCTGGCTGTGTGGCACAGCACCAAAACTACATTTGAGCCGTGTGGGGCTCTAAGCAGCTTGAATATAGTTGTGCAGCCACCACATCGAGGTCTGGTGCCTTTTGGAGTACAGCCCAACCACACTAAAAGCGGGTGGGGCTCTGCATGGCTCAGATGTAGCCATGTAGCTGTGAATTAATCATCAACAAGGACAAATTGGTGTTCAAGAGAGAGCTTAGAAACATCAAAGAAGCATATTGTAACAAGTTTATATTTGTGGGTAATGAAAAAGTTCACCTTGCTGATGTGATTGAACCTTTTAATAATGATAGTAAGCAGAAGCACCTGAAATTTTGGTATATTTTCCAATAAAGACAGAGAATCAAGTGGAATAATAGTGGATTCTGGTTTCACTGTCAAAACTATCAAAGAAAAGACTATTTTCATGACTTTTTACAACATAGTTGTTTTTTAAATATTTTTGAAAAATTTAGAAGCATAAACATGCAAGGGAAAGCATGGGCTAAAATTACCAAAGAGAAGAATAGAATTTTTGGATTCAAATAATTTTGTTTTGTACCTGACTTTCCATAAAACCTTTTTAATCTGAGTTTCTCAAGGAACAAAGGTTTTCAGATTGGGAATTTAAGTGAAAAATTTCAAGTCAAGAAATATAAAAAGATAGCATTTGATTTTATAATTAAGTCAAAGTTATTAGAGGAAAATATCCATACAGAGCTGATAATTCTTTACTCATCTGTGGTACATAGGAAATCTGGCCAAAAAGGCACTTGTGAGAACTGTGAGAGTTTTAAACTAGGAAAAATGACTCAAAAGAAATTCTCTAAGAAGAGAGAAAAAACAGAAGTGGTAGGAGGATAATTCTCAATTCATTTGGCAGGTCCATTTCATCCCATGTCTTTGGGAGTTTAAAATTACTTCATTAACCTATTAGACACTGCTAGCAATTTTTCCTGGTTAAAGCCCATCAGAGATAGATTTGATACAGCTGATGAGGTGAAGGATTTCTTCAAGAAATGTGAAAGAAAAAGAGTCTTACAGAAAATAATGCAAGTGTTAACTGATGGAGGAGGTGAATCCTTAAGAAAAGAATTTGAAGTCATTCTTATCAAATTTTGAATAGAACATATACAAAAAACCCCTCATATGACACAGAAAAACGGAATTGTGGGTAGAATGAGTAGAAACTTTGGGGATAGAGTCAGCACCATAAGGATAGATAGAAAAATTTCCAAGATTTTGTGGGCTGAAATAATCTCAACCTATATTTTTTTGCATAACATTATCAATGAAGGGAAATAATTTCCATATGAGAAGTTCACAGAAAAAGCACCAAAAACTAAGAGATCAAGGTTGATGAGATTCCTTTCCTATTAAGGTGTTCAAAATTATGGTGATTCTGGTAAATTGGATTCCAGATGTGGAAAAGAAGTATTATTAGGATATGATCATATGATTACCTGCTGTAAAATGTATGAAATTGAATACAGAAAGATTATTTGATAAGATTTTGATGTAATTTCTTAGAACTGAAAACCAGCAGACTATGGACAAAGGTTAGAAAAAATGAAAAACAGACATGGACACATGAGAAGGAGGAATAATAAGAAGACCAACAGCTCAGAGTTATTTGATGGGTAAGAAAGAGATCATGCGGCACAGGATGTAGGCAGAATCAAAGTTGACAGAGTCAAGACAGCATAGATGGATGACTACAAGCAATAAAACTAGTCTGTCAGAGATGTTGAGTTAGAGTGATCTTGAGGATTAGTCTCTTACCAGACAAATATCCATGGAAGATGATACTTGATTAGACAAGAATTTTTGAAGAAGTAAGGTTTGTGTTGATAGGAGTGTTGAGTTGAAGAGAATGGCAAATTGGGAAGAGTAGATAGAGTCATAGACAGTTCAAGAGTCAGGAGTTATGGATGAGATGTAAAGAAAGAGAGATGGAAGGAAGATAGATTGATAAAAGAAAGGAAAAAAAGAAGAATCAAAAGAAAAGAGAACAGAGAATCAAAGGAGAGATTGCAAGAGGTCCACCCGGGTCAGTTCATGGAGTGAGAAGTCCCTGGGTGTTACAGAAATGTCACATGAACTTGTCTCAGTTCACATAACCACTGAGATGGGGGCAGAGGAGAAGTCAGAACACAATCTTAACACCCCACATGACTGGTGAGAGAATGATCTGGAAGATTATTTGTCTGCTATCTTGAAAATTTTTTTTTGAAGGACCTCCAAGGAGATCATTGAAGAGTCTTTTGTAAGGGAATTGGCAATCATGGAGTGGCTTTGAATTAGATTGAGTGTAAACTCCTTGTTAGTATAGTCCTCACGTAATCCTTTTGTTTTGATATCTATGTGTCTGGACTTCTAATGCAATCTAAATTTCTTGATTTTGTTGTCCAGACCCTTGTTGTCAATCTATAGAGTAGTTCCAGGTTCAGTAGTTTGATAAATCTTGCTAACAAGGTGCTTGATCCATTCAACATCCAAGTAGCAGTCAAGTAATGCATTTAACTCAGATTCAGTGGAGGAATAAGTAATGTTTCTTTGCCTGGTAGCATTTGAGATGACTGGGCTGCCGTAATGAAGGATAATTTACCCAGTTTGGGACTTGCAAAAGATTTGATCATCTCCCCAGGTAGCATTGCTGAAACTTGAGAGAATTTCTTGTTTGGAATTGCACTTGATGAAAAGTTTAATGTCTTTAGTTGTTTTGAGATACTTCCACACTTTCTTGACTTCTCTACAGTGAGTCATGCCAGGTTTGACACTCAGGCTTGCCAGGCTAGATACAGAGAATGAGATATCCAGTTGAGATTATTGAAAAAGATGATTAAGAAGTCCAATGGCCAACCTATAATTGATATTAAGTTGAGAAAATTTGGTGTGGTTGATGTTGGAAGCAGGTTTGAGATTCAGATTTTGAGTCAATGGGGTCTGAGTTTCTTTACAGGAGGATAAGCCAAGTTCTTCCAGACCGCGGGCAATGTGGTTAGGCTGACACAAGAGAATTCTGTTGCCTTTGATCTCCATGAGCATACCAAGAATAGTTTTGGGAGGATGACAGGACAAATTCTTGAATTGTTCAACAAAATTTATTTTGAAGAGGTTAGAATTAACTACATGGATCAGATCATCTGCATGAAAGTAAATTATTTCTCCTGTTTTGGAATTAAGATAGAGACAAGGATCACTAGTCAATTTGCAGTATCTTTGAGACTTGATCCATGATGTCAGGGTTTCATAACAATTCTTGGGGGATTTTTTCAAGATGTCGAGAGATTTTTTTAATTTTAAGTAAGGATATTTCCTGTCTGAACCTTCTGGGGTCCTTATAATGACATTTTTGTCAATAGGAGCATGAAAAAATGCACCTTTTACATCAAATTGGGTGAGTTTCATTTTCTTCTTCAAACCCTATACAAGGGCCACTCAAAGTGATCTAAGTTTGCCTGTTCGTGCCCATGTTTCATTGTAATTGATTCCTGGGATTTGATTGAATCCCTGAACACAGAGTCAAGTCTTATACTTGACAGGATCCCCGTGACAATTATCTTTTACCTTGAAAACCCACGTAGTATTTAAGATGTTATCTGGGGTTCTGTAGTACTCCTCCCAGACGTCTTGGAGTTCTATGGAATTCAGCTCCTCTTCAGGGGCTTTCTTCCACTTAGGCCATTTGGCATATTTACGTGCTGCTTTGTAGGAAGGAGGCTTGTAGTAGTGGTGGAAACCATATTGATGGGGCTTTCTTGTCTCCCTTCTAGGCCTTTGAGACATAGATTGAACAGGAGATTCTGGGACTGGAGATGGTACAGGAGGATGAGGATTGGAGAATGAAGAGCCTATAGATTGTGAATCTTCCTGGTCTAAATCTGATTCAGAGAGTTTGTTTTGAGATTCTCAAAAAGCATATTGTTTTTCAATTGAGAAGAAATTGGATTGGTTTGACTTGGATTTGAATAGAATAAAGAGATTGATCCCCGGAGATTCAAGAAGAGAAAAATCATTGAGAGGATTTTTGAGGAACTGTAGATTTTGGTTTCAAAAACTGCACCAGATGAGTTGAGTATCAGATAAGGATGAAAAACGGGATTGAACCCAACTAAGATCCCTTCAAGTCCCTTCTCATCAAATTTTCTCCCTTTTTGTAGACAATGTGCAAGGTAAATAACAGGAGATCCTACAGGTTTCAAATAATTAGTAGGGATCTTCTTGCTAAACATAAGTTCCCAAGGGGATCAGTCATTACCTTCCCTAGGGACTTGGTTAAGCATGAAAAAACAACTTCTAACAACAATGTGCCAGTAACCTTTATTCAATCTAGACTGGCTGCGCTGTAAAAAATGAAAAATGAAAAAGTCCAAAAATTGCATGAGTTTGAGTATTTATTGTGCACTGGAAATTTCTGCACACATGAAAGATCATGTGAGTTTAAGGATTAGGGGAGTGGGAAAAATGATTCTCTATATCAGAGCATATCAGAGTTAAACTTTTCAAAAAAATAAATGGCTTATTTCCGGCTCCTCTATTTTATTTTCTTCATTTAAAACCATTTATTCTTGCCTTATTTTTACAAAAAATACTTTTTGAAAAATTGATATTTTTCCTGAAATAAGCTATTTAATTTATTGAAAATTTTAACTCTGATAAACCCTATTATATGTATATGTCCAAGGATAGAATTATGAATTTACAGTGAAAACATAGATGCCCTCCTTTAAAGAAAGGTGTCATTTTAGTAATTTTTCTATTGGATTCACAACGGAGGGCAGGAATTTCCCCCCTGGAAGGTTTTTGAGCCTCAAAAATTAGTGCCAACACCAAAGATTTTTGATTTTGGAAAATTAAAAATATGTATGGGAATTACCTTTTACAGTTTGATGGAGTTGGAGAACATTTCTTTTGAGTATTTTTTGTGCCCCTCAAGGCGTGTAAAACTTAATTCAAAAATTTGGGATCTAAAACAAGCCCTTCAGACCCAGTCTGGGATTTTTCTGGGGTAGAAATTCTGGTAAAATTATGTTTTTTTTTTTTTCTTTTTTTTAAAAAAAAAGAAAACACTTTTTAGGGAATGAGGAAAATAAGGAAAATGAAAAAAAATTATTTGCTGTCCACCAAATAGGATCTTTATAATGCTGGAGTATGAATAACTATTCACCAAACATAAAACTAAAATATACAAAACTTTTAGTTGTCTGATGAGGCTAATTTCGACATAGAAACATTTCAACAAAAATAGCATCAAGTACCAAAATAATTGTAGAAAATACAAGATACCAATTTATTTGAAGAAAATTGAATATTTATGATAGAGTGTAAATATTCTTGAACAAAACATACAAGAAAGTTTTGAAATTCTACATACATCTATTTCACAAGTAGTACTTAAATTTTTTTAAATATTTTTTAAGAGAATTGATAAATTCAAAAAATGAAAACATCAAATATTCAAACTTTATTTCTTTGAATCAAAATTCTTATTTCTGGTAGGATTTATAGAACTTACACAAAAAACCAAAACAAAGAGAAACATTCTCAATATACCTATTGAATGACTTGAATTTAAGTATTTTGAAATATTTGACAAAAAGATGCATGAAAAAAATTAATAATTTTTTAATGAAAAAAATAGTAAATAATTAATGATTAATAATTAATAATTTTTCAATGAAAAAAATATTAAATAATTAATGATTAATAATTAATAATTTATAATTTATAATTAATAATTAATAATTAGTAATCAATAATTAATAATTAATAATTATGGCCCCCAATAATTCATAATTAATAATTGATAATTGATAATTAATAATTAATAATTAATAATTAATAATCAATAATTAATAATTAATAATTAATAATTAATAATCAATAATCCAAAATTAATAATTAATAATTAATAATTAATAATTAATTAACAATTAATAATGAATAATGAATAATTAATTAACAATTAATAATGAATAATTAATAATTAATAATGAATCATTCATAATTAATAATTAATAATGAATCATTCATAATTAATAATTAATAATTAATCATTCATAATTAATAATTAATAATTAATCGTTCATAATTCATAATTCATAATTAATAATTCATAATTCATAATTCATGATTTATAGTTAATAATTCATAATTAATAATTAATAATTAATAATTAATAATTAATAATTAATAATTAATAATTAATAATTAATAATTAATAATTAATAATTAATAATTAATAATTAATAATTAATAATTAATAATTAATAATTAATAATTAATAATTAATAATTAATAATTAATAATTAATAATTAATAATTAATAATTAATAATTAATAATTAATAATTAATAATTAATATTAATAATTAATAATTAATAATTACTAATTAATAATTAATAATTAATAACTAATAAGTAATAATTAATAATTAATAATTAATAATTAATAATTAATAATTAATAATTAATAATTAATAATTAATAATTAATAATTAATAATTAATAATTAATAATTAATAATTAATAATTAATAATTAATAATTAATAATTAATAATTAATAATTAATAATTAATAATTAATAATTAATAATTAATAATTAATAATTAATAATTAATAATTAATAATTAATAATTAATAATTAATAATTAATAATTAAATTAATTATTAATTATTAATTATTAATTATTAATTATTAATTATTAATTACTAATTATTAATTATTGATGATTAATTATCAATTATTAATTATTAATTATTGATTATCAACTATATTATTTTATTATTTATTATTTATTATTTATTATTTATTATTTATTATTTATTATTTATTATTTATTATTTATTATTTATTATTTATTATTTATTATTTATTATTTATTATTTATTATTTATTATTTATTATTTATTATTTATTATTTATTATTTATTATTTATTATTTATTATTTATTATTTATTATTTATTATTTATTATTTATTATTTATTATTTATTATTTATTATTTATTATTTATTATTTATTATTTATTATTTATTATTTATTATTTATTATTTATTATTTATTATTTATTATTTATTATTTATTATTTATTATTTATTATTTATTATTTATTATTTATTATTTATTATTTATTATTTATTATTTATTATTTATTATTTATTATTTATTATTTATTATTTATTATTTATTATTTATTATTTATTATTTATTATTTATTATTTATTATTTATTCTTTATTCTTTATTATTTATTCTTTATTATTTATTATTTATTATTTATTATTTATTATTTATTATTTATTATTTATTATTTATTATTTATTATTTATTATTTATTATTTATTATTTATTATTTAATATTTAATATTTATTATTTATTATTTATTATTTATTATTTATTATTTATTATTTATTATTAATTATTTATTATTTATTAGTTATTATTTATTATTTATTATTTATTATTTATTATTTATTATTTATTATTTATTATTTATTATTTATTATTTATTATTTATTATTTATTATTTATTATTTATTATTTATTATTTATTATTTATTATTTATTATTTATTATTTATTATTTATTATTTATTATTTATTATTCATTATTTATTATTTATTATTTATTATTTATTATTTATTATTTATTATTTATTATTTATTATTTATTATTTATTATTTATTATTTATAATTTATAATTTATAATTTATTATTTATTATTTATTATTTATTATTTATTATTTATTATTTATTATTTATTATTTATTATTTATTATTTATTATTTATTATTTATTATTTATTATTTATTATTTATTATTTATTATTTATTATTTATTATTTATTATTTATTATTTATTATTTATTATTTATTATTTATTATTTATTATTTATTATTTATTATTTATTATTAATTATTTATTATTTATTATTTATTATTTATTATTTATTATTTATTATTTATTATTTATTATTTATTATTTATTATTTATTATTTATTATTTATTATTTATTATTTATTATTTATTATTTATTATTTATTATTTATTATTTATTATTTATTATTTATTATTTATTATTTATTATTTATTATTTATTATTTATTATTTATTATTTATTATTTATTATTTATTATTTATTATTTATTATTTATTATTTATTATTTATTATTTATTATTTATTATTTATTATTTATTAATTTATTATTTATTATTTATTATTTATTATTTATTATTTATTATTTATTATTTATTATTTATTATTTATTATTTATTATTTATTATTTATTATTTATTATTTATTATTTATTATTTATTATTTATTATTTGTTATTTATTATTTATTATTTATTATTTATTATTTATTATTTATTATTTATTATTTATTATTTATTATTTATTATTTATGATTTATTATTTATGATTTATGATCTATTATTTATGATTTATTATTTATGATTTATGATTTATGATTTATGATTTATTATTTATTATTTATGATTTATGATTTATTATTTATTATTTATTATTTATTATTTATTATTTATTATTTATTATTAATTATTTATTATTTATTATTTATTATTTATTATTTATTATTTATTATTTATTATTTATTATTTATTATTTATTATTTATTATTTATTATTTATTATTTATTATTTATTATTTATTATTTATTATTTATTATTTATTATTTATTATTTATTATTTATTATTTATTATTTATTATTTATTATTTATTATTTATTATTTATTATTTATTATTTATTGTTTATTATTTATTATTTATTATTTATGATTTATTATTTATTATTTATTATTTATTATTTATGATTTATTATTTATAATTGATTATTGATTATTTATTATTTATTATTTATTATTTATTGGTTATTATTTATTATTTATTATTTATTATTTATTACTTATTACTTATTATTTATTATTTATTATTTATTATTTATTATTAATCATTTATTATTAATTATTAATTATTTATTATTTATTATTTATTATTGATTATTTATTATTCATTATTGATTATTGATTATTTATTATTTATTATTTTTTATTTCTTATTTGTTATTTATTATTTATTATTTTTTATTTCTTATTTGTTATTTATTATTTATTATTTATTATTTATTATTTATTATTTATTTTATTATTTATTATTTATTATTTATTATTTATTATTTATTATTTATTATTTATTATTTATTATTTATTATTTATTATTTATTATTTATTATTTATTATTTATTATTTATTATTTATTATTTATTATTTATTATTTATTATTTATTATTTATTATTTATTATTTATTATTTATTATTTATTATTTGTTATTTATTATTTATTATTTATTATTTATTATTTATTATTTATTATTTATTATTTATTATTTATGATTTATTATTTATGATTTATGATTTATTATTTATTATTTATGATTTATTATTTATTATTTATTATTTATTATTAATTATTTATTATTTATTATTTATTATTTATTATTTATTATTTATTATTTATTATTTATTATTTATTATTTATTATTTATTATTTATTATTTATTATTTATTATTTATTATTTATTATTTATTATTTATTATTTATTATTGATTATTTATTATTTATCATTTATTATTTATTATTTATTATTTATTATTTATTGTTTATTATTTATTATTTATTATTTATGATTTATTATTTATTATTTATTATTTATTATTTATGATTTATTATTTATAATTGATTATTGATTATTTATTATTTATTATTTATTATTTATTGGTTATGATTTATTATTTATTATTTATTATTTATTACTTATTACTTATTATTTATTATTCATTATTTATTATTTATTATTAATCATTTATTATTAATTATTAATTATTTATTATTTATTATTTATTATTGATTATTTATTATTCATTATTGATTATTGATTATTTATTATTTATTATTTATTATTTGTTATTTGTTATTTATTATTTATTATTTATTATTTATTATTTATTATTTATTATTTATTATTTTTCATTTATTATTTATTATTTATTATTTATTATTTATTATTTATCATTTATTATTTATTATTTATTATTTATTATTTATTATTTATTATTTATTATTGATTATTTATTATTTATTATTTATTATTTATTAATTATTAATTATTAATTATTAATTATTATTTATTATTTATTATTTATTATTTATTATTTATTATTTATTATTTATTATTTATTATTTATTATTTATTATTTATTATTTATTATTTATCATTTATTATTTATTATTTATTATTTATTATTAATTATTTATTATTTATTATTTATTATTTATTATTTATTATTTATTATTTATTATTTATTATTTATTATTTATTATTTATTGTTTATTATTTATTATTTATTATTTATGATTTATTATTTATTATTTATTATTTATGATTTATTATTTATAATTTATTATTGATTATTTATTATTTATTATTTATTATTTATTGTTTATTATTTATTATTTATTATTTATTATCTATTACTTATTACTTATTATTTATTATTTATTATTTATTATTTATGATTAATCATTTATTATTAATTATTAATTATTTATTATTTATTATTTATTATTTATTATTTATTATTTATTATTCATTATTGATTATTGATTATTTATTATTTATTATTTATTATTTGTTATTTGTTATGTATTATTTATTATTTATTATTTATTATTTATTATTTATTATTTATTATTTTTCATTTATTATTTATTATTTATTATTTATTATTTATTATTTATCATTTATCATTTATTATTTATTATTTATTATTTATTATTTATTATTTATTATTGATTATTTATTATTTATTATTTATTATTTATTAATTATTAATTATTAATTATTAATTATTATTTATTATTTATTATTTATTATTTATTATTTATTATTTATTATTTATTATTTATTATTCATTATTTATTATTTATTATTTATTATTTATTATTTATTATTTATTATTTATTATTTATTATTTATTATTTATTATTCATTATTTATTATTTATTATTTATTATTTATTATTTATTATTTATTATTTATTATTTATTATTTATTATTTATTATTTATTATTTATTATTTATTATTTATTATTTATTATTTATTATTTATTATTTATTATTTATTATTTATTATTTATTATTTATTATTTATTATTTATTATTTATTATTTATTATTTATTATTTATTATTTATTATTTATTATTTATTATTTATTATTTATTATTTATTATTTATTATTTATTATTTATTATTTATTATTTATGATTTATTATTTATTATTTATTATTTATTATTTATTATTTATTATTTATTATTTATTATTTATTATTTATCATTTATTATTTATTATTAATTATTAATTATTAATTATTAATTATTTATTATTTATTATTTATTATTTATTATTTATTATTCATTATTTATTATTTATTATTTATTATTTATTATTTATTATTTATTATTTATTATTTATTATTTATTATTTATTATTTATTATTTATTATTTATTATTTATTATTTATTATTTATTATTTATTATTTATTATTTATTATTTATTATTTATTATTTATTATTTATTATTTATTATTTATTATTTATTATTTATTATTTATTATTTATTATTTATTATTTATTATTTATTATTTATTATTTATTATTTATTATTTATTATTTATTATTTATTATTTATTATTTATTATTTATTATTTATTATTTATTATTTATTATTTATTATTTATTATTTATTACTTATTACTTATTATTTATTATTTATTATTTATTATTTATTATTTATTATTTATTATTTATTATTTATTATTTATTATTTATTATTTATTATTTATTATTTATTATTTATTATTTATTATTTATTATTTATTATTTATTATTTATTATTTATTATTTATTATTTATTATTTATTATTTATTATTTATTATTTATTATTTATTATTTATTATTTATTATTTATTATTTATTATTTATTATTTATTATTTATTATTTATTATTTATTATTTATTATTTATTATTTATTATTTATTATTTATTATTTATTATTTATTATTTATTATTTATTATTTATTATTTATTATTTATTATTTATTATTTATTATTTATTATTTATTATTTATTATTTATTATTTATTATTTATTATTTATTATTTATCATTTAATATTTAATATTTAATATTTATTATTTGTTATTTATTACTTATTATTTATTATTTATTATTTATTATTTATTATTTATTATTTATTATTTATTATTTATTACTTATTATTTATTATTTATTATTTATTATTTATTATTCATTATTTATTATTTATTATTTATTATTTATTATTTATCATTTATTATTTATTATTTATTATTTATTATTTATTATTTATTATTTATTATTTATTATTTATTATTTATTATTTATTATTTATTATTTATTATTCATTATTTATTATTTATTATTTATTATTTATTATTTATTATTTATTATTTATTATTTATTATTTATTATTTATTATTTATTATTTATTATTTATTATTTATTATTTATTATTTATTATTTATTATTTATTATTTATTATTTATTATTTATTATTTATTATTTATTATTTATTATTTATTATTTATTATTTATTATTTATTATTTATTATTTATTATTTATTATTTATTATTTATTATTTATTATTTATTATTTATTATTTATTATTTATTATTTATTATTTATTATTTATTATTTATTATTTATTATTTATTATTTATTATTTATTATTTATTTTATTTATTATTTATTATTTATTATTCATTATTTATTATTTATTATTTATTATTTATTATTTATTATTTGTTATTTATTATTTATTATTTATTATTTATTATTTATTATTTATTATTTATTATTCATTATTCATTATTTATTATTTATTATTCATTATTCATTATTTATTATTTATTATTTATTATTTATTATTTATTATTTATTATTTATTATTTAATATTTATTATTTATTATTTATTATTTATTATTTATTATTTATTATTCATTATTTATTATTTATTATTTATTATTTATTATTTGTTATTTATTATTTATTATTCATTATTCATTATTTATTATTTATTATTTATTATTTATTATTTATTATTTATTATTTTTTATTTATTATTAATTATTAATTATTAATTATTAATCATTAATTATTAATTATGAATTATGAATTATTCATTATTAATTATTAATTATGAATTATTGATTATTGATTATTAATTATTAATTATGAATTATTCATTATTAATTATTAATTATTAATTATTAATTATTAATTATTAATTAATAATTATTAATTATTAATTATTAATTATTAATTATTAATTATTAATTATTAATTATTAATTATTAATTATTAATTATTAATTATTAATTATTAATTATTAATTATTAATTATTAATTATTAATTATTAATTATTAATTATTAATTATTAATTATTAATTATTAATTATTAATTATTAATTATTAATTATTAATTATTAATTATTAATTATTAATTATTAATTATTAATTATTAATTATTAATTATTAATTATTAATTATTAATTATTAATTATTAATTATTAATTATTAATTATTAATTATTAATTATTAATTATTAATTATTAATTATTAATTATTAATTATTAATTATTAATTATTAATTATTAATTATTAATTATTAATTATGAATTATGAATTATTAATTATCAATTATGAATTATTAATTATTAATTATGAATTATGAATCATGAATTATTAATTATGAATTATGAATTATGAATTATGAATTATTAATTATGGATTATGGATTATGAATCATGAATTATGAATTATAAATTATTAATTATTAATTATTATTTATGAATTATGAATTATGAATTATTAATTATTAATCATTAATTATTAATTATAAATTATAAATTATGAATTATTAATTATTAATTATTAATTTTTAATTATGAATTATGAATTATTAATTATTAATTATTAATTGTTAAATATTAATTGTTAATGAATAATTAATGATTAATGATTAATAATTGTTAATTAATAAAAAAAAATAATAACAAATAATAAATAACAAATAATACATAAGAAATAAGAAATAAGAAATAATAAATAATAAATAATAAATAATAAATAATAAATAACTGATAATTAATAACAAATGAAATAAAATAAATAATACATAATAAATAAGATATAAGAAATAAGAAATAAGAAATAAGAAAAAAGAAAAAAGAAAAAAGAAAAAAGAAATAATGAATAATGAATAATAAATAATAAAGAATAAAGAATAAAGAATAAATAATAAATAATTAATAATAAATAATAAATAATAAATAATGAATAATGAATAATAAATAATGAATAATAAATCATAAATCATAAATCATAAATAAGAAATAAGAAATAAGAAATAAGAAATAATAAAGAATAAATAAGAAATAAGAAATAAAAAATAAGAAATAATAAAGAATACATAATAAAGAATAAATAATAAATAATAAATAATAAATCATGAATAAGAAATAATGAATAATAGATAATAGATAATAAATAATAAACAATAAATAATAAATAAAAAATAATAAAAAATAAATAATAAATAATAAATAATAAATAATAAATAATAAATAATAAATAATAAATAATAAATAATAAATAATAAATAATAAATAATAAATTATAAATTATAAATAATAAATAATAAATAATAAGTAATAAATAATAAATAATAAATAATAAATAATAAATGATAAAAAATAAATAATTAATAATAAATAATAAATAATAAATAATAAATAATAAATAATAAAGAATAAAGAATAAATAATAAATAATAAATAATAAATAATAAATAATAAATAATAAATAATGAATAATAAATAATAAATAATAAATAATAAATAATAAATAATAAATAATAAATAATAAACAATAAATAATAAATAATAAATAATAAACAATAAATAATAAACAATAAATAATAAATAATAAATAATCAACCATAAATAATAAATAATAAAGGATGAATTACAAATAATGAATAATAGCTTCTCAATAATAAATATTAATAAATAAAGAATTCCAATAAATTAAGAATAATTAACAATCAATAATAGATTATATAGAAAATAGATAATAGATGATAGATGCTAGATAATATTCAATAAATTCTCCAATGTATTTCAATCAAAAACAAAAAGGGCAATGTTAAATTTGCAACCCAAAACCACCTGTTTGCAACCCAAAATGGGTTGTTTCGCGCGGTTCTCAACAAATCATAGTTTTGAATGGCCATTCACAACATGTCCAGGTTGCAGAGGGCCATTTAAACATATCAAAACCTTGAAAAGCGGTTCAAGCATCATAATAGGTCCCATGCAACAGTTCACAACCCATCTGAGCAATGGAGGGCCATTTGGAACCCATTAAAAGCTCAACAGTAACTATAGTAGTATGAAAATGGGGTTAAAGAAACCATTGGATGCCATCTTCATTTCCTTTGATATTGTAGTTGAGAGAAAAAAAAATAAAAAAATGGCAATTTCAAAATTAAAACAAATTAATGTGAATGGAAATCAAAAAAAAAATCAATATCAATAAAAATAAAATAAGGGCTTGAATCATCAAAATAGATAATCAAAAAGGCAAAAAAAGGATCCAAAAGCCCAATTTAAATTTTCAACTCTGGGGTTGCAAACGGGGCGGGAAATGTTGTTTGCAACTGAGCTGAGTCGCAAATTGATATGTTTTGCTTGTTGTTATCTTATTTTGTTTTATTTCAATAAAAAGTAAAAATCAAATAATAGAAAAATAATAAATAATAAATAATAAATAATAAATAAATAAATAAATAATAAATAATAAATAATAAATAATAAATAATAAATAATAAATAATAAATAATAAATAATAAATAATAAATAATAAATAATAAATAATAAATAATAAATAATAAATAATAAATAATAAATAATAAATAATAAATAATAAATAATAAATAATAAATAATAAATAATAAATAATAAATAATAAATAATAAATAATAAATAATAAATAATAAATAATAAATAATAAATAATAAATAATAAATAATAAATAATAAATAATAAATAATAAATAATAAATAATAAATAATAAATAATAAATAATAAATAATAAATAATAAATAATAAATAATAAATAATAAATAATAAATAATAAATAATAAATAATAAATAATAAATAATAAATAATAAATAATAAATAATAAATAATAAATAATAAATAATAAATAATAAATAATAAATAATAAATAATAAATAATAAATAATAAATAATAAATAATAAATAATAAATAATAAATAATAAATAATAAATAATAAATAATAAATAATAAATAATAAATAATAAATAATAAATAATAAATAATAAATAATAAATAATAAATAATAAATAATAAATAATAAATAATAAATAATAAATAATAAATAATAAATAATAAATAATAAATAATAAATAATAAATAATAAATAATAAATAATAAATAATAAATAATAAATAATAAATAATAAATAATAAATAATAAATAATAAATAATAAATAATAAATAATAAATAATAAATAATAAATAATAAATAATAAATAATAAATAATAAATAATAAATAATAAATAATAAATAATAAATAATAAATAATAAATAATAAATAATAAATAATAAATAATAAATAATAAATAATAAATAATAAATAATAAATAATAAATAATAAATAATAAATAATAAATAATAAATAATAAATAATAAATAATAAATAATAAATAATAAATAATAAATAATAAATAATAAATAATAAATAATAAATATTAAATAATGAATAATAAATAATAAATAATAAATAATAAATAATAAATAATAAATAATAAATAATAAATAATAAATAATAAATAATAAATAATAAATAATAAATAATAAATAATAAATAATAAATAATAAATAATAAATAATAAATAATAAATAATAAATAATAAATAATAAATAATAAATAATAAATAATAAATAATAAATAATAAATAATAAATAATAAATAATAAATAATAAATAATAAATAATAAATAATAAATAATAAATAATAAATAATAAATAATAAATAATAAATAATAAATAATAAATAATAAATAATAAATAATAAATAATAAATAATAAATAATAAATAATAAATAATGAATAATAAATAATAAATAATAAATAATAAATAATAAATAATAAATAATAAATAATTAATAATAAATAATAAATGATAAATAATAAATAATAAATAATAAATAATAAATAATAAATAATAAATAATAAATAATAAATCATAAATAAAAAATAATAAATAATAAATAATAAATAATAAATAATAAATAATAAATAATAAATAATAAATAATAAATAATCAATAATAAATAATAAATAATAAATAATAAATAATAAATAATAAATAATAAATAATAAATAATAAATAATAAATAATAAATAATAAATAATAAATAATAAATAATAAATAATAAATAATAAATAATAAATAATAAATAATAAATAATAAATAATAAATAATAAATAATAAATAATGAATAATGAATAATAAATAATAAATAATAAATAATAAATAATAAATAATAAATAATAAATAATAATTAATAATTAATAATTAATAATTAATAAATAATAAATAATAAATAATCAATAATCAATAATAAATAATAAATAATGAATGATAAATAATAAATAATAAATAATAAATAATAAACAATAAATGAAAAATAATAAATAATAAATAATAAATAATAAATAATAAATAATAAATAATAAATAACAAATAACAAATAATAAATAATAAATAATAAATAATCAATAATCAATAATGAATAATAAATAATAAATAATAAATAATAAATAATAAATAATAAATAATTAATAATTAATAATAAATGATTAATCATAAATAATAAATAATAAATAATAAATAATAAGTAATAAGTAATAAATAATAAATAATAAACAATAAATAATAAACAATAAATAATAAATAATAAATAATAAATAATCAATAATAAATTATAAATAATAAATCATAAATAATAAATAATAAATAATAAATCATAAATAATAAATAATAAATAATAAAAAATAAATAATAAATAATAAATAATAAATAATAAATAATAAATAATAAATAATAAATAATAAATAATAAATAATAAATAATAAATAATAAATAATAAATGATAAATAATAAATAATAAATAATAAATAATAAATAATAAATAATAAATAATAAATAATAAATAATAAATAATAAATAATAAATAATAAATAATAAATAATAAATAATAAATAATAATTAATAATTAATAATTAATAATTAATAAATAATAAATAATAAATAATAAATAATCAATAATCAATAATAAATAATAAATAATAAATAATAAATAATAAATAATAAATGATAAATAATAAATAATAAATAATAAATAATAAATAATAAATGAAAAATAATAAATAATAAATAATAAATAATAAATAATAAATAATAAATAATAAATAACAAATAATAAATAATAAATAATAAATAATCAATAATCAATAATGAATAATGAATAATAAATAATCAATAATAAATAATAAATAATAAATAATTAATAATTAATAATAAATGATTCATAATAAATAATAAATAATAAATAATAAATAATAAGTAATAAGTAATAAATAATAAATAATAAATAATAAATAATAACCAATAAATAATAAATAATAAATAATAAATAATCAATAATCAATTATAAATAATAAATCATAAATAATAAATAATAAATAATAAATAATAAATCATAAATAATAAATAATAAATAATAAATAATAAATAATAAATAATAAATAATAAATAATAAATAATAAATAATAAATAATAAATAATAAATAATAAATAATAAATAATAAATAATAAATAATAAATAATAAATAATAAATAATAAATAATAAATAATAAATAATAAATAATAAATAATAAATCATAAATAATAAATCATAAATCATAAATAATAAATCATAAATAATAAATAATAAATAATAAATAATAAATAATAAATAATAAATAATAAATAATAAATAACAAATAATAAATAATAAATAATAAATAATAAATAATAAATAATAAATAATAAATAATAAATAATAAATAATAAATAATAAATAATAAATAATAAATAATAAATAATAAATAATAAATAATAAATAATAAATAATAAATAATAAATAATAAATAATAAATAATAAATAATAAATAATAAATAATAAAATAAATAATAAATAATAAATAATAAATAATAAATAACAAATAAGAAATAAAAAATAATAAATAATAAATAATCAATAATCAATAATGAATAATAAATAATCAATAATAAATAATAAATAATAAATAATTAATAATTAATAATAAATGATTAATAATAAATAATAAATAATAAATAATAAATAATAAGTAATAAATAATAAATAATAAATAATAAATAATAACCAATAAATAATAAATAATAAATAATAAATAATCAATAATCAATTATAAATAATAAATCATAAATAATAAATAATAAATAATAAATAATAAATCATAAATAATAAATAATAAATAATAAACAATAAATAATAAATAATAAATAATAAATAATAAATAATAAATAATAAATAATAAATAATAAATAATAAATAATAAATAATAAATAATAAATAATAAATAATAAATAATAAATAATAAATAATAAATAATAAATAATAAATAATAAATAATAAATAATAAATAATAAATAATAAATAATAAATAATAAATAATAAATAATAAATAATAAATAATAAATAATAAATAATAAATAATAAATAATAAACAATAAATAATAAATAATAAATAATAAATAATAAATAATAAATAATAAATAATAAATAATAAATAATAAATAATAAATAATAAATAATAAATAATAAATAATAAATAATAAATAATAAATAATAAATAATAAATAATAAATAATAAATAATAAATCATAAATCATAAATAATAAATAATAAATAATAAATCATAAATCATAAATCATAAATAATAAATCATAAATAATAGATCATAAATCATAAATAATAAATCATAAATAATAAATAATAAATAATAAATAATAAATAATAAATAATAAATAATAAATAACAAATAACAAATAATAAATAATTAATAATAAATAATAAATAATAAATAATAAATAATAAATAATAAATAATAAATAATAAATAATAAATAATAAATAATAAATAATAAATAATAAATAATAAATTAATAAATAATAAATAATAAATAATAAATAATAAATAATAAATAATAAATAATAAATAATAAATAATAAATAATAAATAATAAATAATAAATAATAAATAATAAATAATAAATAATAAATAATAAATAATAAATAATAAATAATAAATAATAAATAATAAATAATAAATAATAAATAATAAATAATAAATAATAAATAATAAATAATAAATAATAAATAATAAATAATAAATAATAAATAATAAATAATAAATAATAAATAATAAATAATAAATAATAAATGATAAATAATAAATAATAAATAATAAATAATAAATAATAAATAATAAATAATAAATAATAAATAATAAATAATAAATAATAAATAATAAATAATAAATAATAAATAATAAATAATAAATAATAAATAATAAATAATAAATAATAAATAATAAATAATAAATAATAAATAATAAATAATAAATAATAAATAATAAATAATAAATAATAAATAATAAATAATAAATAATAAATAATAAATAATAAATAATAAATAATAAATAATAAATAATAAATAATAAATAATAAATAATAAATAATAAATAATAAATAATAAATAATAAATAATAAATAATAAATAATAAATAATAAATAATAAATAATAAATAATAAATAATAAATAATAAATAATAAATAATAAATAATAAATAATAAATAATAAATAATAAATAATAAATAATAAATAATAAATAATAAATAATAAATAATAAATAATAAATAATAAATAATAAATAATAAATAATAAATAATAAATAATAAATAATAAATAATAAATAATAAATAATAAATAATAAATAATAAATAATAAATAATAAATAATAAATAATAAATAATAAATAATAAATAATAAATAATAAATAATAAATAATAAATGATAAATAATAAATAATAAATAATAAATAATAAATAATAAATAATAAATAATAAATAATAAATAATAAATAATAAATAATAAATAATAAATAATAAATAATAAATAATAAATAATAAATAATAAATAATAATAAAACAATTTAATCCATATCATTCAAAATATGAATACAAGACAAAATATAAAAAGAAAGAATGAAAAAAATAAATAATTTAAAATTAATTAATTAATTGAATTGAAAATATAAATGTATAAAAAATCATAAATAAATAAATTTAAAAAAATGAAATGAATAAATAAATAAATAATTATATCAAAAATCAATTCATGAAATAAATTAAAATATAAAGAAAAATATAAATTAAATTAATATAAATAAAATAAATATAAAGAAAATATGTATATATAAATTATATATAAATAAAATACGTATAAATAAAATATATATAAATAATATATATATCTATCAAATATATATAAATAAAAAATATCTAAATCAAATATATATAAATAAAATATATATAAATAAAATATATATAAATCAAATATTTATAAATAAAATATATACAAATAAAACATATATAAATAAAATATATATAAATAAAATATATATAAATAAAATATATATAAATAAAATATATATAAATTAAATATATATAAATTAAATATATATAAATAAAATATATATAAATAAAATATATAAAAATCAAATTTACATATATGAAATATATATAAATAAAATATATATAAATAAAATATATATAAATAAACTATATTTAAATAAAATATATATAAATAAAAAATATATAAATAAAAAATAAATAAATAAAATATATATGAATAAAATTAAATCAAAATTTAAATCAAAATTGTTTTTCTTCGCCATTAACTACCCAAAATGGGTCGCGTGGCGCGGCTCGCAACCCAGAATGTTAATGGCTGCATTCACAACCCACCTCAGTCGCGAATGGCCGTTTGCAACTGAAATGGGTCGCAAATTGCGCCACGAGACCCATTTCTGGCAGTGAACGGGAGTCGCAAGTCGCTCATTTAACAATGGATGGTCCTAAATTCAATGAGATTGTCATTTTCAATTTTTTTAATTTTTTAATGAATTTTTGTGGATAAGATAATAAATCAAAAAAAACTGAAGGAAAATATTAGGAATATCTTTTTTTGTTTATTTATCTTCTTGAGGGCTTAAAAAAAATGAATTAAAAAACCAAATAAAAGGATCCAAAGGTACAATGAAAAATTTGGTTTTTTTGAGTTATTTTATTTTTTCAATGCAGTTTTTAAGGTAAGGAAATACATCCAAAAAACCTGAAAAAATATAAGCAAGTTCTTTGATTGTTTGCTTGTCTTGATAAAATTTGAAAGCACAAAAAAAACAATCAAAAAGGTAAAATGAAATATCCAAACTCCATTGGGAAAATTGATTTCTTTAATTTATTTGATTTTTTGAATGAATTCTTTAAGGTAAAGAAATGCATCCAAATAATCTGAAAAAAATATTAGGAAGTAAGTTGATTTTTTAATTAAAACTAAATTAGAGCTGAAATAACCAAAAGTATAATTCAAAAGGCTAAAATAAAGTTCTCAAACTCCATTGGAATATTTATTTTTATTTATTTTATTTATGTTTTGGATGAATTTTTGAAGGTAAAAGAATACATCCAAAAAATATAAAAAAATTATTAAAAAATCTTTCATTTTTTATTAAAATTTATTGAAGCTCCAATAACCAAAAAAAATAATTCAAAATGCAAAAAAAAAAGATCCCAAACTCCATTGAACTGAATTGAATTGTCTTTTTGCAGTTTTTTTCTTTTTTTTTTAAGGTTTTGATTTTATTAATTTTTGTTATTAAATTTTTAAAGCGGTTCTAATGCCTTGAAAATTATTAAAGATATATTTTGTGGTTTCTATCTACCCCTAATCACCCATAAAATGGCCTATTTCGGGCTATCTTTCCCCAAATGGGCCAAAAGTGTTGTTCACAACTCAGGTGGGTTGCAAAGGGCATTTAAAAACTCAAATGGGTCGCAAACGGCTGCTTGCAACCCATTCACAACCTGGGGTTGTGAATTTAACACTTTCCAATAAAAAATATTTGTAATACAATATTTCAATTCTTACAACGGAATCAAAGTTTTTGTTTGCTTTCTTTAAAAAACTTCAAAATGTTTTAGAAAATACCTATTTGTGAATTGGAATAAGAATATAGTTTTTCAAATGAGAAATACAAAATTATTTTAATGACTTCCTTTTAATTATATTTCTTTTAAATAGATGGACTAATTTTGATCAGAACATTGAATAGGGGTTGAGCTTTGGTCAGTTTCAATTCTTCAAAGCCTTTTTTGATGTGATTGGGAAATGAAAAACTGATGAGGTCCTTGCTGCGGTTGGCTTTCATTCCTAGAAGTATGTTGACATTGTGGGCGGAGGCATCACGGAAATTCTCAAGGAAGCCTGCTTTAAGTTGCTTGAAATTGCCTACAACCAGAAGAAGAGGTGGGTGACAGAGTCATGGTGGAGATATAAACAGGGGTCCAAGTCACTTTCATTGAAACCTTTGCTTTTGATCCAACCAACAAGTGTCTTATACCAGTTGAGAGTTGCTTTTTTTAAGCCATATAAAGATTTTTTTAGCTTCAGGAATTTGCAAGATCTCTTGGATCCAACAGGTGTTTTGATATAGAAATTCTCCTCAAGAGGAGCGTGGAGGGGGGTGGATTTGTTTGCTTCTTCCCAGAATTCTAGGTCCTTGGCCGTACTCAGCTCTTTTTCAATGGAGGGAACCCATCCAGGGCTTTTTGAGAGCCTCATGAATGTTGGAGGGAACTTCATCTGACTTAAAATAGTCGTATATGTGAGGATGTTTGAGCAGATGTTGTTCTCTCAATTGAGGACGGAGTGAGTTTTGGATTGTCTGATCAGGGTTTTTAGTTTCTGTTTCAGAGGAAGCAGGTGAGTTAATGATTGAAGGTTTTGTTTCTTTGGGAGAAGTTGAGCTTTGATGTACTGTAGTTGAGGTGATTGAGACGGAGCGGCAGCAGCAACATTGGGGATTGGAGTCTCAAGATCATTGATTGGTTCTAGAGGTAAGTTTTTGGTCTTCAAGAACTCTAAATGTTTTTTTTTTGATAATTTTGCCAGACATTGAGATTAATTTGTAAGACAGCAGTCAATGATTGCAGCCAATGAGTATTCCTTCAGCGCCTTTATCTGACAATTTTGAGGGAATTTTGGAGTCACTGAGAAGATGAATGGACTTGAATCTGAGGGGTTTGAGCTATTTGGCAGGGATGCTGGCCTTGTGAATCAGTTCCCAGGGGGTTTTGTCTCCTTTAATTGTTGGGATTTGATCCAGTGCAAAGAAGCAGCTTTAAATGAAAATTTGCCAGTAGCTTTTGGGGATGGCTGAATCTCTAAAGACAGATCTGATTGATTCCATGATAGTTCGGTTGGTGGGTTTGGACTTCCTGTTGTTTTGGGGATGATTTTGTTTGCTGATTAGATGATTGGTTGCATTGGACTTGAAGTATGTAAACAGGGATTAATTAACAAAATCCCCACCACTGTCTGTGATCACCTCTATTAGATAGTGCCCTTTCCTCTTTGCTTCATTATAAATCATGAACATGATTGTTGCAGAGGCAGCATCCTTAGAGGGCAGGGGAAAGGTGGATAGGTAGCCAGATTTTTTTTCAGCAAAAGTGAGAGAGTATTTCATACCACCCTTGTTCATTGGGTTGAGAGGCCCCATTAAGTCCATGTGGAGTCTGTCAAAGACCCTGTTTGCGGGCAATTGTTTTTCCTCAAAGGTGGATTTGGTGATTTTGGATTTCTTGAAAGCTACACATTCAAATTTTTGCTTGATCTCTTGGTTGAGACTTAGCTCTAGATGTTTTTCCATCCATTCCAGGCTGGCATGGCCAAGTTTCTTATGAATATTGGAGAGTTTGGACTGATTAAGATAGCAGATTTTGTCAGAGAGTGCGGGCATGTGGTCCAGGACAAGTAAGTTTTTGCAAATAGTCCCTTTGAAGATAAGCTTGTTTTTGAGTTTTACTGCAAAGGCAGGGGTGTTGATCTTTGAGTTAATAAAAAGACTGCAGCCCTTCTTCTTCAGTGCACCCATTGAGATGAGGTTTACTGTTGCTTCAGGAACCCATGCGCAGTTTTCAAGGTGGATGACTTTATCTTTTATGCAGAATTTAGAAGTGCCCAATCCGTCCCCCTTCTTACCAGTTTTGATTTTTTTGTCACCAAACTGGATGGGTAGATTGCTGAAGGGAGTCTTGTCTTTTATCATTTGGATTGAGCAGCCGCTTTCCAAGATGAATTGGTTATTGTACAGTTCACCTCTGTGGTTGAAAGAGCAAAAAAATGAGTAGAAGTGAGCTTCTTACTTCTTTTTGGAGCCTTTTCTGGATTTATTAGGAGGGTTCTCAGGTTGCAGGTCTGGAAACTCTACCCAGCAAGGGGACTGGGGGTATGATTTAACTAAGGGATTGTGCTTTCTGTTTTTTCACTTTGGCACGTTGGGGTCTTGATAGTTTTGATGATAGAGCGCAGAAGAGGTGTCTGAGGAACCTTTGTTTTTGGACTGTACTTCATTCCAGTGCTGTAACAAGTGGTTAAGGACTAGAGTGACAGTTAGATTGGCTCTTGAGTTCATGATCTGGGACCTTGTTGATTTGATAGGATCAGTTAGTTTGAAAAAGATACAATAGCTCAGAATGTCCAATGGCAGATCTATGCCAACTTTGTGGAGTTTTCCAAGGTGTAGTTTTACGGAGGTAACAAAACCATCTATGTTTTTTTGGTCAAATTTTAAGTACAGGAACTCAAATAAAATCCAAGCCCTGTTGGCAGCTTGACTGGAGGCAATGTAATTCTTTGCTGCAAGCAAAATCAGTTTGGACAAGTCCTTGTTTTCTTGAGTTATGATGTTGGTGTGAGTAGCTGGATTTATCTTAGACATGAGGTAGCTGGTAGTCTCATTGTTGTTGGTAATTAGCTTGAGAGGGTCTCCTGAGTTCATTAGATGAAGGATGCCACACATTTTGAACAATTGCTCCATCTTCTTCTTCCAGACTGAATAGTTACATTTGGTGAGAAGAGGAGTTGATTCCATGAGAGACTTGAAGTTGCCTTCTCCGCCTGGTCCAGGTAATTCAGAAGAGTGAGCCATGGTTGTTGAGATGTGAGAATCTTTTGGCTTTTAACTGTGTAAAAGTTAAATATTTCTGGGAAACCTAGACCAGGCTGATTTTCCAGAGATAGCAACAAAAGATGAGCAGACGCAGAGGATAGACAAGATCAACCTCAACATAGTAAGGGAAGGAAGAAAACACCAACACAAATGACATTTCTGCAGGCTGGATTATGGCCAATGGAGTGACTGGGAAGAACTGAATGGACAAATACTTACTGTAGAAAAAAAGAAAGAAAATGAGAAAAATTGAATGTAGACTGAATAATTGAGCAGCCATTTACTAAGCACTATTGCGGAACTCTCTTCATGACCTGTGACTGATCCAACCTGAGCAAGAATTGAGCTAGAGAGGTCTTTGCGACTGTGAGTGAGCTTTTGATGTATATTTGACAAGGGTGAAGGAACCTACAGTAATTTGCGATTCATCGTGATCAAGTCTTTGGTTGGAGAGGTTGATGAGCGCTGAAGGAAGTCAATGTAAGTAGCTGGTGGTGGTTTAAGGTGAAGGGTCAGCCTCATCTGTCCCCTTGCAATTGAGATAATAGTTTGATGCCAAGGAGCCCCACGGGGTGACTGGCTAGTTTTGTGCAATTCCTTGACAGTTCACAAGTGAGATGGTTCAGACAGAAGTGACGCAGTAACCGCAACAAAGAAAGAAATGAGGCAGACAGAAGAGTAATGCAGGAAAGAATTGACAAATTTAACTAAAGCAATAGGTCCCCCCTGAAAAATTCTTCCCTCTGTTATGAAAAACTCATAATCTCCTGTCCATACCAATCTCACTACTATTTAAATATAAAAGAAACTAAATCAAAAAAATCTCTTGATGGAAAAAATCTCATTGAAGCAATCATCCAGGAACCCCTGAATTCTATTTTTCCCTAAAAAATTAACAATAAGGATGGAAAAATAACTTGATTATTCTTTTCTCACCCTGATTAAATTAAAATTCTCAAACTTTTTCCTACTCTTCTAATGATGGAATGAAACTATAAAAAAAATCAAGTTTGTCATGTGCATTTTGGATCTTTTTTGGGAAAAACATTTTTCTAGCTGTTTTCTATCTCAAGAGAAAAAAGAAAACTATGCATGGTCACTGACTAAACTTTGGGAAATTTCAGAAGACCAAGAACCCAGTTTCATTGTTACAGACAAAGAATAAGCACTAATGAGTTCTAGTACAAATGTTTTCCCTTCCTTTCATCATCTTCTGTGTCTCTGGAATATTTTTAAAATTTTTCAAACCCATTGCAGGAAGAATTTCAAATCAGAAGATGAATCAAATCTTTTCCATAAACAATGGAATCAGTTGGTCCATTCAAAATCTGAATTAAATTAAAACAAGAACTTCATTACACTTTCTCTTATCTTTAATCCCCCTATATCATAATATCTTCTTTAGAACTGGCTCCCAACAAAAACCAAATTTTTATCTTATTTTTCCAAAAAACAATTTCACTTTTGAAATAAAATTAACTCAATAATAGAAAAAAACACTCTTAAATTAATGTTTTCTTCAATCATCTATTGGCTCTTTTTATAATTTAGTTCTGGAAATTTACAATTGAATCAACATCAAAATCCATGAGAAAGCTATCAAAGCCTCTGAGAAAGGATTCAAGCATCTTGTTGATTTAATTCTCTGTGTGGCTCATTTCTCTGGGAAAATTACTCAATTTTACCTCAAAAACATTCATTCATTTCATCATGTTCCTGAATATTCCACCACTTGCACCAAATATGATTAATTTTCTTTGTAGGGTATTCCATGCATTCACCAAGCAAAATTAGCTATCAGAAAGGGTGACCTCTTCCAAATTGAAGATTTTTGTCCTCAATGGCATATCAAAGCTTCCTTCTCAGTTAGATTTTTAATTTTTTTTATTAAAGCTCACATGATTAATTTCCTGATTAATTTTGATTTTGCTTTCTCCAGTCAACTTTGAACCCTGATTCTAATTATTAATCAGAAAAAATTTATGTTCCAACCAAAACAAGTAATGAATAACTATTTCTGACTGAAATTTTTTCAGAATTCTGCAAGTTGGTACCTGGAGAACAGCAATAATACCTGAGTTAAAACCAGAACCTATACAGTGGAAACTATCAAATTTTTCTGGTTTCAGAGCCCAAATCCACTTAAATATCCAAAATAACAGGAAGAACTAAAGGAGGAGCCAACAAGTTCAAGAAGATCCCTCAGTCCTCAATTAAACAAGATTCATCAGGTTTTGAATATTTGCAAGAATCACAGAGGAGCGGAAGGCCTAAAAAGAAATTCACAGCAAGTTAAAAGTTCAGTAAACATCTTTTGAAAACAACTTAAAACTTGAGATTTCATAATTAATATTTGGGCTGTGATAAATTGACAAACACAAGTTGACAAAGGGCATGAAAATCTGTTCACAACCTATTTGAGTGGTAAAAAGAGGTCCAGAACTCAAAGAGTCGTGAAATAAAAAATTAATGACATTGGCAACCCCTAGGGGTTGCTTGTGCTTAGCTTGACACTTTTGACCCATTTGGGTAAATACAGCCCCAAATGGGTCTTTTTAGGGGGTAATGAAGTGTCCCTCGGCACCTGTGGACCCCATTTGAGTGCCTTCAACCCCTATTTGTGATTCTTTTTTCAATTCTTTCAATTTTTTTCAATTTTTTATTTTTTATTTTTTATTTATTTTTTTATTTTTTTATTTTTTTATTTTTTATATTTTCATATTTTTATATTTTTATATTTTATTTTTATATTTTTATATTTTTATATTTTTATATTTTTATATTTTTATATTTTTTTATTTTTATATTTTTATATTTTTATATTTTTATATTTTTATATTTTTATATTTTTATATTTTTATATTTTTATATTTTTATATTTTTATATTTTTATATTTTTATATTTTTATATTTTTTTATTTTTTTTATTTTTTTATTTTTTTATTTTTTTATTTTTTTATTTTTTTATTTTTTTATTTTTTTATTTTTTTATTTTTTTATTTTTTTATTTTTTTATTTTTTTATTTTTTTATTTTTTTATTTTTTTATTTTTTTATTTTTTTATTTTTTTATTTTTTTATTTTTTTTATTTTTTTATTTTTTTATTTTTTTATTTTTTTATTTTTTTATTTTTTTATTTTTTTATTTTTTTATTTTTTTATTTTTTTATTTTTTTATTTTTTTATTTTTTTATTTTTTTATTTTTTTATTTTTTCATTTTTTTATTTTTTTATTTTTTTATTTTTTTATTTTTTTTATTTTTTTTATTTTTTTATTTTTTTATTTTTTTTTAATTTTTTTAATTTTTTGTTTTTTAATTTTTTAATTTTTTAATTTTTTTAATTTTTTCAATTTTTTAATTTTTTTAATTTTTTGATTTTTTTAATTTTTTACTTATTTACATTTATTTTAACTTGAATATTTTTCTCACAACCTTGGAGTTGTGAACAAGTTTTTAACTGCATGAAACAACTCAAAATGGGTTGTATGGCCCAACTCATGAACGATCTGAGTTGTGAATGGCCATTCACAACTATGTGGGTTTTGGGAAGCCATACATGTCTCAAATGGGTTATGAACTGTGCCACAAAGTCCATTTGGATTCATCTAACAGTTTTATAGGGTTGTGAATTTATGAAAAATCTTAATATTTTTCAAGTATGAATTCAGGTGTCAAGAAAGTGGAAGGGGAAAGAAAAGGAAAACATTGAGGGATCAGAGTAAGAGGTAAATTTATATATGTACTTATTTTTTCTGAAAGTGGAATTTACTTTTTTAATGATTACCTTTCATTTTTTTGAAAAAAAGGATGATTTTCTAACTGAAGAGCAATATTCAAAAGATGAAGAGCTTCCAGATTTAGATTTTATTCAGAATGTGGTATTTTCTTTGGTTTTTGTTGATTTTTTTATATCATTTCTTATTAATGCTTTCATTGAATCTTCTCCCAGAGGTATGTAGCCGTTGTAAAAAAGAGGGTTGCTTCTCCTGAATACAATCCTGGGACAAGAATCAAGAGAAAAAAGCAAGCAACTGAAGATGATGATGCTCCTTACAATCATCCTGGAAGGAATTTATCAGCACAAAAAGCAACAAAAGTAAAGAAGAAAGTGATCAAATTTGATTATTTCTCTTTTTTTGAGTCTTTCTGATTGTTTTTGTATTTGTTCTCTAGGTTTCCTGTACACTATTTTATTCTTCCTCTCAAATTTTTGACCAATTATCAATTGAAGAATTGAGTGGTATCTTTAAAACATATTTTATTTTATGAAAAATTCTGATTTTTTATTTCCAATACAAGGAAATTTCTTACCCAAAAACAGCTATTCCACACGTTTAACATGTTCAAAATAGCATAGGAGATTGCAACTGTGGATTGAGAGAAGCGGCCACTTTTTTGAGGAGAAAATTAGAAGAAGGGTGTGGACTCAGGAAATAAATTGCAAAAGAGATTGATTCAAACCCACTTTTCAAGGAAACAAGATTACTGCATTAATTCTGGGCTGAAAATTTCCAAGAAGCTAGAAGGCAACTGAAACCCCTTTCTGCCCCAGCTCCCATAAATATGTGGATGAAATTTAAATGCCATGGTTTCCTTCTTGCTGAAACATAAAATTGTCCTGTTTTTCTTTTTTTTTTCTTGAATGCCTTGCACTTATCTTCCTCTGGATTCCCCCTCAACTCCAAATTCCAAATATTCTCCTATTTGCTTCATTATTTTAGAATATTTCAAAAATATAGTCTCCTTCAAGGTCAATTCTCATCATTGGCCAGCTCCCAAATTTTATCCAATGAGAAAAAGCTTTTTGAACAAAATCTTGGATAAGATTTATTCAGATAATTTTAGACCTTGGTGAATATTTTTTTTCCCCTCAAAAAAATCCACCAGAAACATAAAAACAACCATAGTTGAAAATCATTTAATTTCTTGATCCATATTTGTTATTTTTATGTATTGAAATGTGGAAAAATGGAGAAGAAAAAATGTGTACCAAAAATTTCTAAGAGCTTGAATCACCAAAAATAATTGATTAAAAAGTCAAAAAAAAGGATCCAGAAGTCCCATGATAAATTTGTTTCTTTTTGAATTTGTGGATTTTTTGAATGAATTCTTTAAGGTGAAAGAATACAACCAATAATCTGAAAAATATCAAAATTCTCTTAAATTTTTTTTTAGCTTTCTCAGAGCTTGAAAAAAAAAAAAGGAATTAAAAAGGAAAACTAAAGGGATCCAAAAATTGAATGAAAAAGTTTTTTTTTGATTTTTTGATTAGATTTTGGAAGGCTTTCTAATGCTCCCCAATTTATCAAAGAAATTTTCAAGTTTTCAAGAGAACCAGCTATTGGAATTCAGCTTCAGAATTCAAAAAAAATAATTTTAAAAACAATTGTGAAATAAAGTATTTGTCTGTGTGGGCATGAACGGGTGCCAACATAAAAAAGCTGTGATATGAAGGATTGAACCTTTGAGAAAAATGATGCCACAAACTTTAAATAAAATATCCCAAGAAGTTCCCTGAATAAATGATACAAAAACGAAATAACTTATCAGGGAATTGAATGAAACAATTCTTCAATAGTGGATTTCATTTTTCCATAAAATCAAGTTCTTGCCACAAAATACTTCCCAATCCTTCACACCCCTTGTCAAACTTCATGCTTTTGAAAAATTATCTGCAGTCTAAATTGGAACATAATTCTACAAGGGAACTCCTTCTCTACCCATTTTCAAGTCTGATAAATAAATTTCATCAACAATAATCAATAAACATATAGGAATTTTAACTCACAGGAAAATGAAAAGGTAAGAAAATTGCTTGAGAGATCCAGAATATTGGGAATTCTTAAAAATCTTTATGAACATGAAGATTATGCTAAAGTCTCATCCCATTCTTGGCTGAAACGTTCACACCATCAGAATGAATTTTTTCTAGAACTTGATCAAAAAGAGAAGGATGACCAAATTTGTTCCAAAGACCCTGATAAAACAAATTGATTTTTTGAGACTGACATTGAAACTCATTTCTGGAATCTAAAGGTTTCGCCCAAAAAATGGTGGTAGAGAGGATAATAACCACATCTAGGATCTCTCGGCGGATAATAGACATATTCAAAATAATTGACAACAGAACTTGGAAGCCAAGAAATCAATCTATTCCCCCTTGGACTCATAGAAAAAGAATAATTTAAATATTATGGAGCTAGATTGATGGATTAATTGAAGTAAGCCTGCAGTTTCTTGCTGGGAGATGAGTTGCCAAAATTCCTATCCATGTGCTCCATCAAAAATGTTGCCTTGTGAATTTCTGGTACAACCATTACTTCAATTCTTGTTGGGTACTCAAGGAGAATATTGTTAGGCCAGTGTTAAATTCACAACCTCAAAACCCTTGTTCACTACCCAAAATGAGTTGCGTGACGCAATTTGCGACCCATTTTGGGGCGCAAACAGCCATTTTGGACCCATTTTAGTCGCAAAACACCATTGGCGACACAGGTGGTTTGTGAATGGCCGTTTGCGACCCATTCTGGGTCGCAAACCGCATCACGCAACTCATTTTGGGTAGTGAATGGCAAAAAAAAATTTATTTAATTATTTATTTCATTTTATTTATATGGATGATGATAAATTCACAACTCCCAGTTTTGTGGGAGTCGTGTAGGGCCCTACACATCCCAATGGACACGTGGAGGCCCATAGACGCGTCTACACGCGCCCAAGGGGTTGTCTCAAACACGCGCAACCCCCGGGGGACCATATACCCCCTGTACACACCGGTTTCGAGCTGTGTTTTGGGGTGTGCCGCACCCCAGGGGTTGTGCCAAGCTTTTTGGGTCCCCCTGGATCACATTTGGGTTCCATCAAACCAAATTTGGGATCAAGGCATAATATGTGGGACTGTTGGACCTCACCTAGAAATCCCCAAGTGACATCAAAGTGATTATAAAGTGAAATAAATTTAATATGTGAACCAAATCATTGAAACTAAAGGGAAACTGCAAAAGAAATATCCCAAAAAATTGATCTTTCTCAACTTGAAAGTGAGCAAAATTGGTAGTTGTTCAAGTGAAAGTTGGATTGAATACTGGAGTAGCATTGCATTTTTTTTTATTATGTGAACAGTGGCAAGCCCTCCTTGTTGTAACATGGCTGCATTGAAGGAATACAATGATAGTGCCATGAAAAAAGCTGGGGACATGAAGGATTTGGCTAATGAAACATTGGAAGCCCCAATTGCATCCTCATCAAGGATGACAATCAAGGAAAAGAATGTTTCACAAATGGAGATGACCTCTGGTGGCAAGTAAAATTTTATGTTACCAGTCTTTGCCATATTTAATTTGATTGAAACTAATGGAGTGCGTGCCATCAATAAAACTATGTAAATATGACAGAACCACTCCACCAACCTCCCATGAGAGCTTTTCCTACTAGGGGAGAGGCACAAAACCATTGTCAAACATGGGCAATGAAGCATGGTTATGCTTTAAAATTTTTCAACTCAAAGGGTGAAAAATATGTGGATCTAGCCTGTGATATATACATGGTTTGTACTCTGGGCATTGCTCACCAAATGGTCAAGGAAAAATCACACAAAAAAGTTTGGGTGCAAATTTCATGAAGGCAGACCCCTTGTGGGAAATCTCCTAATGAAATGATCACCATAACCATGAACCATCTCCACACCCCTCAGTGCATCCTCTCCTGAGGAGAATCTTTGGGGTAGCCCTAGAAAATCTTAAAGAAGGCATGAAAGATGGGAAAAATACAATTCAAATCAAAAGAAAATTGAGCAAGATTGAAGGTGGTGAATATGTTGCTTACAAAACAATCTATGGCACTAAGCGTAAGGTAGAACTTGAAGAACTGAAGTGATAAATTGTTATGGAGGTCCTCTTTGAAAAATGTGGTAATTCAGGTTTGGTTTTTGAGAAAAAATCAGTGGAGAGGGTCACTTGGAGGCCCTATTCTTGGCTCTACCCAAGTAATCAATGCTTTTAAAGGAATTCCATCATATAGCTATGATGGATTGTACTTAGAAGAAAAATAAGTACAACATCTGCCTATTGCCCATCCTAGGAATTAATTACAACCAGAACACTATCACAAGAGCTCTTGTTCTCATAACAAGAGATATTTTTGAGTTCTACAGTTGGTCTGTAAATTTTCTAAAGGAGTTGGCTTATGATCCTGAGAGACTTCCCAAAGTCTTTGTGACAGACTGGGAAAAAGCTTTGATCCATGCTCTTTAACAAATATTCCCTGAGTCAACCAGACAGTGCTGTGAATTGAACCTGTCTAAAAACATACAAGCAAACTGTAAAGTGCGCTTTGAAAATGATTTTTAAGGAGTGCAAAGCTTTATGTCTCTTTTGGCTAAGTATGGGGCCTCAAAAACCAAGGAGGAGGTAGAGGTCAATGATGCATAACTTGGATTAAGTGCCAAATCACTGCCTCTACTTTTAATCTTCCTAGTTTTGGGTTGCTTAAATTATGACTTGTATAAAGTGTTTTTTGGCAGACCATGAGGATGTACTTGAGTATATGGATCATGATATCTTCCGTATCAAATTGAAATTTGTAACGGCTTGGACTTGAAAAAACCCACACTTTGGAAATAAAACAACCTCTTGGGTTGAAGGGGCCAATGCTACTATAAAAAAATTCCTTGAAAACTTGTTGGAAACATGTTGGATGTTTGGAAAATCCTAGAGGGCACAGTTTCCAATCAAATTAAATTGGTTCAGGCTTCTCTTTACAACTCTTGGATAAATATTGGAATAGCTCTTCCTACTGAACTGTCACCCATGTGATAAAAGGTGTCTTTACAAGCAATCAAACTTTTTGGGGATCAATTAGAGAGGTAAAAGTGTAACCATGATGGGGAAGTTTGCACCAAGTCATACTCAATGATTTTGAGTTATCCCTGTCCTCAAAAATAGGGGACCTGCTAGCGTCAAGATGTCCATTGCCCCTGAAGATGTTCATACTCAGTGGATGTTGGATTATGACCCTTGAATTTCTAGTTCTGTAAGTTGATTTAATTTGGATTGATGGATTTTTCAAATCACTTTGTGATTAATGATTTTTGAATGATGATTGCTACTTGACTAATTTCGGATTCTATTGATTTTTGAAAGGTTGATGTGGATGAAATTCTCAGCAATTCTCAGTTACATGAAAATCTCAATGCAATGATCTTGGCTCATCCTGAAAAAGATTATTGGGGGCTGTTGAGGCACTTGATTAACAAGAGATAAAATTATTAATCAAAGCCAATACTAGAACCTACAGTCTTGCAATCAATCGGAGGCCGTCCAGAATCAACAGATACCCGGAAAGATCCTTCTTGATTTGAATACTTTCAAAAGGAAATTAAGTGGGAAAATAGAATTAGAAGGGAACCAAAGAAGGAAATTCAAATGATGGTAAGTCTTTTCATTTGTGAAAGGTTCTTTTTTTGGGTTTAATGAAATGATTGAGTACTTTTTACAGTCCAAGTCAGGCCCTTCATCTAAATTTCATAGTTCATTGTAAGAAACTGAAAGTTCATCCTGTTGAGTGCCGTTGGAATAAGATCCCTTGTCAAAGGATGAAGCAGGCACAATGGGGGAGTCAAACAGAAGCTCATCTTTGGTGAGCAGTGATTCCTTTCATGAGAATAGAATTTCGGGTAACCAATTTTTCATTTTAGGAATTTAATTACCTCAATACAACTCCTGAGAACTTACATAAGCTCTTGGGTGGGTTTTGGGACCCAGTTGGTGATGGACATTGTGGTTTTAGATTCATTGCTAAATAACTTGGGTATGATGAGGATGGATGGTTTAAAGTTTGGAAATAAATGCTTCAAAAGTAGAGGAAAAATAAAGGGTGCTATTCTGAGATCCTTGGCAACATTAAAGATGTTGAAAAGATTGAAAAAATGGTTGATGTCTAATGCCATCATTGAAAATATTCCCTCTTTGAAATGGCCTTCAAAGCTTGAAATGGGTCAAATAATAGCTGATACTTATTGAAGACCAATATGTTTCATTTCATTGGATTCATTTTTTCATTTTAATCCTATGAAAATGGGTGTAAAAGAACAATAATATACTATGTTCATTTGCTTTTTTAACAATAACCATTGGGTCCAGCTTATACTTAAGGGAGATGTGATTCTAATCCCGCCCATAGTTTAAAAACCACATTCCATGATTTCTAAAAAAGCAGCTTGTTGAGTAGATCACCTCAAAGATCAACTTGAGTTGTATTCTAACTTATAGATTAATTTCATCATCTGGGTTTGGTCTAACATACTGATATGTTAATTCTCTTAATATAAAGGTCTATCACATTTGGAAAATCACTATTTTGAGTGTTTTGAATTAAAATCATTATGATGAGTGTTTCAAATTAGATTTTAATGGTAATTCAGTTCAACTTGTGTTGTGCTGATCCCATCACAAGCTTAACTGGTGTTAAGCTTGTGATGGGCTCACCTCAACACAAGTTGAATTTTTTTTTTTGGTTTTTTAACTTCAGGGCTGGTCAATAGAATTTTTTTTTCTGACACTTTTACTTTGGGGCTGGTTGAAAGATTTTATGTAATTTTTGGCCCTTATACTTTAGGGCTAGTCAAGTTGAACTTTAATTTTTTACTTGGATTGTTTTGGTTGGTGGTCTTCATTGTTTTTTGTTTTTTCTTTTATTAATTTATTTTTAATTATTTTTATTAGATTTCTTATTTTTTCGGTTTTTTTAACCAAAGAATCAACCTTTTTTGATCTTTTGGTTGATTGCTGTTTTTTTTGTTTTGTATTTTTATTTAGTTTATTTTAGTTAATTTAAGTTTTTTTTTTGGCCAGCAAGACACTTAGTTGTTTGGCACGGCACACAACTACATTTCATCCGTGTAGAGCCCCACAGGGCCCAAATGTGGTCAGGTTGGCCGTCTGGCACAGCACCACAACTAAATTCAAGCCGTGTAGGGCCCCACACAACTCAAATGTAGTTGTGCAGCCCCCACACAGCGGTCTTCTGCCGTGTTGCCTACAGCCTGACCAAATTTGAGTTGTGTGGGGCTCTACACGGCTTGAATGTAGTCATTTAGCTGTGCCACACGGCTCAAATGAGTTGTGTACATGGCTTATCTTAGTCGTGAATTTATCATCACCGTATTTATATATATTTTTTTTATATTTCTATTTTTAATTTAATTTAATTAATTAATTTATTTTTGATATATTTATTTATTTATTTATTAATTTAATTTTATTTAAATTTATGTATTTATATTTTTTTATATTTATATTTTTAATTTAAAAAATTCATTCATTATTTATTTATTTATTTATTTCATTTTAATTTTTAATTTTTTCATATTCATATTTTTAATTTAATGTATTAATTTTTTTATTTATTTCTTTATTTATTTATTAAAATAAAACAAAGAAATAAGAGAAAAATAGTAAAAAAAATGTTTCAAAAAAATATTTATATCCATTTGAGACTCAGATGGGTTGAAAACTCAACATTGACCATATTACTATGGTTTATGAGAGTTCAGAATTTGTCAACTTTTAATGACTGGTTTTTGTAAAACCATTTATTTTGAGAAAATAATCTTCTTACTAAAATTTAGAATGAAGCTTTATTTCTATTGGAAAAACATTTCTTGATTAAAAAATATTTTTTGGCAACTGATATGAGTCATTTAATTTTTGAAGATCTCAAATCTGATATTCCTTATCAGAGTGAACAATGTGGTTAGCAGCAATTTTGGAGTTTTTCACAATTAAAATGGTAATTGCAGTTTTCTTTGGATGGAAAAACAAGTATGAAAAGCTTTTCATCAATAAATTACAGCCTGGGTCAGCATTGGATTAAATATTCCTCATTTGAGGAATTCATCATGATTATCATAAAAGAGTATTACTTTCCATTGCATCAGTTGATTCAGGACAGTGGTGGGGTTTTAAATTCCTAGCAAGCAATTATAATCCACCATTCAGACAACCATTCTTTTTCCAGACTGTGGGGGCTGTTTCAAAGGGGGTGATTTTTACGTTTGTTTGTTGAATTTTTTCCTTGTCATATATTATTTTAATCCTTTTTCTTGATGATCCTGTAAGATCCTTCCTTTTTTTTTCTCAAGAAATGAGGATTTTAACTAATTTTCAGAAGGAATTTCAGAAAGATAAAGAATCAAAGGAATTTTTCCTGAATGTGATACTGGGAAATAATAATTTGATTAGAATAAATATTTCCACAAATTGTTTTCCAAATACATTGTTGTTTGAGAGCTTCTGCAATGCAATTTAAAGGGATTTTATCCTTTTATATGAGAAATCAAATGCATAAAATCCATTCACATGGGAGATGAATGTGTATTGCCAAAGATTGTCTAGTTTTGAAAGTCAGAGGAATTTTTGAAGTGATTAAAGAGTTAACTTTTTCTAAAAATGAGGCCATCTCATTGATATGTCTGTCAAAATCATCCTGGTTCATTCTTGCTTCAACTAACTTTCAAATCCAAAAAATACATCTGTCAGAGTTCAATTCATGATGAGTGTCATAAATGGGGTTTGCAAATACAAGATTTATAATTTTAAAACCATGGATGTGGTGATTTCTTGAGGAACAAATTTTGCTGATAATGATAAGGCACTGAGGACGGCCTGGGCTCCCCTGAGTCTGCCAATTCACTCACAGTTCTGCAATGACATGTGTAAAAGCAACCTCCCCCCCTCTTTAATCTGGATTCACCCTGGGGTTTGATTCCCACATGGCATTGTCTTTTAAAGGTGGACTTGGGGGTGAACAGGTCTTTTCCACTGCAAGTCTCTTTGATGAAACTGGCCTGGTTGGTTGCTTCCCTCCGACCCTTGTGGCAATGGGGGGGGAAATTTCCCCCCTCACCGCATTGGTTGGGGGTATAGCCCCACTGTTGGGGCTGCTACCCTGCAGCTCCAAAATCAGCTGTGTTTGGGGGACTCCAAACGAATTCCCTCTGCCCCATAAAATAGTCCCTTGTGGGCTGAAAAACAGACAAAGGATTAAAAAAGCTGTCCCAGCCAGAAGCCAATAAATGGCAAATTTTCTGGGCCAGCCTGGCTGAGAAATTATTTCCATGTTACAGAGGAGGGCCCTGTCATACTGAAACCTAACTCAGTCTAGCCTCAGCAAACTCAGTCTAACCTTCAAGCCTAATCTACTTGCCAAGGAACTTCAACCTCAGGGCTCAGGAGACTTATATCAATATATCTCCAGTAACTATAGACCCCAGGATCTTCATGCAGTACATATCTATGTATAGTGTAACCTCATATGGTATGCAGATAGACTGCATATGCTTGCAAATACTCAATATCCCAGGTCTGCACATACTTTAACCTTATTTAATCTTTCATGGTTTACCCTTTGGGAATCCTTATATAGATCACCTTGCAGATTGTATCCCAAACTCTATCTACAGATTATAAGTGAAATTACCTCCATGTACACTGTTCATCCTTCAACTTTACTCTCCCAGCTTATAAAGCCCAGACCTGTAAACTTGCCCCAATGTAGAAGCAGCCTAACCTAATGTAGTAGCATACCTCATCAACCCTATCTATTGGGTTGACTACTCCCCTGTCATTACATATTTACTCTGAGCCCCAAACAACTGTACCTCTATAGTAGCACCAGCCCTTGTCTATTTAGACTAGCCTCCTCTTCCTCCTTCCTGATTATTCCCAATAAATCAGTTTACTACTTCTTACTAGGAAATCATTCCCAGCAAGTGTCATCAGCACCCTATCTTTAATTCAATCCTAATCTGCTCCTTGTAGCATCTTCTAGTATCATTTCCCCCAAGCCTAATGAGAGTAGATTCCCATTTGTGCCAAGCACTGCTTGAATGTCAGAAGCCCTTGTGACAGGCCCACTACACCCTTCAAGCCCATTTGGTTGGATTGGCCAGCGGGAACTCACAGGCCTGTGTCCCAAATAGCTAATTACATTTTTTTTGAGGTCAATTTTCCCAAATCAGTGAAATCCACACCAGCCCACATTTTCCATTTTTTTTTTCAGTGGGCCATTGGAACCATATGTGCTTCCATTTCTATTACACTTATATTTGGAATACTTGACAGTGCCTAGATATTTTAACACCCCAGATGGACCCCACAATGAGACCCCGCTTTTTGCCCTACAAAGCCTTAATAAATGTTCACAGGCTTTGGGAAACCAAAGAGATTCACAAAAGGTGTTTTTTCTCACCCCAGGAACTCCTCTAAACCTTAAAAATATATACGCATGCCTTTCTAGTATTAGGAAAAATTTTAAATGTTACATGACTTTTTGGGGTGTGAATAAATGCCAGGGCACATGAATTAAGTGAAAAAACTACTTCAATGACACCTTTCTTCAATGGAGGGTGTGGATTTAGTACTTTTGAAGCAATGGTTTAACCCTGAGCCTATTCTTTCAAAATATATCCCATTTTCTATAGCTCAAAAAGGTTGGACTTCAGAAAATTGGATTACTGAAGAACTTGTTCTCACTGCTTCAAAAAATGTTTCTGAACTATCCTCAAGAAATATTTTAGTGAATAAACCATTTCAAGCTTCATCTCTTAATTTTACCCTTCAAATTCATTAGATCTTGTAGCTTTTTAATCACCAGATTTGCTAATATCTGAACTCAATTAAAAACTCCATGAGAAATAGCTTCTTTAAATATTATTGTGCTGAAATAAATTTAATAAAAAGATTTTCAACTGTTTTTTTAAAGTAGAATGATCATAAATATCTGAGGTTTTTCTATTGTTTCAAAATTTATTAATTGTGAAAACTTCTTTTAATCCAAATTCATCTACAAATTGACTTCAAGATTATGTACTTCCCTGGATAATTTCTCTAGTTCCTGGTTTCATGTCACTTGAGGACAAACCTGAACCCAAGGGGAGTGGGGGGTAACTTTTGTGATTTTTCTATATTCAAAGTGTCCAGTTAAATGTGATGCTAGAAAATATTTTAAAGAATTACACAAAAATTTGAGATTCTCCATTCATAGAGTTGCAATGTATAAAATTTGATGTTACCTGTCATAAACAAAACTTGAATCAGTCTCCTCACCCATTGTCAACCTTCAGACATCTTCTATTGTCAGTAAAATCAACCTTCTACCCCCGGACCCACCAGAAGCACATCCTGAAGTATCTCCCTACATCCCCTGCAGGTCCTAGAAAATAACCCAGGCTCCCCCCCTCTCCCTATGGCTTGTTGACTCCTTAATCTCTCCTTCAAATTAATTGGTATGAGAAGTACAAAGAGATTGCATACTGTAAACCCATAGTACATATTCCTGGCTGTACAACCCACAATTCCAGTGCAGTAAATGCCACATCTTTCTGGAAAGGACCATTACCCAATCTTTCAATCCACTGCCTCCAGTTCAATTTGTCAACATAAAATGCCAAGGGTCATCCCAGCCCGGCACCAGTCTTCTCTAATCAAGGCCTTCTCTCAGCTCTCACATATACTGGCCTCTCCTTCCTTCATGGACTAATTCCCCTCAAGGAATGAATATAATTCTTCTTATTGGCTAGTCCCTTCCAATAGGTTTTATCTCAGAAAAAGAGAGCCAACCAGCTTAACTTAGTCATCTGACATATCCCCATGGTTTTGGTATTATAGGATTCAGTCATCATTCTTCCTCAAGAGCCTTACTCATAGATTCCTCTCATACTGTACCTCCTTGACCCTTGTTATTAATCTATATCTCTTCATTGCAATCAATCTCATCTTCTCTATCGCAAGTTCTGTGCAAAGTATTTCCTGTTTCCTCAATGGCTTGCACGCCAGGGGAAGTTGTGACGTCACCTCACCTTCAAATCAAACAAAAAATTGGTTGATAAGAAAAAATCAAATTATTTTATAAAAAAATATAATATTATTTCTTGATGATAATTGAGACAACTTAGATAAATTTCAATCTAGGAAAAATGACCTTCTAGCCCTTTTTAATGGATGCTAAAAAATCTATAAGCTCATTTCACAAGGCTTCCTTTGGAATTGAATTATCAATCCACTAGAATAATAGGCTGTATAAGATTGAGGAAACCTGCCATTTATATTGGCCAGCCCACCATTTGAATGGCTGGTTTCTAAAATACACATCCCCCCTTACTGGTGTATTTCAAAATGTTATTTTTCAAAAACTGGCTTCTAAAATTGACCACCCATCATTGTTCAGAAATTCCATCCACTCCTCTACATCATCAAAGTATGCATGTACATCTGCAATCAAATCGGATTGGACCATAGGCTACAACCAATAATCTCCATTTCTATCAAACCCTTTACTGTTAGCTTCATTTTCCTCAAAAATTCCCAGAATTCTGGGCTCCATCCAGATCCTTTGTGGATCAATCTACAAAAAATTTCAACAATTAGCTGTCCTCAATCTGGTTTTCTCTGGTTTAAAATATGGAAATCCCTCAATGGTTTTTGATCCAATCCAAGTAAAAATCAAACTTGATTGGGAAACCTGCATCACTCTGACATTCAATCAACATAAATCAACCAATATGAGACCCTTGCATCAACTCAAGTGATTTCTCTCCTTGTAACTGTCAACATTGACTGACTGTGAACCTCAGAATATCTTTGAATATCAAGCTGCAACAATCTATGCCAGCATTAAAAAGGCTCAAGAAAAGCCCTTACTCACGGCACATAGCTGCATTAACCTTGTGAGAACTTCCACCAATAGGGCTTATCACAGTTGGCAAACCCCCCATTAGAAAACCACCATTTTTAATGGTGGGTTTCTGGAATTCACATAGCCCCTAAATGGTGCATTTCAAAATGGTTTTTTTCATGGAAATGGGGGATTTCAAAAATTAAATCCACCATTTTTGTATCATCATCCACCCACCATCCATTGGACGCAAAGCACCCATCCCCCCCTCCACCTCAGCAAATCAATACCAATGCCATCTCATCTCCATTGGTTCACACACATCTCATCAGCATCTCATCACCACTCATAACATCACCATCTTTCTAAAAATTGGTAATGAAACTTCCTGGCAGCAAGTTTAAAACACATAAAAGGGGACTGAAATTTGTTAATTATAATTTGAATCTTCTCCAGACTCTGATTTGGAATCAACTACATTAAATTTGAAATCTCTATTGGGAAAAGAATACATGCTTCCAAGGAGACATACTCTCAACAAAAAAATTGATGAAAAGCAAAGACCTCATCTTCTCCCCAAATTAAGCTTCCAGCAACTGTTCCAAACTTTATTGCCTTCATTCATGAAACCTTTGGAGATGAATAAAGACAAACAGCTCTTCCAGAAAAATTCTTGGAATCCTCAAAGCAATCCAGATATCCAATTTCCCATTGCTATTTGTAGATTGGGATCAAATGGAAATGGAGTAGCAATTCATCAATTAGGAAATGTATTCTCATTTGGTCATGGAACCATTGCCTTATACACCAAAAGATAAATTATTTCTATCCTACCTTTCTGTTTCTCAGTCCTTTGTTGGCCAAAAAAAAGGAAAGAAAGGGGATATCTCAATTAATAGAGACTGAAGGCTTTCCTAGCTGCATTGGTTTTCTTTGATGGAAAAAAAATCCACTTGAGTCAAAAACCCAAGCTAGATGGGAACCAATATTTTTATTGGGAAAAAAGGAAATTGATTCATTTATTTGAAAAATTCTTCAATAAAACCTTTGATAACACACTCAAAAAATATTCTTTATCTTTTTGTATAGATAATTTGTGGCATTAAAACCTGTTTTTGATAAAATAAAGAATTTCATATCCCTCCATGCTGGCCTTCCAGTTTCTTTCCACAATTCACATGTTTTCAATTGATTGTGGATTGCCAAAAAACTAGAGAACTACTTAGACCAAGATCTATACCTTCTGGCCAATTCAACTTATGCTAGAGGGGAATATCTTGTTCAAGCTTATTGGAATGTTTCTTTTGATGATCTTCAAAAAATCAATTTAAACTTTCATCTTGCTCAATCACACTTTTGGATTGAACATACAATAGGCGTGGTAATAGGAAGATGGGCCAGCTTAAGAGAGATGAAAGCCAGATTCAAAATCCCAAAGACATGAAGATCCTCATCAACTGGATTATCACTTGTGTAATCCTTCACAAACTTCTTGCAGAATTCAATGATGAATGGGAAAAATTGCTTGAAGAAGGTATTCCCAATCCTACCCAATTAATCCCTGTATCGTCTTTTCCCTCATCTTCTTCCATGAAAGAGACAATTCTACCCCTCACATTTGCTCACTTCAATGTGCAACATTCAGTTTTGAAATACGTAAACAGTCAGATCACAGTAATTTTTTTTTGTTGTTCAACCAAGAATCCTAGGCTGACTTGGTTTTTTTTTTTGTGGACAGAGGAAACAAAACAAAAAAACCACCTCATACCTCAACACTAACCAAACCACATCCCTCACCAAACTTACTCACAATTCCACTCCTTCCTCCTCCTCTGGAAACTGACTGGTCCACTCCTTCCTCCTCTTCACCAAACGGCCTCACCAACCACCACCACCTCACCATCCACCTCTACCTCAATTGCTTTTTCTTTGCTCAGCACCCTGCCCCAGGTAAAAACCCCCCCTCCTCCTCCTCCTTGCTCATCTTGATCAATTACACATCTTTCTGAACTGTAACATATTCCTACTCCTTTAGACATCCCACCCCTCCTTGCTCTTTCCTTTATAAAAAACCTGCCCCTCCTCCTACTCCTATTCATCATCATCATAAATTGACAACCAATAAATTGTTCATTGATCAGATATAAATTGATTGATTGATTAGCAATAAATTGATTGATGAGAAATCAATTGATTGATTAGCAATCAATTGATTGATTAGCAATCAATTGATTGATTAGCAATCAATTGATTGATTAGCAATCAATTGATTGATTAGCAATCAATTGATTGATTAGCAATCAATTGATTGATTAGCAATCAATTGATTGATTAGCAATCAATTGATTGATTAGCAATCAATTGATTGATTAGCAATCAATTGATTGATTAGCAATCAATTGATTGATTAGCAATCAATTGATTGATTAGCAATCAATTGATTGATTAGCAATCAATTGATTGATTAGCAATCAATTGATTGATTAGCAATCAATTGATTGATTAGCAATCAATTGATTGATTAGCAATCAATTGATTGATTAGCAATCAATTGATTGATTAGCAATCAATTGATTGATTAGCAATCAATTGATTGATTAGCAATCAATTGATTGATTAGCAATCAATTGATTGATTAGCAATCAATTGATTGATTAGCAATCAATTGATTGATTAGCAATCAATTGATTGATTAGCAATCAATTGATTGATTAGCAATCAATTGATTGATTAGCAATCAATTGATTGATTAGCAATCAATTGATTGATTAGCAATCAATTGATTGATAAGCAATCAATTGATTGATTAGCAATCAATTGATTGATTAGGAATCAATTGATTGATAAGCAATCAATTGATTGATTAGCAATCAATTGATTGATTAGCAATCAATTGATTGATTAGCAATCAATTGATTGATTAGCAATCAATTGATTGATTAGCAATCAATTGATTGATTAGCAATCAATTGATTGATAAGCAATCAATTGATTGATTAGCAATCAATTGATTGATTAGCAATCAATTGATTGATTAGCAATCAATTGATTGATTAGCAATCAATTGATTGATTAGCAATCAATTGATTGATTAGCAATCAATTGATTGATTAGCAATCAATTGATTGATTAGCAATCAATTGATTGATTAGCAATCAATTGATTGATTAGCAATCAATTGATTGATTAGCAATCAATTGATTGATTAGCAATCAATTGATTGATTAGCAATCAATTGATTGATTAGCAATCAATTGATTGATTAGCAATCAATTGATTGATTAGCAATCAATTGATTGATTAGCAATCAATTGATTGATTAGCAATAAATTGATTGATTAGCAATCAATTGATTGATTAGCAATCAATTGATTGATTAGCAATCAATTGATTGATTAGCAATCAATTGATTGATTAGCAATCAATTGATTGATTAGCAATCAATTGATTGATTAGCAATCAATTGATTGATTAGCAATCAATTGATTGATTAGCAATCAATTGATTGATTAGCAATCAATTGATTGATTAGCAATCAATTGATTGATTAGCAATCAATTGATTGATTAGCAATCAATTGATTGATTAGCAATCAATTGATTGATTAGCAATCAATTGATTGATTAGCAATCAATTGATTGATTAGCAATCAATTGATTGATTAGCAATCAATTGATTGATTAGCAATCAATTGATTGATTAGCAATCAATTGATTGATTAGCAATCAATTGATTGATTAGCAATCAATTGATTGATTAGCAATCAATTGATTGATTAGCAATCAATTGATTGATTAGCAATCAATTTCTTGATTATCCAATCAATTGTTTGATTAGCCAATCAATTGTTTGATTAGCCAATCAATTGATTGATTAGCAATCAATTTATTGATTAGCAATCAATTGATTGATTAGCAATCAATTGATTGATTAGCAATCAATTGATTGATTATCAATCCATTGATTGATTATCAATCAAATTAGCAATAAATTTATTGATTGCTAATTGATCAATAAATTGCTAATCAATCAATTGATTGCTAATCAATCAATCAATTGATTGCTAATCAATCAATCAATTGATTGCTAATCAATCAATCAACTGATTGCTAATCAATCAATCAATTGATTGCTAATCAATCAATCAATTGATTGCTAATCAATCAATCAATTGATTGCTACCGATCAATCAATTGATTGCTAATCAATTAATCAATTGATTGCTACCGATCAATCAATTAATTGCTAATCAATCAATCAATTGATTGCTATCAATCAATCAATCAATTGCTAATCAATAAATTGATTGCTAATCAATCAATCAATTGATTGATTAGTGATTGATTGGTTGATCACTTGCCAATCTTTCTGACCTCCTTGCTCCCTCTCCTCTTTTAGACAATCCCCCCTCTCCTTGCTCAGCACCCCACTCCTTGTCCTCCTCATTGATTGGTCAATGGAAAATCAATTGATTACCAATATTGCTGAAATCACCACTCCTGCTCCTCCTTTAGATAATCCCCAGCACCTCTCTTTGCTCAGAACCCCACCCCTTGTCCTCCTCATAATTCTATATATGAGACTGATGATTAAAAAATGGGACTGACCCTTTTTTTTGGGGTAGGACAATTGAATGGTATTTTTGTTATTTTTTTTTTCCATTTTTGTTTATTGTTTACCCTGATTATATCATGAATAATGATGGTTTTTTTATTTTTAATTACATAAAATGCAAACCCCTTTTTGAGACCCAAACCTTTCTGCAACTGGCCATTCTTCTCCCATCATGCTCAAAATTTTATACAACAAATTGAATCCCTTCTTGATCCTCACCACAAGGGCAGTAGGTGTGTGAGAGGGAACAAGATCAAAGGAGATGGTTTGAAAAAGAAGAAGGATGGATGGCAAGGAGAGGACTAAACTGAGAGTTCCATATGTCTCTTTGGAAGTTGCCAAAGATAAGTTTAACAAAAATTTTGTGTGGTCTAGGCAAAAACTGAAAACTTTTTTTTTGGACCCTGCTATTACTTCTGAAAAAAAATCAGTCAGAAAACCTCCCCCAAAGAGTTTGGACAAGCCAAACAGAAGATTGAAAAATCCCATTTTTTCTAATCTGAAAAAGTGGCTGTTCTTGAATGCTCCAATTGCCAGTCTCTGTTTGCAATAATTGAATTTTTCCCCTTGAATAAACTCTTGAATAAAGTGAAGAAGGACATAAACTAATTCACCACTTTCCTTCACTGATCCAAAAAATTTGCCAAAACTGTTGGTCCCTCATGATTTTGGGGTTGGAAGATGTGGGAAATTGGATGGCAAAAATCAATGAACCCTTCTGGAATATTTGAAAGATATTTGAAGAAAGGCTGTTCAATTTTCCCCCCAATATTTTTCTTTTTTGAACCTTAGTTCTGAAAAAGTCTCTTGAATGTTAGCCCAAATGTTCCCAAAGTTAGCCAGACTTGCATTCAAATCAAACCATCAAACAATGAAGGACAACCACATCCCTTTGTTCTCTTCTTTTAACTTTGGATCCTGCCTCACTCCTTTTAGGTTTTCTCATAATTTTACTTTGCCTTCCAATTGCTTCTACAATTCTACGCAAATTGACAAAGGCAACATCTATTCCTATTGCTTTTTACTGGTGGTTCCAAAAAAAAAATTAAAATGGACAAATTATTGACAATGAGGAAAAATATCAAGTATCTGATGGCCATTTTTTTCCAGATTTAGTTTTTGGCATTTATATCAAACAAAAAGGTATTTTCCAAATGATTTGGGCAGTGTAAGACTCCAAAAAGTGCTAGGCCATGGAAGTTCTTTGGAGGGGAAAGGTGCTGTTTAGGCTGCCCTCCTGAGTTTTACAAAAATATTTAAATGTAACCAAGATCAAGGTCCAGGAACTTGTAAATGAGGAATCAAGTACTAAAGGATAAAAATGATAGTAGTTTGGTAGCAATGCAACAGAACTATCTGAGCCAAGATTATGTGGGAAAAGCTTGGACAAAAGAACCTAAATTTTGTTTTAAAGTTTGAAGAACAAAGCTGTTGTATGTAAACAACGCCCACAAGCTAATAACTCTGGTCATCAGCAGAAGATTGGGAATGATCAACTCAAACCTGTCACACAACCACCCCATGTACTATAGGGCAATTTTTAGATGATTGTGAGCGCAAAGGAATGCTGATTGCAAGGGAAAGTGCGAGTAGTGAGACTCAGTTGCAAAGTGCGAACTTGGTTATGCCACTCAACAAACGGTCAGAGGAATGGAATTTGTTCCAAGGAAGGAAACTCAACCTGAGTCCAATGTGATAACTAGGTTGTAGCAAAATGCAAGAACGTATGAAATTAACTAACTGAGGAGACAATCATCAGGCAAGGGGATAGACTTTATAAGGTAATCCAAAGTGACTAGATACAACCTGGTGATGAGCTAACTACAGTTGAAGCAGTGAGGCAATGAATGACAGGAACAGGATAGGAAATGAAGCAGTAGTACATATCCAAGGTCATAGAATAAGTGCAAAACAATAGAATCTGAGCGTATAATTGTATGACGAATTGGGACAGGAGTGAGTGACATTGAAGGTAATGCAAATGAGAAGTAATAGTGTATGCTGAGTAGGGACTAGTCCAATTGCAAACTGTACAGTAATGATGGCTTAGTGAGACGTAGATGCGCACTAACAAACAATGCATGACCAAAGATGGAAGTCCGAGGCTGTTGATTGGCCAGGGAAGGAGATTGGATCTCATAATGGATGGCCGACCGGTATGAATTTAACCGCAAAGTTAGCAAGTATATACTGAGTTGGTTGCCAAGATTGGAAGGTCAATGTGAGCCAGAGGAAGTAGCGGGTTGCACCATTGATGTTGTGCTTTATTTGTGTCACACTTTTAGACTGAGGTAGATGGTACTGAGGAGAGGACATGTCAAAGTGATGAAGACAATAATCCCTAAGTGCAAAGCGTGAAAGTTGCCCGGGTATAAAGACGCGAGCTCCTGCAAGCATTCAGATAAATTTTCCCATTGATTTCAAGTTGTTAATAATTACTGTATACCCTTTACACATTATTTAATTCATTACCCAATAGATTTATAATTTATATAAAATGTCTTCATCGTTGTCCCGCCGTTGCAAAAACTGTATTTGCCAAAACAAGCAATGTGTCCCTAGTACTGCCGTCCAAGGCCCCCAAGGAAAGTGCAAGCAATGTTGCCTTTCGCAAAGTAGCCTGCAATTTCCCTATAAATGTTGAGTCCACTGTTGAGGGAGATGCAGAGTTGTAGGTCTGCACCAAGGGTTAACTACGAGATACCACTGTTGCTGGAGATCAAATACTTGGGGACTTGAGTTCCTGGTGAGTAATAATCTGGACTGACTAATGATCATAAAAATAGTAACAAAATTTTGCTTGTTTTGCTAGTGTTGCCCCGTTTCCAAAGGTATACTACGAACACACCAACACCACCACCACCTTATTGGGGACCGCCGACTGAACTCCCGGGGGCCCAGATGAATGCCAAAGTGCAAGGCAACGTGCCCAGTTGGGAACCGGTTGGGGTCATAGCCTAGGAAGCAAGAGAAGATGAAAGGAACAAAGTGGAAAGAGGATCAGGAGAGGGAGGAGACAGAAATGGAGGGAGAGAAGGAACAGAAGAATTAGGAGAAGGGAATGGAGGAGATGGAAATGGTGGGAGAGAAGGAAAGGAAGAAATGGAGGGCCAAGGAAAAGCAGATCCGGTGCGAGTCATAGGGCCGGTCAAAAAGGATACGTGGCGGCTGACGGGCAACGTTGGAGAAGGCTCATTGGGAGGCCAAAGGAAGAGAGCATTGTGGTGTCCCATCCTGGACACCCTGGCCGCCTTAAGACCTCAATCCGTAAACTGTTGCGCAAACGTACCATCCGGCCAAACAACTTATCCTCAGGCTCATTCAAACCGTCCTTTATCCGCGTGCGTCACGCGCCGCGCCGCCCGCGCCACGCGTCCTGCATCCCGCGGCGCGCGCTGCGCTTCCTTTATCCGCACGCGTCCCGCATCCTTTATCCGCGTTGCTCATCATCCTTGCCGTTGCGTGTTACTCGTCATCTCCGCCGTCGTCATAGAGCCTCCTTATCTTTGTTGTTGCGCCTCCTCATCTTTGTCGTTGCGCGTCCCAATCTCCTCATTGCTACCGTCGCGCGGCGCTCATCCATGATTTAACGGATCCATCCCGACTGCACCTCCAAGCATTTGGAAAATACTTGGATCTGTCAAATCTCCCATCTCACTTGATCTCTCAGTCATGAATCTCAAGCCTGTCAGGATTTACTCAACCGTCTCAAGCTGATCTCCTATCCGCCCATCCACGCTCTCATGGACTTCATCCATCACCTTTCCTGGGGCTCTCCACCCGCTTCTGCCTTTGGAAGGGGTGAAGAGTGCCAACTACCCCCCGCGGACATCCGCAGCGGTTTGGTTCATTTCTCTTTCCCACCCCGTCTGCCTTTGGAAGAGGGGTGGGTGACTCTGGTATTGTTACGCGCGCCAATCCACAGACGGACGCGAGTGACCACATGGTTGTCTTCCCTTTTCCGCTCTATTTTTAGAATCCCTTGTACATAGTCTAACAGGGCCTCCTGCCCATATAAGGAGGGGCTCTCCCCTGTCTTTTGGATCCATCAGCATTGTAGCATGGAATCATCCAGCATGAAATCAGCACACCCTTGATCCCTGAGCCTCCATACTCAAACCCTTGATCCCTGATCCTTATCACCAACCAATAGCCTTGCTGGTTGAAGAAAAATTCTGTCTGTTGGAATTTTTGAGTGTGTTATACCACTCCTTGATCCCTTTCTCTGACCATAATGGTCCTGATCCCTGATCACCTTTCTGGAGCCAATCACAATTGATTGAAGAGGTCTTATTAAGCTTAGGACCTGGAGTGTTATACCTCCCCTCAGCTTCTTTGGAGTTGCATTCTGCCAGCCTACTCTTGAGTCCCTTGAGAAGTGTTGAGGTTATCCTTGCTTTGAATCAGTTACTGTTTGTTTTAGAGCTCCTTAAACATTGTGCTTTGTCTTGTACAGCCACCCTCAGTTATCTGGTACCCTTCAAGCGCTTGATTGCGGAGAGTTGGGCAGGTTCATTGAGAACCTGGAGGTTGCTTGGGTTTGAGTTGATCATCCCCAATCTTCTGCTGACAACCAGAGTTATTAGCTTGTGGGCATTGTTTACATACAACAGCTTTTGTTCTTTGAACTCTAAGAAGACTTTAACTTCTTTTGTTCAAGTTTTTCCCTGCATAATCTTGTCTCAGATAGGGCTGTTCCTTCGCTACCAAACTATTATCATCTTTATCCTCTACTCCTTGATTCCTCATTTACCAGGTTCTGGACCTTGATCTTGGTTACATTTAAATATTTTTGTAACACTCAGGAGGGCAGCCTAAACAGCATCTTTCCCCTCCGCAGAACTGCCATGGCCTACCACCGTTTGGAGTCTTACAGCATACAAAGAGCTCTTGGAGGAAGGTGGATGGAATGCTTGGCCAAAGCAAGCTCGGATTGCAAGGTGCAAGGAAATCTTCAAGAGGCATATCATAACAGAGGTGCTAGTTCTCCAAAGGATGTCCGCACTAATCAATGATGAAGACCTGGATACTTTTTGATACATGGTTGTGGAATTGACTGCAAATTGGGAGGATGCAGAGAAGGAAGTAAAGGAAAATTTGTAATTATTTATTATAAATATATATTTTTCCTTTTTTTTTTTTTTTTTTTTTTTTAATTATAAATAATTTTTTTTTAATATAGAATGAAGTTTTATTTAGTAGAAATGAAAGGTAAATGAGAAAAAGGAATAACACAGTGAGATGGAGGGATTGACTGATGGGATGTTGGTGTGAAATAGAATGGGGTTAGATGAGATGGAATGTGGAATGGAATGGGATTGGATGAGATGGAATGTGGAATGAAATGGGATTGGATGAGATAGAATGTGGAATGAAATTGGATTGGATTGGATGGGATGGAATGTGGAATTTTATGGGATTGGATGGGATGGAATCATGATTTTCAAGGTTTGCAAGGGTAGATCACATGGGAGTCTCAAACCAGATTGGGTGAATTGCAAAGGTGATGGGCTGGTTCCCACAAGGTGCAATCTTCATCGGACTGGAAGCCAGACCATTCAGAGTTATTGAAGTTTTCCTTTGCGTAACCTGAAGTCCAGAATATGGCTTACTTCCTACTCTTGATGATCAAGGACAGTGACCGGTTCAGGAGGGGGATGAGTCTTGCACGGGTATAGGACTCAAGCTGGCTCTAGGAGAGACACATGAAAGACCGGGTGGATACCTTTCCATTTCACAGGTAAATTGAGTTTAAAGGCTTTAGGGGAGATGACTGATTCTACTTTAAAGGGGCCAAGCTTTCTTTTGGAGAGTTTGCGAGTTGGGCAAGTGCTGCAAATGTTGCAAGCATCAAGCCATACTTGATCTCCTACTGCAAAGGTTGGAGCCGTAGTGTGAGATTGGTCTGCTTGCTCCTTATAGCGCTGGTTTGCTTCTTCGAGGTTGGTTCAAAGTTGCAATTGAAGGGATTTCATTTGTTCAAGGTAATTGGGAGCAGGTTGAGAAGGTGCTACATGAAGGGAAGAGAAAGTCGGGTTTCTACCATAAAGAGTTTGGAAGGGCGACTGTTTGGTGGAGGAATGATTGGAGTTGTTGTAGGCAAATTTGGCTAGTGGGAGCCATTGCAACCAGTCGTCTTGTTGATAGGCAACATACATTTGAAGATATTATTCAAGAATCTTATTAACTTGCTTGGTTTGCCCATCCATTTCCGGGTGGTAAGCCGTTGATAAATTGAGAGTGATCTTCAAATGTTGGCATAGCGAGGTCCAGAAGCTTGAGAAAAACAGAGATCCACAATCACTAACTATATTATCAGGGAGACCATGTTTTGAAAATACATATTCAATTAAAAAGTTAGCTAAGTCTTCTGAAGAGGCCCTCACATTACTGCACAGAAATAAAGCTATCTTTGAGAAGAGATCTACTATTACTAGAATAGCATCATATCCACTAGAAGAAGGTAATTGAGAGATGAAATCCATAGAAAGCAAGTGCCAAGGACAAGGCGGAATTGGAAGTGGCTGAGGCAGCCCATACTTCCGGTGTTTTGAGGACTTGTTACAATTGCAATCAGAGCACGCGCTAACATAGTCTTTTACTTCTTTGGTCGTACCAGGCCAGTAGAAGTCTTGTGCAATCAATTGGTAGGTTTTATCCTGCCCATGATGACCAGAAAGCGGAGAATCGTGCCGTGGCTTGAAGATATCTAACTTAATGCAAGAATTATCTGGTACTACTATACAATTATCATAGACTAAAAAGTCATTATCATCAATACTGTAACCACTATCTAATAAGTTTGCACTTTTGCAAAGTTCAATGCACTTGGGGTTGTCGCTTTGAGATTTTTGGAGTTTGGAAGCCAAATCTAGTAAATGAGCGATGATCAAACTGAGTTGGGCGGATTGGGTTGAGAAGAGTGTCCTAACGTTTTCAGGGTTGTTTTTGGCAAAGGTGCTCCCCCCCCCTGGGTAAATTTTGTCCCAATGTGATAAAGCATCAGGAGCTACCGCTTGTTTCCCAGGATGGTACGTGATTGTAAAGTGGAACTCAGAGAGGTATTGCCCATTGTGAGGACTTTTGAGCTCATGAAATACTTCAAGGAATTATGATCAGTTAAAACCTCAAAGGATTCCCTAAGGCTCAAAAGGTATGAACGCCATTTCTTCAAGCAATAAACAATTGCAAGAAGTTCCTTGTCATGAATCTCATAGTTAAGCTCTGCAGCGAGCAACTTGCAAGACTCAAAAGCTACAGGATGAAAAAGAGAAGTGGAGGAAGAGAACTGCAAGATTACTCCTGCAATTGCATAGTCGCCTGCGTCTGTTTTGACAATAGTGCAAGCTAGCTCTTTGAAGTGAGCAAGTATTGGAGAATATGTGAACTCATTCTTCAGAGCTTTGAACTCCAAAGCATCTTGTTTGGTAAAAACAAAAGGAGTGTCTTTTTGAAGAAGGTTAGTAAGATTCATGGTTTTTTCGGCGTAACATGCAATAAACCTTCTATAAAAATTACTGAAACCAAGGAAAACTTGAAGGGATTTAACGGAAGAAGGTGGGGGCCAGTCCAATATGCGTTTGCTTTTGGCTGGGTCCATCAATAGTCCTTTCTGCAAGACTAAAACACCTAGAAACCAAAGAGAAGAGGAATGGAATGCGCACTTAGAGGCTTTCGCAAACAGGTCATTCTTGCAAAGTCGCTGCAGCACCTCTCGCACATGTGCAATGTGATCTTTGAGTTTCCTTGAGTAGACTAGTATATCATTGAGATATACCACAAGGTATTTACCTACAAGATTGGAGAAAATGTCATTGACAAAATTTTGAAAAGTGGAAGGAGCATTACAGAGGCCAAAAGGCTTGACGGTATACTCATAACTGCCAAACTGGGTTTGCATCGCGGTCAAATACTCATGACCTTCCCTAATGCAAATTAGGTTATAGGCACCTTGAAGGTCTAACTTCAAGAAATAAGCAGCTCCATGGAAGAGGGTGAGGAGATGTGACATAGGCGGTACTGGATAGGCATTCTTCCGGGTTACCTGGTTCAGTTTCCTTTAGTCAACACAAAGGCAAAGCCCGCTGTCCTTTTTTGGAACAAATAGGACAGGTGAACCGTTATTTGAATTGCTTGGTCAAAGAAATCCTTTTGCTACATTTTCCGCAATGTAGTCTTGAAGCGCAATTGATTCTTGCATCGAGAGAGATTATACTGGTCCTGGTGCCGGGGGTGGGCCAGTAAGTTTGATCTTGTGATTGTAAGGACGGGATGGAGGCAGTTTATCCGCTCTTGCAGCTGAGAAGAATTCAGAAAAGTCATGATAAACTGAAGGTAAAGACTCTGAAATGATTTCTAAATCTTCAATCCTGTCATCTTTGAGCACCGGGTTTGAGGTGCTTGCATGGTGCGAGAGGATTAGGGAGCTCAAAATACACCGTTTGGTTGGTGTCTGTTTCTGTTCAAAGGAACAGGAAAGAGGTAAGCTGGATAGGTAAGCAATAAATCCTAAATCTGAAGAGGGAATTTGGGAATGAAGGGCAGGATATTGCAAATCTCCTAGAAGAAAATTGTCATCCAACTCAATGACAGTGTCAGGTAGGCTTTTTAATTCCTGATTGACAAAAAGATTAGCGTTCTGGGGGTGCGAGGTTTGAAGGTTAATTACTCCTTCTTGCCAATTCACATCCGGATTCCATTAAACTAGGAAATCATGGCCTAGAATGGTATCATCCATTCCAGGTATAGCCAAGACAAATAAATCCCATTTGAAGCTGGGGAAATTGGAGAATGCAAAGGTCCATTTTGAAATTGGGAAACCCAATAAGACGGTCCAGTCGCACTACTTACTAAATAGATAGGAAATTTATCTATCTCAGAAAGCTTAAGATTTTTGGAAGTGGCAAAAGATTCACTGATGAAGGAAACATTAGCTCCGGAGTCAAGTAATACTTGATAAGTAGTGTTGTAGGAATGGAATAGGATAAATCTTGAACTCAGAGCACCTAGTGACTTGCAAATGCAAAGATTTACTTGCGGTGATTTAGATAATGTGTAGTTTTCCTTGCGAGTACCAGAAAAACTACAAGCTAATTTTTTGACTGCTTAGATGCTTCACGCGCTAACCGCTTCGCACAACTGTTGACATCATTTTTTCCTCCACAATACATACACAGGCCGTTCTTTTCCCTTTGTAGCCGTTCCTTGTTCTGTAGCATCCCGGTTTCTTTGTCCAAGAACTTTGGAGTTTCGGTGACAGTTTTCCCTTTTGAGTTGGAGTTTGAAGTGGGGGTTGGTTTGGATGTTTTTGGGTTCCTCGTGTTTTTCTTTGAGGAGTTGACCACCCTTGGAGCCAAGGTGGACGGTCCATGGTCATTTCGCCAAAAGAGATTCTTGTCGTGATTGCCATTATCAAGCTCAATCACTCAATTGATTAGCTTCTGAAGCAAGGTTGTCTTATGACCCCCAACTGCAAGCTGTTTGATTAAGCGTGCCGGTAGACCCTTTCGGAAATGGAATAGAAGAGCGGCCTTGTTCCACTGGATGCAAGACTGCAAGCTTTGAAAATGAGAAATATAAACGGAAGCTCTACTATTTTCCTTCATAACTAAACTATTAAGTTTGTATTTGGCGTTTTGAACTTCATTGGGGTTGCCAAACATGGTGAACAGTTGTTGCTCAAACCTGTCCCAGTTGTTGAGAATACACGTGGGACTGTCGTTGGACAAAAGTTTGAGGTACGGTTTGAACCACTGCAAGGCTCTACCTCCTAAGAAGGACAAAGCATACATAACTTTATGTCTATTGGAAGGGAAATTGTTGGAGTCTTTTGAAAAGATGATTTTACAAGACTGTAGGTAGGATCTAAGCTTATGAGGGTGTTCTCCCGTAAAGTGATTGGGTTGTTTCATCCCCGGAGTGCAAAAGCTAGGAGTACTTGGACTAGATTTCTGGGCACCATGAGTGAGGGCCTGGATCAATGTCAAAAGAAGGGTCAGAGCATCAGGCTCGGAAGCAGTAGTGCGAACCCTTGGTCTACCACAAGTCAAGGTTTCATCGTAAGAATGGTTGGAATCTGCGAATTCCGCGAGAGGGTCCGTCGGAACATCCCGTGAAGGAGTCCAAGGATCATTGAGGGGTTCAACAGATGGCGATTTTGAAGGAGGAAAGGGATCTAAGGGTTGTTGGGCCCAAGGAGTGCTGGATCTCCCTACCCAATGGATCTCATCATTGTAAGGGGCAAGGGAAGGGTTCCCGGTTGAGCGAGTACGTGACATCAAAAAGGGAAGTCTACTATAGGTTGGCAAGCTACAATAGATGAGTTGAGTTAGTTAATTTACTGTCACGCGACCACCTCACATACTAGCAATTCTTAGATGATTGTGAGCAAAAAGGAATGCTGAGTGCAAGGGCAAGTGCAAGTAGTGAGACTCAGTTGCAAAGTGCGAACTTGGTTATGCCACTCAACAAACGGCGAGAGGAATGGAATTTGTTCCAAGGAAGGAAACTCAACCTGAGTCCAATGTGATAACTAGGTTGTAGCAAAATGCAAGAACCTATGAAATTAACTAACTGAGGAGACAATCATCAGGCAAGGGGATAGCCTTTATAAGGTAATCCAAAGTGACTAGATACAACCTGGTGATGAGCTAACTACAGTTGAAGCGGTGAGGCAATGAATGACAGGAACAGGATAGGAAATGAAGCAGTAGTACATATCCAAGGTCATAGCTTAAGTGCGAGACAATAGAATCTGAGCGTATAATTGTATGAAGAATTAGGACAGGAGCAACTGACGTTGAAGGTAATGCAAATGAGAAGTAATAGTGTATGCAGGGTAGGGACTAGTCCAATTGCAAACTGTACAGTAATGATGGCTTAGTTGGACGTAGATGCAAACTAACAAACAGTGCGTGACCAAAGATGGAAGTCCAAGGCTGTTGATTGGCAAGGGAAGGAGATTGGATCTCATAATGGATGGCCAACTGGTATGAAGTTAACGGCGAAATTTGCAAGTATATACTGAGTTGGTTGCCAAGATTGGAAGGTCAACGCAAGCCAGAGGAAGTAGCCGATTGCACCATTGATGTTGTGCTTTATTTGCCTCAGGCTTTTAGACTGAGGTAGATGGTACTGAGGAGAGGACATGTAGAAGTGATGAAGACAATAATCCCTAAGTGAGAAGCGTGACAAAACCCAACCAACCTCTAGGTTCTCAATGAACCTGCCCAACTCTCTGCAATCCAGCGCTGGAAGGGTACCAGATAACTGAGGGTGGCTGCACAAGACAAAGGACTATGTTTAAGAGGCTCTAAAAGCAAACAGTAAACTGATTTGAAGCAAGGATAACCTCAACACTTCTCAAGGAACTCAAGAGTAGGCTGGCATAATTCAACTCCAAAAAAATAAGGGAGTTATAACACTCCAGGTCTTAAGCTTAAAAAGACCTCTTCAATCAATTGTAATTGGCTCCATAGAGATGATCAAGGGGAGGATCAAGACCAGTATGGTCGGAGGAAGGGATCAAGGAGTGGTATAACACACTCAAGAATTCCAACAGACAGAATTCTATTCAACAAGCAAGGCTATTGGTTGGTGATAAGAATCAGGCCACAGAGAGGCAAAGACTCAGGATCAATAGATCAGGGCGGGAAATAATAGATATACCCAGGATGAGGATGAGGAATCAATTTCAATGATAAGGGGGGGGAAACACATGCACATACTCCCCTGGATGATTTGGAAAAGGCAGGGGAGAGCCCCTCCTTTAATAGACAAGAGGTCTGTAGATTATTTACAAAAGAGATTTACAGATAGAGCAAGAATTTTTTTTTTTATATAATGAAACTAAAAGATCAGACCAATAGAAGCCATCATCCCATGCGAATGATGGGCGGGGGAAGGTGAACATTACAGGAGATCTGCGGGGACTACTGATGAACCACACAGGAGACCTGGGATCTCATGTGGTGGATTGGGTGCAAAGGTTCCAACAACCGCAAGCAACGCTTGGGGTCATTGGCTGATGGATTGGAATTGGGGATTGGGGCAAGGAAGAGTGGTGAGGGGCCATGCAACAGGAGATGATGGGTCTGGAAAACCTGGATCAGCAACAGCAGGCCGCGCAGATGAAAGCAAGCTACATGGACAACCGCAAGATGGGCGGGCCAAGGGGGGTTGGGTTGAGATTGCAAGGCAAGCATATAATTGTGAAAATGGGAGCAACATGCAAGGCCAAAATGGTTGGTGAACCAATTTGTATGGATGGATTGAGGGAGGAATTGGATCTTGAAAGATTGCTTGGTAGGGTGAATGCAGGTGTGCAAAGGTTCCAACAACCGCAAGCAACACTTGCGGTCATTGGCCAATGGATTGGAATTGGGGATTGGGGCAAGGAAGGATGGTGGTAGTGGTGGTCAATGTCATTGATGATTTTTTGGGAGGGTTGGTGATTGGAATGTTCATCAAGAGGAATGGATGAGGTTGGCTTGGGATTGGAGCGGAGGATTATTGATGGATGGTTGGTCAGGCGCGCGTCAGAGATGGTTGCGCGCGAGCTTCAAAAAGCAAATGAGAATGGTTCCAACAGTTTCAAACAACAATGTCAGTTTGCGGCTGTCAGAGATAGATCAAAGGAGCCGGTCATGAGGTTGAGCAAGGCAATGATGGCTGTCACAACTTGGCATCAACCTTGCTGTTAGGTTGGTGCAAGGTCAGTCATGGGATTGATTGTTCCCATGACCAATCTTGTGCAGCTTATCAGGTGGTGATGGGGCCAGTCATGAGGTCACCAATGACCGGAAGCATTCCTTGCAGTCGTCAGTCAAGGGCGGCAAGAGTGGGGAGCAAGAGTGGGATTTTGATGGCCGATTGGGGGTGCCAGTGCCGGACAGAAACCTGCAAGGCAAGCCGGTCTTCATCCGCGTGTTTGCCAAAAGGGTGGATAGCAGCACAAAGAAAGGATGACTTGAACATAGGACCGGGAACTGGGAACTGAGAGATCTTCCTAGACAACTAGGAGAAGGGAGGGCTGAGAACGGGGAACTGAACTGAGAGATGATTTCAAAAAAAGGCTTTTTTTTTGGGGATCTAAATGGAGGCTATAAAAAAATTCATAAAAAATTTTAATTTTTCCATACTGGTCCAGAGGTGTCCCAGATTGGGCACCACATCTCTCCCCAACTTACAGACTTTCCCTATTCTGCATCTGAGTATCTTGGATGATATATATAAAATAAGAAAACTGAGCAATTGAAACAGAAAAACTCCTGTTTGATCTTGAGGTTGATTGAAAAGGAAGCTTTATCCATCCAAGGAAAAGGTCCTGGAAGTGGCTGAGATAACAGAATGAAGAAGGCGTTCCAGGTGCTCACATATGTGGCATACAGTAGAGTTTCACAAAAAAATGCAGCATATTACCCCTGGTGGTGCACAATTGGGAGGACTTACTTCTGGGCAATGTTGCCTCCTCCACAATGAAATTTCTTGAATTGATCAGCAGAGAACCTACTAGCCATCTGAGTACCATCCAGCTCCTCCAAAACAATTGATCCACCTCTGACTTGACGGACCACTCAATAAGGACCATTCCAGCGGTTAGAGAAAAGCTTTCCCCACTGAGTTTCCAAGGATCAATTATAAGCTAAGACTAGATCCCCAGGATTCAAGGGATCCCTGATTTGATTGGAGTACTTATCCTCCCAATACTGGACTGATTTTTCTCTTGACTCCATCATCTTCTGATAAGCTCTGTCACAAACATCTTCACTTTTCTCCAGTTGCTTGAATCTGTCAACTAATAGATTAGTGTTGGAAGAAGCCTTTTCCCAAGAAATACCTAATAAGATTCCATCTCCTGATCAAGAGGAAGGACAGTCCTTTGTCAAAAGATTATTTCATAAGGTGAGTAGCCAGTGGTTTGTTTATTTGAAATTTGATCAGAAAAGAGGACCAGAGGAAGAAATTTGCAAAAATTCTTTCCACTTTCACCAGCCAACTTGGCAAGAGCAACCTTCAAATGAGCGTGGCCTCTTTCCACCATGCCTTGACCTTCAGGATAATAAGGGGTGGTCACCCTATGTTGACCAGGAAGCAATTGGATCATTTCAGCCAGTTTGCCGCCAAACTCAGAGCCACCATCAGTTGAATAAGATGAAGCCAAACCATAATGCATTGTCCAAGTCTCATAGAGGAAGGCTGATACTGATTCAGAGCTGAGGTTCTCTAGGAATATAGCTTCAACTCATCCAGAAAAATCATCTCTAGCCACCATGAGGTACTTAGCTCCACCAGCCTTAACATGAACCGCATCCATAGGAACCCTTCCAAAGACAGTGGGCTCTCCAGTGGGATAACAAATTTCTGCTGGGCGCCTAAGATCACGCTTCTGACATACTTCAAAACTCTTGCACCATTGAGAGACTGATTTCTTCAAGGATGGCCACCAGATTTGTTTGGATATTTGAGAATAAGTTACGGTTTCCCCACACTGACCAAGGACTTCATGGAGACTTTCAAGGATTTAATCTTGTTTAGAAGGGATGGTGACAACAATAAGAGCACAAGGGTTGCCTCTTTTCATAAGCCTAGTACCCTGGACAAAGAAATTGGAGTACTTCCTTTTAAGTTATTGAAAATCTTTAGCAGAGAGATCAGGAGGCCATTGGAGAGTGGAGAGATACTGCTCTAATTTAAGCCAGAAGCCTTGTTGAAAGCCAGAATAATATTTAGAGGAAAAGGTGAAGACAGGACGGATTAAGGGTTCCCCCTTGTCAAAATCCACTCCAACATCCAATTCTTTATCTCAAAGAGGGCTTCAAGATAAACCGTCAGATATGGTGAAAGGTTTTCCCAGCCTATGAACAATATCAAAGGAGAACAGCTGGATGAAAGCCACCCAACCAGTCATGGGAGCTTTTGGAAGACTGGGGGCATTGATCATTTTCATAATGGATTGTGCATCAACTTGTAACTCAAAGTGTTGACCCCAGAGAACAGTTTGGATCTTCTTCAACATTTGAGCCACACCACAAAGTTTCAGTTTTGGCTGGGAGTACCTGGATTCCACCATTGAAAAAAGAAGAGATTCATACATACCAGGAAAATGTAAGACTCCAACCAGTGATAGGCCGTGGCAGTTCTGTGGAGGGGAAAGGTGCTTTTTAGGCTGCCCTCCTGAGTGTTAAAAAAATATTTAGATGTAACGAAGATCAAGGTCCAGAACCTAGTAAATGAGGAATCAAGGAGTAGAGGATAAAGATGATAATAGTTTGGTAGCAATGGAACAGCACTATCTGAGACACAATTATGCAGGGAAAAACTTGAACAAAAGAAGTTAAAGTCTGCTTAGAGTTCAAAGAATGAAAGCTGTTGTATGTAAACAACGCCCACAAGCTAATAAATCTGGTCGTCAGCAGAAGATTGGGGATGATCAACTCAAACCCAAACAACCTCCAGGTTCTCAATGAACCTGCCCAACGCTCCGCAATCAAGCGCTTGAAGGGTACCAGATAACTGAGGGTGGCCGTACAAGACAAAGCACAATGTTTAAGAAGCTCTAAAAGAAAAAAGTAACTGATTTGAAGCAGGGATAACCTCAACACTTCTCAAGGGACTCAAGAGTAGGCTGGCAGAATGCAAATCCAAAGAAAATAAAGGGAGGTATAACACTCCAGGTCTTAATCTTAATAAGACCTCTTCAATCAATTGTGATTGGCTCCAGAAAGATGATCAGGGATCAGGACCAGTATGGTCAGAGAAAGGGATCAAGGGGTGGTATAAAACACTCGAAAATTCCAACAGAAAGAATTTTTCTTCAACCAGCAAGGCTATTGGTTGGTGATAAGGATCAGGCCACAGAGGGGCAAAGACTCAGGGTAAAAAAAAATGGATCAAAGGGCAATCAAAGATATACCCAGGATAAGGGTCAGGATTCAATTTCTCAATAATGGGGGGACACAAGCACACCCTCCCATGGATGATTTCCTATGATGATCATGCAGAAAAAGCAGGGGAGAGCCCCTTCTTTTATAGACAAGAGGCCTGTAGACTATTTACAAGAGATATTTACAAATGGGAGCGGATTTTTTTTTTACTTTTTTTTTAAGGATCAGTGTCATGAGAAAACAAAAGAAAAAAAAGAAACAAACAAGCAGACCAGCCCGGGCAACGGACAAGCCGTGTGGGAGACCGGCGAGCTGGAAGTGGATTCTGAGAGAGGTTTGACGGGCGCTTGAGACGGCCTGTTGAGGTAGACGGTGATGGCGGGAGAGGTTGAGTGAGATGGATCAAATGGATTGGACAACAATGGCTGTGGGGATAACCGTGCTGGATGGTTCAAAGGTTACACTTCAAGTGAGAGACGTAGACGACATCAAAACTGACAATGGTAGGATACAACCTGATATCAGCCTTGGTAAATCAATCACCAACCAGGAACTGATGAGGGTATTGGGTCAATGTGCTCAAGATCTGACCAGAGAGGTCAATCAAGGCCACTTCAAACTTGAGAGCTTTGGAGGGATCAAAGGATGATGAGGAGGAAGCAAAAGGGTTTTGATTGTCCAAGGAACTAAAAGGATTTTTATTTCCATTCCCATCGTCATTGTCGAAGATAGGTTGAGGTAATTTGATACCCCAACTGGGCGGTCAGAGGATTGAATCCTTAGAAGGTTTACAACCCAGGAATTGATGACCAATTGCTGCCGGAATCTGAGAGAAGAAACTGGAATGCGTGGTGATGGCCTGGGAGATCCGAGTGAACCAATTGGTTTGAATTTTCACGTTCAATAAGATTTCTGGGTTGATACCACCTCAATTGATTGCATTCTGACATAACTTATCCACGTTGACACCCGCCAAATAGGCCACTCCTAAGGATATCTTGGACAACCTGAGAGAGATAAGATTGAAACTTTACCAAGGTTGATCTGGTCTCCTCAATTGAGTATTGTTGAGAGGATAGAGCTGGAAGGATTGAGTGATGTAACTATAGGTCTGAGTGATTTGACTAAAGCTACTGACAACCTCTGTCACTGCTTGTTGTTTAAATGGTGGTGATGATGATGATGATGATGAATGGGATTGGTGATGGATGGTTTTTTTTCTTTTTTTCTTTTTGTTTCTTTTTGTTTCTTTGTTTCTTTTTTTTTTTTAACAATGATACCTATGAATGATGATAAGGAAAAATCATAAAAATATTAAAATCTCCAAACTGGCCAGGGTGTCCAGGATGGGGCACCACATCTCTCCCCAACTTACAGACTGTCCCTTGTCTGCACCCAAGTTTGATGCCATAAAAAGAGAAAGTTAAGAAAGATGATTGAAACCAAGGAATGGCCATTTTGATCTTGAGAGTGATTGAAAAAGAATATGTTGATCCATCCAAAGTAAAATCCTAGAAGTGGCTGAGATAAAATGAAGAAGGCGTCCCAGGTGCTCAAATGCGTGACATGAAGTAGAGTTTCACAACAAAATGCAGAAGATGACCCTGATGGTGCCCAATTGGGAAGACTTACTTCTGGAACAAGTTGCCTCCACGCGAATGAAATTTCTTGACCTGATCAGCAGAGAACCTTCTGGCCATCTGAGTACCATCCAGTTCCTCCAAAACATATGATCCACCTCTAACTTGACGGACCACTTGGTAAGGACCATTCCAGCGGTTAGAGAAAAGCTTTCCCCACTGAGTTTCCAAGGAACAATTATAAGCTAATACTAGATCCCCAGGGTTCAAGGGATTCCTGATTTGCTTTGAATGATTGTCTTCCCAATACTGAACTGATTTTTCCCTAAACTCCATCATCTTCTGATAAGCTTCATTATGGACATCTTCACTCCTTCCAAGCTGCTTGGATCTGGCAACTAATAGATCAGTGGTGGAAGAAACCTTTTCCCAAGAAATACTTAAGAAAGATTCCATTTCCAGGTCCAGAGGAAGGACAGCCCTTTGACCAAAAATGATTTTGTAAGGTGAGTAGCCAGTGGTTTGTTTAGTTGAAATTTGATCAGAGAAGAGAACCAGGGGGAGGAATTTGCAACAATTCTTGCCACTTTCACCAGCCAGTTTGACAAGAGCAGCCTTCAAAGGTGCATGGCCTCTTTCAACCATGCCTTGGCCTTCAGGATAATAAGGAGTGGTCACCCTATGTTGACCAGGAAGTGATTGGATCATATCAGCCAGTTTACCACCAAACTTGGAGCCTCCATCAGTCAAATAAGATTGTGCCAAGCCATAAAGCATCGTCCAAGTCTCATAAAGGGAAGCTGCTACTGATTCAGAGCTGAGGTTCTTAAGAAACTTTCCTTCAACCCATCCAGAAAAATCATCTCTAGCCACAATGAGGTACTGAGCTCTGCCAGCCTTAATGTGAACCACATCCATAGCAATTCTCCCAAAGACAGTGGACTCTCCAGTGGGCTAACAAATTTTGGCCGGGCTCCTAAGATCAAGTTTCTGGAACACTTCACAACTCCTGCACCATTGAGAGACTGATTTCTTCAGAGATGGCCACCAAAATTGTTCAGATATTTGTTGATAAGTTTTAGTTTCCCCATGATGACCAAGGCCTGCATGGAGACTTTCCAGGATCAAATCTTTCTTGGAAGGGATAGTGACCACAACAAGTGCACAAGGAGTTCCTCTTTTCATAAGCCTGGTGCCTTGAACAAAGAATTTGGAGGACTTCCTCTTGAGAGATTGAAAATATTTAGCAGAGATATCAGGGGGTCTTTGGAGAGTTGAGAGGTACTGCTCTAACTTAAGCCAGAAACATTGCTGGAAACCAGAGTAATCTTGGGAGGAGAAAGCAAAAACAGGGCGGACCAAGGGTTCTTCCTCATCAAAATCCATTCCAACATCTGATTCATTGTCTCCAATAGGTCTCCTAGATAAACCATCAGGCATAGTAAAAGGTTTCCCAGGCCTGTGGACAATATCAAAAGAGAAAAGCTGGATAAAAGCTACCCAGAAGGTCATTGGAGCATTTGGAAGACTGGGAGCATTGATCATTTCCACAATGGATCAAGCATCAACTTGAAATTCAAAATGTTGACCTTGAAGGACAGTCTGGAGCTTCTTCAACATTCAGGCCACACCGCAAAGTTCCAGTTTTGGCTGGGAGTACCTGGATTCCACATCTGAGAAAAGAAGAGATTCATACAGAGCAGGACGATCCAAACCATTTTCATCTTCCTAGGTAAGGACAGCCCCAACAGATTGATAACTAGAGTCCACTGCCAGCTTGATCTTGCCAGCTCCGGGTCCATAAGTGATCTTTTTCAAAACAATTTCTTTCCCAACAATTGTTTTGAGCAACTGAAATGATTTTTTGCAGTCTTGGGTCCAAATCCATTCAGCATCCTTCCTGGTTAAGCAACGCAAGGGAATACAGATTTTGGATAATGAGGGAATGAAGATCCTGACATAATTTAAGGCACCTAGGAAACCTCTAATTTCCGTTGGATTTATTGGAGTAGGCCAGGCAATGATTTTGTTGACTTTAGAGGGTGCCATCCTTCTTCCTTCCTTGCAGACTATATGACCAACAATTTCCAAGGCAGGGACGCAGGCGGCAAGTTTTGATCCCGGGACAGTAAGGCCAGATTACTTGATTTGAAACAAAATTCTTTCCAAGATAGTAGCATACTCCCAGATAAATCATTGGATTCCTGAGTGCCAAGGTAAAAGCTCATTATCATAGTCACAAACTGGGCCTTTAATCCCACCATCATCAATAAAGATACCCGCATGATCCGGGATTTTGTCCTGGAGGATCCACATCATCAGAGCCTGATAGACTGCAACCAAGTTGGTGGCACCTTGGGGCAATCGAGTCAGCTGAATTTGACCAAGGGGAGTATCAAAAGTAGTGAGGGGACAAGAAATAGGATGCAAGGATTGTTTGTCATAGCCACCCATAATGTCACCTAGACCATAGCAAGCTCTGCCCTAGAAGGATTCAACAAATTCTTCAGTGGCAGGAGGCACGCCAGAGTCTTTAATATCAACTTTATTAAGAGTTTGGAGATCATGAACTACTCTAAGTTTACCATTACTTTTCAGGACACAGAAAACAGGACTGAAATAGCTAGAAGTTGATTGTTTGAATAAACCGGTTTGGACTTGTTTGCGGACCAACTTGATGAATTTGTTGACTTTAGCAGAAGGGATCGGGATCTTCTTCTTTTGCCAGGGATCATGTTCAACTACAGGGATAATTTAAGGGAGCCCATAGGATTCTTTCAAGAGACCTCTCTCTTCTTCACAGAAAGAAATGGATTTTTCTCTAAGAGATAGGACATTTTTGATCAAATTTGACTCATCAGGAAGAAGCCATCCATCTGGACCAAAGTTGACCACTTTCAGACGCTCTTCAGTGACCCAACCAGAGGGAATGAATGGACCAGTGAGGGATTGGGATAGACCACAGTAAGGATTGCGGGATAGAGGAGGACACATAAGGGGAGGATTGAGGTTGAGAGGAATTGGTTGGTTGACTGGCTGAACCTTCTTTGCAACTGGTTTGTACTTAGTGGAAAAGGAGAGGAACCCTTGCTTCCTCCAAGCATTGACCAGTGAGACCTAACTATGAGAACTGAGACCATATTCCAACATCTTCCAAGTTCAATGTTCTGCTGCATCCTTGAAAGGTGCCTTCTCCATAAAAGAGGATCCAAAAGATAAAACATTGCTCACATGTGTGGCACAGGGTAGAGTTTTGAAAATGACAGTAGTAGAAGCCCCTGGTGGTGCACAATTGGGAGGACTTACTTCTACCCCAAATTGCCTCCACCTAAGACCATACTCCTTCATACCAATGCCACCAAGGAAAGAATCAAGATCAAGATCTAGTTTAGACTCATTGCGGAGATTTGAAACCGGAATAGAGGATTATTGATCAGGCTGAAAAGAAAAAGGAAAAGAAGATACAACAGATCCAGACAGAGAAGAAATATTTTTGTATTTTTTGGATTTTTCATGTGTTTGGGTTTTGATCTTATTTGTATGAGAAGGAAATGATGAGGAAAAAGAAAGATATGCCTCTGAGGTGGGAGTTGGTCCATGAGTTGAAGTCTGAGGCTGAGAAGAACTACAACTATCAGTAGGGACAACTATTCTGCTAAAAAATGAGGATGAGAGGAATGAGAGATTTCTTTCTGCTTTCCCTTCAGGACAGATTTTGGAGGATGACCAGGGAAGTCTCTTTCCCAACAACCAGAATCCAGATAAAAAAGAGGAACATCAATCTTTCTGCCATCAGCATCAGGGATGAGAATTCTCTCCCCAACTTGATCAGAAAACATCAGGGTAGCACCAAAGTCCATTAAGAAAGGCCTTCCAAAGATCATGGGACCATCCTGACAAGTGATCCAGAAGTGACAGGTGCCAAAGATATTTTGACCAATTTGAACAGGGATATCCTCAGCAATACCACTCAGCTCACAGGACTGGTTCCCTATTCCATACACAGCATAATTGAAACTGACCCTTGGGCTAAGTTTAAGCTTGCAGGCCATGGAGTCCGAAATCAAGTTGAGCTGAGAACCCGAATCCACAAGGAGAGAAACTGTTTTAGTTGAATCACCAAGATAACATTGCAGAAAGCCAAGAAGAAAGGAATACAGGTTGGTATCTGAAGAGGGATCTGTTCCACCAGAAGAATCTATCAGAGTACCAGAGGAGACCTTAAATTCCTCTGGACCAATCTCCACACGTCAACAAGAAACCCATTTCTTCATCCCTTCAGCCAAAGATGGAGAGATCAACAGGAGTTCAGCCACAGATAGATCAGGGATTTTAAGATAAGAAATTTTCTTTAATACTCCTTCCACAGCATTAGGGTAGTCCTTGGAGATGCCCCTCTAAAATCAAACTTTGGGCTGGGTGGAGGGAGGAAGATCAGATGAAATAGGTGCTGGAAGAGGATCTGAGGGTTAGACAGGTTGAAGAGGGGGAAGATCAGAGTTTTCCTGGAACCTTTCCATAAGTGATTCCCTTTCTACTTCCATGTCTTCCACATCAGAGGAAGGAGGCTCAGGTGAAGATTGACGTTTAACAGGTTTTTGCAGGATTGAGGATGGAACAGGAGGAGACTTATGAGGTTTTGGTTCCTCATGGTGTTTCCTAGCTGGATCAGATTGATAGGTGCCAGAGAAGCTGGAAGAAGTGATAGCTGGAGGATACCAAGGTTGCAGAGTCCCACAGGATGATTGAAAATCCACAGAAACCAAGGATGCCTTCTTAGGAGTTGGTGGTTGGTATGAGGCCTCCACATGACGGATCGGACAAGATGAATCAAAAGGGATCAAAGCACCATTAGGAAGGAAGAAATTATTTCCCTTCTGCTCTACTAACTTCTCCTCCTTGTCCTTCTGGAGTTCAGGACACCTACCAGTACCATGGCCTTCCCTATGGCAATAATAACAGACTATAGTAGATTTAGGAACAGAATTAGCAGGTTTAGGAGTGGCTAAAGAGGATATTCTCTGATCTATTTTATTCTCAAATGCCTGAAGTAATTTAGTGATCTCATCTATAGTAGGTGTCTCCCGGTGGGTCTGAGGATTTGGTTTAGGTCTGCAATTGGCTTCCATCTTATTCATGATTTTGTTAGATGCTTGAAAAGAGGGGGCAAGGACCGGTTCAGTGATTTTAGGTTTTTCAAAGGTGCTAGCTGTTTGACCTTTCATCACTTTATCCACAGTATTCGTAAGAACCATGAAAGCAGGGAGCTTGAACCAATTATATCTTGTTGTGATCATGTATCCAGATTTCACCAATTCATCCTTAATTCTTTCCTGCACTCCTGGAGAGAAAGACCAAAAAAATTGCACTCAAATTTTGTCCAACGTATCAATCTAATTGTTCCAGATAAGATAGGACTGGATAGGGTCCCAAGATTTTCTGAAAGCTTGATATTCAGAGGCTGAGGAGATACCACCATTTGAGATCCATTGAGAAACCAGGGCATCCAAGTCTTGCAAAGTGAATCTGGATGCATCTATTTTTCCCCAATAGGCCAACATAGCCTACTTCAGGAGCCTCCAGTTATGAGTTTTGAATCCATTGAACAATTTGATAACCTCCATAACTTTGTCAGAAGAGATAAAAAATCATAACTGATAAGCCATATCATATTCACTGGCACCATCCACTTCAGCAGCCATCTCATAGGAGTCCAGGAGTTGTTCAACATTGGTCCCATTGAAGCCTAAGTTTTTGTTCTGAGGTTTGATTTTGACCATCTTGGCCGGAACAGATGAGGAGGATCCAGCAGATTCATTGTTGAAGGGTTCCTAAGAGATCCAAACAAGCAGAGTTCCAAGGTGACTCACAAGTGTGGCAAGAGTAGAGTTTCACAAAAATGACAAGGATCTTGCCCAGATGGTGCACAATTGGGAGGACTTACTTCTGCACCAAGTTGCCACCACGGATCAGATCTGAAAAAAGAACAAACAGAAAAATAAATAAAAGAAACAAATCAGATTGGATTTCAGAGTTGATTCTTCAAGTTAGGACTGTAAATCCCAAGGTTGCTGGTTCAATCCCGGCCCGGGGGACCAAATGTAAGATTCCAAAAGGTGCTAGGCCGTGGTAGTTCTGTGGAGGGGAAAGGTTCTGTTTAGGCTGCCCTCCTGAGTGTTACAAAAATATTTAGATGTAACCAAGATCAAGGTCCAGAACCTGGTGAATGAGGAATCAAGGAGTAGAGGATAAAGATGATAATATTTCGGTAGCTATGGAACCGCACTATCTGAGACACAATTATGCAGGGAAAAACTTGAACAAAAGAAGTCAAAGTCTTCTTAGAGTTCAAAGAACAAAAGCTGTTTTGTGTAAAAAATGGCCAAAAGCTAATAACTCTGGTTGTCAGCAGAAGATTGGGGGTGATCAACTCAAACCCAACCAACCTCCAGGTTCTCAATGAACCTGCCCAACTCTCCACAATCAAGCGCTTGAAGGGTACCAGATAACTGAGGGTGGCCTTACAAGACAAAGCACAATGTTTAAGAAGCTCTAAAAGCAAACAGTAACTGATTTGAAGCAAGGATAACCTCAACACTTCTGAAGGGACTCAAGAGTAGGCCTGAAAAATGCAACTACAAAGAAAATAAAGGGAGATATAACACTCCAGGTTTTAAGCTTAATAAGAACTCTTCAATCAATTGTGATTGGCTCCAGAAAGATGATCAGGGTTCAGGACCAGTATGGTCAGAGAAAGGGATCAAGGAGTGCTATAACACACTCAAAAATTCCAACAGAAAAAATTTTTCTTCAACCAGCAAGGCTCTTTGTTGGTGATAAGGATCAGGCCACAGAGGGGCAAAGACTTAGGGTAAAAAAAATGGATCAGGCGGCAATCAAATATATACCCAGGATAAGGATCAAGATTCAATTTCTCAATAATGGGGGGACAAAAGCACACCCTCCCATGGATGATTTCCTATGATGATCATGCAGAAAAAGCAGGGGAGAGCCCGTCCTTTTATAGAAAAGAGGCATGTAGACTATTTACAAGAGAGATTTACAAATGGGAGCAGATTTTTTTTTTTAAGTATCAGTGTAATGAGAAAACAAAAGAAAAAAAAGAAACCAACAAGCAGACCCGCGCGGGAAATGGAAAAGCCGTGCGGGAGACCGGCGAGCTGGAAGTGTATTTTGAGAGAGGTTTGACGGGCGCTTGAGACAGCCGGTTGAGGTAGACGGTGATGGCGGGAGAGGTTGAGTGAGATGGATCAAATGAATTGGGCAAAAATGGCTGTGGGGATAACCGTGCCGGATGGTTTGAAGGTTACACTTCAAGTGAGAGACGTAGACAAAATTTAACCTGACAATTGTAGGATACAACCTGATATCAGCCTTGGTCAATCAATCACCAACCAGGAACCAATGACAGTATTGGGTCAATGTGCTCGAGATCGGACTGGAGAGTTCAATCAAGGCCACTTTGAACTTGCAAGCTTTGGAGGGATCAAAGGATGGTGAGGAGGAATCAAAATGGTTTTGATTGTCCCAGGAACTAAAAGGATTTTTATTTCCATTCCCATCATCATTGTCAAAGATAGGTTGAGGTAATTTGATACCCCAACTGGGCGGTTGGAGGATCAAATCCTTGGAAGGTTTAAAACCCAGGAACCAATGGCCAATTGGTGCCGGAATCCAAGAGAAGACGCCCGCGTGCATGGTGATGGCCTGGGAGATCTGAGTGAACCAATTGGTTTGAATTTTCACTTTCAATAAGATTTGTGGGTTGATACAACCTTGATTGATCGCATTATGACATAAATTATCCATGTTGAAACCCGCCAAATAGGCCACTCCTAACAAGATCTTGGACAACCTGAGAGAGATTAGATTGAAACTGTACCAAGGTCAATCTGGTCTCCTCAATTGAGTATTGTTGAGAGGATAGAGCTGGAAGGCTTGAGTGATGTAACTATAGGTCTGAGCAATTTGATTAAAGCTACTGACAACCTCTGTCACTGCTTGTTGTTGAACTGGTGGTGATGATGATGATGATTAATGGGATTGGTGATGGATAGTTTTTTTTTTTTTTTTTTTTTTTTTTTTTTTTTTTTTTTTTTTTTTTTTTTTTTTTTTAATAATGATACCTATGAATGATGATAAGGAAAAATCATAAAAATATTAAAATCTCTGCACTGGCCAGGGTGTCCAGGATGGGGCACAACAACTATTCAAACCATTTTCATTTTCCTGAGTAAGGAAAGCCCCAACAGATTGATAACTACAGTCCACAGCTAGCTTGATCTTGCCAGCCTTAGGTCCATAAGTGATCTTCTTCAAAACAATGTCTTTTCAAAAAATTGTTTTGAGCATCTGAAATGATTGCCCACAAGCTTGGTTTCAAAAACATTCAGCATCCTTCCTGGTTAAGCAATGCAAGGGAATGAAAATTTTGAATAGAGAAGGGATAAGGATTTGAACATAGATCACAACACCTAAGAAACCTCTGACTTCAGTTGGATTGATGGGAGTAGGCCAGGAGAGAATTTTGTTGGCTTTGGATGGGGCCATTGTTCTTCCTTCCTTGAAGACCACATGACCAACAATTTCCAAAGCAGGGACAAGGGCAGCCAATTTGGATCCAGAGAAAGTGAGACCAGACTCCTTGATTTGAAACAGGATCCTTTCCAGAGTGGTTGCATATTCCCAGATGCATCAATGGATTCCTGAATGCCAGGGTAAGAGCTCATTTTTATAATCAGAAATTGGACCTTTAATCCCGCCATTGTCAATAAAGATACCAGAATGATCAGTGATTTCATCCTGGAGGTTTCAAACCATCTGAGCCTGTTAGACTCCAACCAAATTGGTGGCACCTTGAGGTAATTGAGTAAGTTCAAAACATCCAAGAGGAGTATTGAAAGTAGTGAGAGGACCAGAAATTGGATGTAAGGATTGTTTGTCATAGCCACCCACAATGTCACCTAGACCATAGAAAGCTCTCCCAGAAAAGGATTTGACAAATTCTTCAGTAGCACGGGGAATACCAAAGTCTTTAATAGAAACCTTATTTTGAGGCTGGAGATCATGAACTATTCTAAGTTTACCATTACTCTTGAGAACACAGAAAACAGGACTGGAATAGCTAGAATTTGATTGTTCATATAAACCCGTTTGGACTTGTTGGTGGACCAACTTGATGAATTTGTCAATTTTAGCAGCAGGGATTGGGATCTTCTTCTTTTGCCAGGGATCACATTCTACTACAGGGATAATTTAAGGGAGCCCATAGGATTCTTTCAAGAGACCACTCTCTTCTTCACAGAAAGCAAAATAATTTTCCCTAAGGGCTAAAACATTTCCATCAAATTCAACTTATCAGGAAGGAGCCATCCATCTGGACCAAAGTTGACCACTTTCAGACGTTCTTCAGTGACACGCCCAGAGGGGATGAATTGACCAGTAAGAGATTGAGGTAAACCACAGTAAGGATTGTGGGATAGCGGGGGGGCCTAAGAGGAGGGTTGAGGTTGAGAGGCATTGGTTGGTTGACTGGTTGAACCTTTTTTGCAACTGGTTTATACTTGGTGGCAAAAGAGAGGAATCCTTTCTCCCTCCAAGCATTGAACAGTGAGACCTGACTACAAAAACTGAGGCCAAGCGCCAACATCTTCCAAGTTCAATGTTCCACCTTGTCCTTGAAAGGTGCCTTTTCCATAAAAGAGGATCCAAAAGCTGACACATTGCTCACATGTGTGGCACAGGGCAGAGTTTTAAAAATGACAGTAGTAGAGGCCCTTCATGATGCACAATTGGGAGGACTTACTTCTACCCCACATTGCCTCCACTTAAATCCATACTCCTTCTTACCAAAACCACCAAGAAAAGAATTGAGATTGGGATCTTGTTTAGACTCATTGCGGAGATTCAAAACTGCATAAAAGGATAATTGATAAGGCTGAAGGGAAAAAAGAAAATAAGATACAACAGACCCAAAGAGAGAAAAAATAATTTTGGAATTTTTGGATTTTTTATGGTTTTGAATTTTGATCTTATTTAGATGAGGAAGAGATGATCACAGAAACAAAAAATATGCCTCTGAGGTTGAAGTTGATCCATAAGTTGAAGTCTGAGGCTGAGAGGAACTACAACTATCAGTAGGATCAACTAACCCAATAAAAAATGAGGCTGAGAGGAATGAGAGTTCTCCTTCTGCTTTCCCTTTAGAACTGTTTTGGGAGAATGACCAGGGAAATCTTGTTCCCAACAACCAGAATCCAAGGGACAAAGCGGAACTTCAATTTTCCTGCCATCAGCATCAGGGAGAAGGATTCTCTCCCCAACTTGATCAGATAAAATCAGCGTAGCACCAAAATCCATTAAGAAAGGTCAGCCCAAGATCATAGGACCTTCCAAACAAGTTATCCAGAAGTGACAAGTTCCGAAAAATATTTTGACCAATTCAAAAAGGAACATCCTCAGCAATACCAACCAGTTCACATGACTGATTCCCTATACCATAGACTGCAGAAGTAAAACTGACCCTTGGGCTAAGCTTGAGTTTGCAGGCCATAGCATCTGAGATTAACTTGAGCTGAGAAACCAAACCCACAAGAAGAGAAACTGTTTTAAACAATTCACCAAGATAGCAGGGAAGAAATCCAAGACTGTAAGAATACAGATTGGCATCTGAATGGGGATCTGTTCCACCAGCGTCCTCCATCAAAGTGCCAGAAGAGACCTTCAATTTGTCCAGACCAATTTCCACACGTCAACAAGAAACCCATTTGTTAATGCCTTCAGCCACAGATGAAGAGATAGACAGTAGTGCGGCCACAGACAGATCAGGGATTTTGAGATCAGAAATTTTCTTTAATACTCCTTCCACAGCATTAGGTTAGTCCTTGGAGATGCCCCTCTCAAACCAAGCTTTGGGCTGGGTGGAGGGAGGAAGATCTGGTGAGACAGGTACTGGAAGAGGGTCAGAGGATTGAGGGGGGTGACCAGATTGAAGTGGAGGAGAAGGAACAGAGTGGTCCTGGAACCTTTCCATGAGTGGTTCCCTTTCTACCTCCATGTCTTCCACATCAGAGGGAGGGGGATCAGGCAAAGATTGTTGTTTGACAGGTTTTCAAAGGATCAAAGAGGGAACAGAAGGAGACTTGTGAGGTTTGGGTTCCTCATGAAGTTTCCTAGCTTGATCAGCTTGATAAGCACCAGAGAAGCTAGAAGAAGTGATAGCTGGGGATACCAAGGTTGAAGAGTGCCACAGGATGATTGAAAATCCAAGGAGACCTGAGATGCCTTCTTGGGAGTTGGTGGTTGGTAAGAAGCCACCACATGATGGATTGGACAAGATGAGTCAAAAGGGATCAAAGCACCATTAGGAAGAAAGAAATTATCTCCCTTTGGCTCTACTAATTCCTCCTCCTTGTCCTTCTGGAGTTCAGGACATCTACCAGTACCATGGCCTTCCCTATGACAGTAATAGCAGACTAAGGTGGATTTAGGAACAGAATTAGTAGATTTAGGGGTAGCTAAAGAGGATATTTTCTGATCTATTTAATTCTCAAAAGCCTGAAGTAGCTTGATAATCTCATCTATGGTAGCAGTATCCTTGTTGGCCTGAGGGCTTGATTTAGGCATGCAATTTTCTTCCATCTTGTTCATTATTTTGTTTTATTTTTGGAAATAAGGAGCATGGACTGGTTCAGTGATCCTAGGCTTTTCAAAAGTTAAAGCAGTTTGACCTTTCATGACTTTTTCTACCACATTCCTAAGGACCAGAAAAACAGGGAGTTTGAATCAATTATCCCTAGTAGTGATCATGGATCCAGAGTTGACCAATTCATCCCTAATCCTGTCCTGCACTCCTGGCAAAAACAATTGGAAAAACCAAACTCAAATTTTGTCTACAGTGTCAATGTGATTGTTCCTGATAAGATAAGACTGAATAGGATCCCAAGCTTTCTTAAAGACTGATAATCAGAAGCTGAAGAGACACCACCATTGGAAATCCATTGAGAAACCAGAGCATCCAAGTGCTGTAAGGTAAACCTAGCCACATCTATTTTTCCCCAATAAGCCAACATATCCTCCTTCAAGAGCCTCCAGTTATGAGTTTCAAATTGATCAAACAATTTGATCACTTCCATAACTTCATCAGAGTAGATAAAAAATTGTAACTGATAGGCAATATCATGTTCACTTGCACCATCCACTTCTGCAGCCATCTCATAGGAGTCCAAAAATTGTTCCACATTTGTTCCATTGAAGCCTAGGTTCTTGTTCCGGGGTTTGATCTTGACCATCTTGGCCCAAACAGTGGTGGAGAGAACAGATTCCATTTGAAGAAAGAGTTCCTAAGGTTATCCAAAAAGCAGAGTTCCAAGGTAGCTCACAAGCATGGCAAGGGTAGAGTTTCACAAAAACAACAAGAATCCTGCCCTGATGGTGCACAATTGGGAGGACTTACTTCTGGAACAAGTTTCCTCCACATATCAGATCTGAATGATGACAGAAAAAAAAGAACAGGATTGGATTGGATTTCGGAGTTGATTCTTCAAGTTGGGACTGTAAATATCAAGGTTTGTGGTTCAATCTTGGCCCGGGGGACCAAATGTAAGACTCCAAATGGTGCTAGGCTGTGGCAGTTCTGTGGAGGGGAAAGGTGCTGTTTAGGCTGCCCTTCTGAGTGTTACAAAAATATTTAAATGTAACCAAGATCAAGGTCCAGGACCTGGTAAATGAGGAATCAAGTAGTGAAGAATAAAAATGATAGTAGTTTGGTAGCAATGGAACAGCACTATCTGAGCCAAGATTATGTGGGAAAAACTTGGACAAAAGAAGCTAAATTTTGTTTTAAAATTTGAAGGAAAAAGCTGTTGTATGTAAACAACGACCACAAGCTAATAACTCCGGTTGTCAGCAGAAGATTGGGAATAATCAACTCAAACCCAACCAAACTCCAGGGTCTCAATGAACCTGCCCAACTCTCCCCAATCAAGCGTTTGAAGGGTACCAGATAACTGAGGGTGGCTGCACAAGACAAAGCACTATGTTTAAGAAGCTCTAAAAGCAAACATTAAACTGATTTGAAGCAAGGATAACCTCAACACTTTTCAAGGAACTCAAGAGTAGGCTGGCAGAATTCAACTCCAAAAAAAAATCAGGGAGGTATAACACTCCAGGTCTCAAGCTTAATAAGACCTCTTCAATCAATTGTGATTGGCTCCAGAAAGATGATCAAGAGGAGGATCACGACCAGTATGGTCAGAGGAAGGGATCAAGGAGTGGTTTAACACACTCAAAAATTCTAACAGACAGAATTCTCTTCAACCAGAAAGGCTATTGGTTGGTGATAAGGATCAGGCCACAGAGAGGAAAAGACTCAGGATCAATGGATCAGGAGGGGCAATCATAGATATACCCAGGATGAGGATGAGGAATCAATTTCAATGATAAGGGGGGGAAACACATGCACAAACTGCCCTGGATGATTTGGAAAAGTCAGGGGAGAGCCCCTCCTTTTATAGACAAGAGGTCTGTAGACTATTTACAAGAGAGATTTACAGATAGAGCAAGAAAAAAGTTTTTTTTTTTATAATGAAAACTGAAAGATCAGACCAAGAGAAGCCATCATCCCATGCCAATGATGGGCGGGGGCAGGTGACAATGACAGGGGATCCGCAGGGACTACTGATTAACCGCGCGGGAGACCCAGGAGCTCATGTGGTGGATTGGGTGCAAGGGTTTGGACAAACGCAAGCAAAGCTTGCGGTCATCGGCCGATGGATTGGAACTGGGGATTGGGGCAAGGAAGGATGGTGAGGGGCCGCGCGACAGGAGATGATGGGCCTGGACAACCCAGAGGAGCAACAGCAGGCCGCGCGGATGACGGCCAGCTACCCAGACAACCGCAAGATGGGCAGGCGGAGCAGGGTTGGGTTGAGATTGCAAGGCGTGGGGATAATTGTGACAATGGAAGCAACGTGAAAGGCCAAAATGGTTGGTGAACCACTTTGGATGGATGGATTGAGGGAGGAATTTTATCTCGATGGATTGCTTGGTTGGGTGAATGCGGGTGTGCAAAGGTTCCAACAACCGCAAGCAACGCTCGTGGTCATTGACTAATGGATTGGAATTGGGGATTGGGGCAAGGAAGGATGGTGGTAGTGGTGGTCATTGTCATTGATGATTTTTTGGTAGGGGTGGTTATCGGAATGTTCATCATGAGGAATGGATGAGGTTGGCTTGGGATTGGAGCGGAGGATTATTGATGGATGGTTGGTTACGCGCGCGTCAGAGATGGTTGCATGCAAGCTTCAAAAAGCAAATGAGAATGGTTCCAACGATTGCAAACAACAATGTCAATTTGCGGCTGTCCGAGATGGATCAAAGTAGCTGGTCATGAGGTTGAGCAAGGCAATGATGGCCGTTGCAAGTTGGCATCAACCTTGCTGTTAGGTTGGTGCAAGGTTGGTCATGGGATTGATTGTTCCCATGACCGATCTTGTGCAGCTGATCAGGTGGTGATGGGGCCGGTCATGAGGTCACCAATGACCGGAAGCATTCCTTGCGGTGGTCATTCAAGGGTGGCAAGAGTGGGGAGCAAGACTGGGATGTTGATGGCCAATTGGGGGTGCCATTGCTGGACAGAAACCTGTGAGGAAAGCCAGTCTTCATCCGCGCGTTTGCCAAAAGGGTGGATAGCAGCGCAAAGAAAGGGTGACTTGAACATAGGACCAAGCACTGGGAACTGAGAGATCTTCCTAGAAAAATAGGAGAACGGAGGGCTGAGAACAGGGAACTGAACTGAGAGATGATTTCAAAAAAAGGCTTTTTTTTGGATCTAAATGGAGGCTATAAAAAAATTCATAAAAATTTTACTTTTTCCATACTGGTCCAGAGGTGTCCCAAATTTGGCACCACAGCAGCAAATAAGTACAAGCACTGCACATTTCCTGCTGTGGACACCATCACCCATACCAGAATGGCAATTTCTATGCAAATAAACAAAACTACTAGAAACAATTGCAAGGACTTTAAAAGTGGCAAAATATATTCTAGGAATAAAATAAAAATAAAAATAATATGTTTATTGGTGAGGTTAAAAGAATTCTTGAATTTCTTTGTAATCAAAAATGATTTTTTTGTTTTTATTTTTAAAATTTTTATCAAAGTAAATAGATTTAAAAGCCCAGCAATAGATTAATATGATTTATTTACTGAACTTTTCTACCGCTACCAATATATGCCATGGCTACTAATAACCTATCTTTTTTTTCTATTGCCAGTTTTTCCCCCTCCTTTTCCAGTCATTTTTCCATTTGATCCTTCTCATTTTCCCCTTTTTGAAACTCCCGCTCAACCTGTTTCAATTTCCACTCAGCATCCAATTTTTTTTGATGAGCCAAACTATTGGCTTTCTGCTTTCAAAAATTGATAGCCAGTTGAAAATCCCACCTTTTTTTTTCAAATTAAAGTTTTTTGGATTCAATCTTTCATTTCACTGTTTTTTGTAGGGAAATATCAATGAGCTAGATTTCAAAATCAGGAGATTCCATCAATGTACTTACTTGAATATTTCTTCTCCATGATATCTTTGAAGCCCCAAAAATTGAAAGTATTTCTTCTCTTTTGAAAGCTATTGGGATTGATGTTTATGTAATTGGAAGCCTTTTGATTTAACTTTGCAGAAGAGGTTTTTGTGGGAACATCATCACTCTCATTTTAAGTTGATGTGGGAGGCCCCATTGGCTTGAGTGTTTGACCATTCAGAAAAGGATGATCCTGTTTTTTTTGAAATCTAAATACGTCAGGGTTGACCAGAACAGAAAAGAAATTGCTTTTTTACTTGAGGAGAGGTTGATTGCAATGGCAATAATGGAATATTTGGCTCCCCATTGCCCAATTTTCCAGTTCTTCCGTCCAGGAAGGGAAAAATAGAAAGATGCAAGTTAGGGATCCAAGTAAGTTTTTGAATGATTGATCAATGCTGATGTGGAAATGATTTGAGGACTTTGTATTGGAAGATCCTCGTCCACATTGGATTGGGGCCACCAAAAGGTTTCATCAGGATCCTCATTGCTAGGCTAAGCATCTACAGCCAAGTTCTCAGCATGAACAGAATCAGATTTTGGGGAATAAAACTCAGCTAAGGGGGTAATTTTGGCCTTCTTCCCTTATATTTCATCAACTTGAATATAAAAAGGACAAATAAATTCCAACTTATCAACCACCAAGTTGATTCCCTGGGCTTTATTGGAGTCAGTGATACCACAGCCAGTGGAGATTTACATTGAGTGGGCCTTTTTTCACTTGGCTTGATATTTCTTGAATTGCTCCCTCATCTTTTTTGATGGAAGATCCAGCCTACCTTTTCTTTTATTCTTTATTTCATTTTAAATCAGGAGATAACAATTAACCTTAGCGGGTGGAGGTTGGAAATCTTGTTGTTCATTTTTGGATCCAAAGCAAGCATTATAGTTGAAGGGGAATTTGAGCCAGTTTACCAGGATGATTTTATCAGCTCTGTTGAGCTGACTTGAGAATTTGGAAGGTGATGGGGGAGGATCATTGGTTGTAGAGCTCCTGGGGAATTTTTTCTTTGGTTCATTGTATTTTTTTGTGTACTTGCGGGGGCAGTTTGCTGAGGGGCTATTTGAAAAGATTGAGAGGGATTAAGGGATGAAGTGATGAAGTGATAAAGGGATGAGAGCTATAAAGCAATCAAAGTTAGGTGGCAATGAGAGCAATAAGTGATGATGAAAATAATTGACAAGAAAAAAAGTGATGAGAAAGATAAGTGATGAGAATTTTAAAGTGATGAGAGCAATGAAGTGATGAGAGCAATAAGTGAGATGAATGAGATTTTTCCAATGAGGTTGGAGGTAGAATTTTTCAAGGAGGTTAGAGGTTGAAGGAGGTGTGGTTAAAACCCAGGGGTGTATGACATGGACCAATGTGTGGTTGAGGTGGTGAAATCCTTTTTATGATTTTTCTGAAAAATCCATTTATTTTTAGGTAAATCTGACACGTCTGATGTGAAACAAGTGGGTTTTTTTGATTTTTAATAGTGGCTTTGAAATTGCAGATTTGGTTTGAAACCTGAAATTAAAAAATTTATTCTTGAGTTAACTATGATACGCCCTAATCTTTAACTAGAAATACCCTGAAACTTAGACTTATTTTACCTTTTTCCCACAAAACCCATGCTAATCAGCATCTCCTATATCTCCAATCATCCTTTAATTGGTCAACTGACTAGGAAGCAACATCAACTCCAAAATCCCAGGTTCCAGACTGCATCCATCATCATGCTGAATAAAATATAGATTCTGGAGTGAAAAATCCTTGCCATTTCCTCAAAAACCATCTTTCTCATCTCTCTGAAATTTTCTTATCATCATAAAGCCATTCAGGCTTTGAGCCCCAAAACCATCTTTCATATAAGCTCTTATAATCAATATCTTGTATAAAAATCTGCACCACCAGCCCATTTTGACATTGAAAACCTCTTTGATAGAGACCCACTGCTGATCAAGGTATTCTGAAATGGTTAAATTCTTGCTCCTATCTCTGTTTTCATCATAAAAATTTATCTATCCTGGTTCCTTTCTTTGGTTGAAATTGTGGTCTGAAATCTCACAGCAAGCCCAAAAACTCCTCTAATATTCAAAATCATTTGGTAAAATAAATGCCAATTGAGAAACTTGCCAAATCAATTCAATCTAAATTTGTGTGGATATTGAATTGATGAAATTTCTCATTTAAATCAGTCTAAATAAGTATGTAATTTCAAATTTTCCACAACCAGTTCCAAATAAAGAAAAAGAAGCTTCAAGAGGATTCTGGAGTCTGGGATTCTAATTAAATGTATTTGAATACATAATCAAGCACTTGCATGAATTTTAATCAACTCTCTCAACGTAGACAGAAACAGGAAGTGGTAATCTGGATTTCAGATATCACCATCCAGATGAATTAAAGCAGGTCCTTAACATTGTTATTCTAAACCTGGTAGACTTGGGCCAAATATTTTTCCCTATAATCATAACATTGCATCCTCTTTACAGTCATTCAGAAAACTCACAGGTTATTTATTGAACTAACAATAAATTTAACAGAAAGACAAGTGTTTAGTTTTGTGAGATAGGGATTTATTTGAGAAAATAAAGCACAGAAAATAGGATTTTGTGATGCAGAAACCAGGGAAAGGGCATGATATATTTATTGCTTAGAATGATTTTGGATGGCAGGAAGACTTGCTTTGTTACAACAGATGATGATTGGCTAGTTATTTACTGTAATTGATAGATTTAAAACAATGGGTTAGTGATTGGTGAACAAGTGAGCTTGATTTCCTGCATGGAAAGATCAACAAAAATGATGAATAAAGAAAATTGAGGGTTGAATTGTAAATTTTTTATGTTGGTGTGTCTGATGACAAAAATAATCATCACAATGTCCGCGAATTGTAAGATTTGATCCACTCCTGTAGCTGGACACACCTGATGACCAAAATAATGATCAGAATCTCAGTGACTGGTAAATTTGATCAACTCCAATAGCTGGTTTCCTAACAAAGTGGCAGGTTCCCCAAAATGAATGATAGAATCAATGTTAAATTGAAAATAAGTTTTTTGTTTGGTTAATACAAAAACAACTAACACCTGATGAACAAAATAATGATCATGATCACACTGACTGGTAATTTTGGATCAACTCCTATAGCTGGAAACCTAAAAACTATTAAAACAAATAGAAATTCTGTGTTAATAAGCATTTTTTGTAATTAAATCATATTCTTTTGATGAAAATGTCTTAACATGGCAGGTTCCCCAACATGAATGGTAAGAAGCAATGGGGAACCTGCTACCATAATCAAAAATATCTCCTTTAAGTAGTTTTTAATTTTTGTGATTGATATGTCATACTATTCATGATTTCATCAAGAAAAAAAATGACTTTGTTCTTTTATGATGTCATTTTATTTCTCAACTTTTTATAAATTGAACTTTTAAAATGCTGATTCCTATTGTTTATGAGTATGATTTTAACAGCCCCCCCCCCTCAATTTATTAAATTTATTAAAAATTCAAGTTTTATTTTATCTCTAAGATATTTAGATTTTCTTTTATTTAATGTTTTTGTAAGGATTTTTGCCATTTTTTTTGTTTTACAATACTCTACTTTTACCCTTTTGAATTTAACAAGCTCCCTAATCCAGTAATGATGAATTTTTATGTTCTTTTTTCTTGCATGAAAGATTGATTTTTAGGTGAGATAGATTGCGCTTAATTTGTTGAAATGAAGAATTACTGGTAAGTTGCATTATACTTGTAAGAAATTAAGTGATCCAATGAGCCACACTTCTTCTTGACCCACTTCAGATTTTGATTTGTACTCAGCTTTAGTTTGAGAGAGTGGTATATTTTCCTGCGATTTGGATCTCAAGTTTATTGGACCATTCATGAACATAAAAATGTACCCAGTGGTCGATTTTTGTGTTGATTTTTCCACTTCTCAATCTGCATCTGTATGTCCCCGTGTTATATAATGAAATTGATAAGCATGAAATTTTTCTTTGTCTGGTGTTTATTCCATTCCTAAATTAATGGTTTCTTTGAGATATTTTAGGAAATTCCAAAAACCTTTCCAGTGCTTTAATGAAGGCTTTTCCATATAAAAAGCTGAAGGTCAAACGGCATGATCAAGAACTGGTTGTGTACATTGATCTAAATAAAGTTGTGAAAAAACTCCACTTTGATAAGGTAAGTCTAGTTCTTTTAAGTTTACATGTTCTTATTTGGTGGCAGGTAAATAAGAGCAGGTTTTAGGCAAAGGAGTAACAGAAGTTTTGAAATCTTCATGATTGAAAGTGTTTAGAATTTGATGAGCCATATTTTTTTGGTTTATTGAGTATCTGGTTTTTTTTCTTGAATTATATTCCTACTATACTTTTAGCTAAGCCTAAATCTTCCATTTCCAATTTTGCTTTAATTTCTGTTTTAACATGTTTGATGTTATCTCCTTTGATGATCATGTCATCAACATGAATGTATAAAAGACTGAATTTGGAGTCTTTTTGTCAAATATATAAACATGCATTGTGGGGAAATTTTTGAAATCCTATCAATTGTAACTAATTATTTATGTCTTCCTTCCGCATCTTGGGTGATAGTCAAATTCCATAAATCACTTTATTTATTAAACATACATGATTTTCTCCTTCAAAAATACTTTCTGTTTGTTTGAAATATATTTCTGGATCTACAGGTGCGTTAATAAAAGCAGTTACTGCAAGCATTTGATGTATTTTCTATCCTTTGAAAGCAGCTGAGGCAATTGAAATTCAAAGAGAAGTTGATTTTGCAGTTGGTGAAAAATTTTCATGATAATTGATGCTTTTAATTTTTTAACATCCTTTTGCAACATATCTTGAATTTTTCTTTATGAAATTTAACCCTTGTTTCTCTTTTTGTTCTACCAATCTATATTCCTTTAATTAACTTTATGTGAGTTGGACAATTGAATAATGTTAATACATTCCTGATCTTCATCAAATCTGTTTCCTTTTTGAAATATTTCAGCTAATCAGGACCATCACTAAAATTAGTGGTGTCATAAAAAAAAGTTGGATCTTAATTTTGAATTAATTCTGTAGATTTGACAACCTTAAGAAGTTTTAAGATAATGATACCAACTTAGAATAATTAATTCTTGTTAACTCTCAAAATAATTCAGTTTTTTGATAATTTGACCTTTCATTGACTATAAGTTGAATTTTGTTGCTAGTTTCAGATGAGTTGTTAATTTGATTATTGTTAGGAGCTGATGGTGGTCCTAGAGTAAAGATGAGTCATTGATTTTTAGATGTTTAATTTTCTGGAGATTGGTTGATAAACTCAATTGGTACTTTAGGAAATATAGGTAATATATCATTTTTATGATCTACTTTCAGCTTACTGATACCACAAACCTTGCAGTCCTTCAGCTGCAGCAAGTGATATTGGTGTTGTAACAACAATAATTCCAAGAAAAGATGTAAAATTCTCAAAAATATGTATTAAAAGAAAGTTCAAATTTTGGAAGTTTGTTTGGTTAAATATTTTTTAAATATATTTTTCAAGAGGGGCCACAGTTTGTAAAGAACAGGGGATCTCTATTGAAACAACCTCCATTCAAGGGGCTCTTTTGAACCATGTAAAGACCTTGGGACAATGAGGTCCTAGGTGATTTACTCAAAAGGGGTTTACTCAAGGGGAATGGGTGGACTGGCTGTCTCAAATCACTTATGCCTGGAAGCAAGGAATAGATAAGGTGCTACTTTAAGCAGGAACTCCATGATTCTTTCAGGAATTCATGGTTTGAAAGGGTCTCAGGACAATTGCTGGGGTTTTTTCTGATATTCTTCAATGGAATGAATGATGGGGTTAGAATGAATAATTATAATAACAGACTGAGGCCATGAATCATTTTTTATCTCTTTTTAACACTTGATCACGGATGGAAATGGGTCTGTATTGATTACTTAAAAATTTCTGGTGTTTAAATCATCCAAAAAGGGCAGTATATATACCTTTTTGGGGTAAGAGGACCTTGCCAGGGCACACAGAGAGGGTTTTGCTTCGGGGCTCAGGGTAGCAGAATGGCCAGAGCTAGTTTGGCACGTATTCTTAGTGCTTTCAATCAGCTGGAACTGTGTTTTTCATAATTATGGGTGAAATAATTATCAGAATCTGTTTGAGTGTCAATTTCTTATTTTTACAGTTCTGGCATATCTCTTGATTTTTTTATTAGTTTATTTTGAGTGAAATGGTAAAAAGTGAGTATTTTTAGATTTGACGCCATCTTCTGAACATTTTCGTAATTTTTAATAATTTTTAGGGGAGCTCCTTGATATTGTTTGTGGTTTATAAAGATTTGATAATAACATTTATGTGACAATCTTTAGTATTATTTTCTGCAATTTTTCTGTCTTATATTTTGAATTTCATAGTTTTTATTCAATTTTCAGAAGTTTCAGGCATCCCTCTATCCCTCAGTCAGGTTGTTACACATGCATGAGGTATGCATTCAGGTTTTAGCCTGTTACTGCTGTACCTGGCTTTTCAGGATTGGTGCAGTTATTTTTGACGCGCGCATGCTTGGCAGCTGCGTGCGGGAATCCATTCTCCGTGGCCAGAAGCATATTGCATGCGGTTTTCTTGACAGGCTCCTCAATATTGAATGTAAGGCGCATTTGAACTTGTTGTATGGATGCGGGACTGCGCGTGGGGATTGTGACAGAACACAAATCCAGCTGTAAATCCTATAATATACAAAACACCTCAATTCTGAGTGAACTTTAGGTGTTTAAACTACACATGAAATTTTCTGTGAAATATTAAACTGGGCAAAAAGTGCCATAGTGATGCTGTGGATTTTTATTCAATTCTTTGTTTCATTATTTAAAAACATAAGGAGTTGGAATTCAAGGGTGGGTTCAGTGAGTGACCCTACCTTATTTTGGGTGGGAAATCCAAATCTGTGATGAAAGTCTAGGATTTACCACTCTTTTTATTATTATGTTTTATTTTTCTTTTTATTCTACTTTTATAGATTTCTCTGTGCAAGGAGAAAGCTGAGATCTACAGGAAGAATTTTAAATTAAAATTGATTTTAAACAAATTTCAGGTCAAAGGAAATTCTAATTTTATTTTTATCTGGTATAAGAATTTGATAATTTCTATTTTCATCTGTAAATCCTGAAAGTATTCCTTTTTGAGATACGTTACTAAAATTATTATCTTTAAGTTGTTTTTGAATCAATGCTAATAAATTGCAAACAAATGTACAAATATGATCAAGATTTGGTTCTTATCCAAAGCATAATTGATAAGAAGTAAAATTTTTAATCAAATTTGCATCTTTAAAAATTCTGTTTGTAAGATGAATAGCCATATTAAATGCATTCCACCAAAATTTGCATGGAACACCACTATTTAGTATCAATGATCCAATTTCTTTTTTCTGCTATGAAATTTTTTTCAGGTGTATCAGGTGCAGTCATTTGTAATGAAACTCCCAATTTATTTAGCTATCCCATCACTTCATGATTGATAAATTCACTCCCTCTGTTGATTGTAAAATTTATGAGTTTATGGTTAGTTTGTCTTCAAGATATAGCTATATATTTCTGCATTAATTCTAATACCTCAAATTTTTATTTTGAAAATAATGCATAACCTTTCCTATAAAACGTTTAGTAATTAGTAAAAAAAGCATAATAAGAATAAATTGATCCCATTCAAATTATTCCACTTAAATATAAATGTTTAATTTCAAGGGTTTTAAATCTTTGTCTCCTTTTGCAATTTTGAGTTGAACTGTGATTCTTAGAAATATTGCAAGGGCCACATGGGAACCAATTTATGCTTTGTTTCTCGAACTTTTGTCAATTTGCCATTCTTTTTTGAAGTCCTATGTCAATTTTTGCCTATAAATTGTGTATATTTTCAACCAGTGTGTCAGTGAATAGTGAGTAGTTGTTTCTCACCTTTGGTGAGACTTGGAATTCCATGAGTTTGTTTGAAAATTTACCTTTAAGAAGTATTTTTTCCTTGTATTATAACTCAACTTATATCAAGCCTGTTTTAACTTTTCTAATATTATATTTTAGTAATAAACATCTTGCAATGAGATTTTCATATAATTGAGGCGCATAAAGTGCATTATCAAATTTAATTTTATGATTGTTGAAGCCTATGATTCAGACATTACCAATAGCTTGGATTTGAAGTGTGTTTTCCATGCCAGATAGTTTAAGTGTAAGTCCTGAGATAAGATTCTTAATTGAATTTGGATCAAAATAATTCATATTCTTAAACATGTGTTGATTTTCTCCTGTTTCAAAGAAGATAAAATCTTCCTTTTTGCCTGGTTGACCATGAAATCAGATATGATTCTTTGGTTCAGGAAAATGTTGTGCAGTTGCTAGATTGGCTTGAGTTCAATTATTCTCTTTAAACCAGTCTGTAATATCTCCTTTCCATTGACCTTGAAGAATTTCCTTTTTCTCCCCATGATTGAAAATTAGCTTCATCTCTTTCATGGCATGAATGATCTGTGTGTGGCCCAAATAAAATGTCCTTTGTGCCAAAATTGCATTTACCAGAGGATGCACCAGTCAAATTAGTTTCATCATTTGATTCAATATTGCCTGTATTACTAGTTATAAAAGGTGAGAATCTATGTGTTTCAAGTAAGCCTTCAAAAATTCTTTCATAATTTAATGGTCAAAATAATCTTGTAATTGATTGCTTGTAATTGTTTTATCTGGAATGAATTGACTCAAGTAAAGTGTAAACTAAACTAGAATCCCTTTCAAGATCTCCACCATCTTGTAAAACTTGTTATTGAATCTGTTCAAATTTGTCAATATGTTCTCTAATAGAAGTTTTTGGCCCCTGTTTGAGTTGTCTTAATTGTTTTGAAAGATCATAAATATTTTAACTAATGGTTTTTACATGGAAATTTTTGATTGTATTCCACATTCAGACTGCTTTATTATATTTAACTGGTGCTGTGGATGCTTGAAAATTAGCATTGTTTTGGTTTGAATTAAAAGAATCTAATTTAATAAGAAGCCAGGAACAAAGGATTACTTTGATATAACTATTGTAAAATTGTGGATGAACTTCTGATATTTCACAGTCATGATATAGATTTGATCAATTTCAATTGATTGTAAAGATATGGTGATTGCTTGTGACCACGTAGTATGGTTTCTATCAGTTCATTTATTTGCAATACTAATTTTTGATAATAGATTTAATATTTCTTGATTAATTTGGATTCATTGCTTTTGAGTTTCAGGATCTGGTCAAAGGATGCTTCTGTCCTTTCTTGATTAAATTTTTCTGTAATAAATAATGGTTGATTGGTTGTAGTTGTTGCTGAAGGTAAAGCTTTTCTGGGTACTGGAGTAGCTATGGGAGATATATTTACTGGTGAAATGTCAAATCTCTTCTTTTGCCACCATGTAAATTGTTTTAGGTTGGTGTGTCTGATGACAAAAATATTGATTGCAATCTCTGGGAATGGTAAGATTGTATCAACTCCTATAGCTGGACACACCTGATGACCAAAATAAATATCAAAATCTCAGTGACTTGTAAGATTGGATAAAATCCTATAGCTGTACACCTCACAAAGTGGCAGGTTCCCCAACATGAATGATAGAAGCAATTTTAATTTTCAAATAAGTTTTTTGTTAGTTTAATACAATAATTAGCACCTGATGACCAAAATAATGATCACCATCTCAGTGACTGGTAAGGTGGATCAACTTCTTTAGATGGAAACCTAATTACTTGCAATCAATAGTAATTCTTTGTTAATAAGCATTTTTTGTACATAAATCATATTCTTTTGATTAAAATGAATTACAGCAGCATGTTTACCAAAATTAATTATGGAAGGGATGGGGAACCTGCTACTGGATGCAAAAAAATATAACCTTTAAATAGTTTTTAATTTTTGTCATTCATCCGTCCTACTATTCATGATTTCATCATGAAAAAATATAACATTATTTTCTTATGTCACCATTGCCTTTCTCAACCTTTAATAAATTGACCATTTACCATGATACTCTTTTTTATAACTATGATTTCAGCAGGAATTGGTTATGGGACTTTTAAGACCCCATTTAACTCTTTCCCGTTTTCAGTTTCCTGATGCCAGTAACATTTCAGTCCTTTACCTACAGAAAGTGATGCAGTGGGGAATTATAATATTCACAAGAATAAACATGGTGAAAGCTTCAAAAGAATAAATATGACAGGAGCTGGTGAAATTTTTATGAGTGTTTTTTTAAAGTGTTTTCAATATGTAATGAGAGGGGCAACATTCTATACATAACTGGCAATCTTTATAGAAACCTCTTTTCAGAGGGATTAAATTTGAATTGGTATCCTGGTACAATGGGCTCCTTATCAATTATCAAAAAGGGACCACACCCATGTTAATGGTGGTTATGGTCGGTCTAAACAGCACACAAGCCTATGCAGGGAGGAAATAACTTACTAGCAGTTTTTTAATCACAATAGTCCTGCAATAATTCATGGTTGAAGGTTCTCAGATCAAAGGTGGGGTTATTGATGATTTTTCTTCAAAGAGAATGGTAAGGGTGTTTGAATTTACAATAATAATATCAGACTGAGGCCATATATACCTTACGTATCCCTTATAAGCACCTTATCATGGATGGAAAAGGGTCTTGATTGAACAATAATAAGTTCACTTGGGTTAAAACAACCAAAAAGGCACTGTATATATACCTTTTTGGGGCGCAGAGAGCCTCCTCAGGGTAAATAGAGAAGGTAGGCCTCATAGGCTAATACCAGCAAGCTGGAAAGGGCTGTTTCAGTACAAATTTGTAGTTCTCTCACTCATTTGTTTCTGTCTCAGATGTTTTTGTGCATTATTTCAATGTTCAAACCTGTCTTTCTGTTAATTTTTTATTTTAAAGTTTTGACTTATTTCTTAAATTTGTGTTGTAGTTATTTGATTAAAATGATCATAGGCATGTATTGGTAGATTGTCTGTCTTCTTTTGGTCACTTTTATCATTTTTAATAACTCTTTTTGAGACTATTTGGTGAGTCTTGTGTTTCTCAAAGATTGAGTGATTTTGATTTTGTGACAAATTTCATTATTTTTAATTTAATTTGTATGCCTTTATAATTTTTTTTTATTAATTTTTATTTATCTTTAAGAGGTTTCAAAATTTCCTCTTTCCATTATTGACTTTATTACATATTCATGGTGCATGCATATTGTTTGTATTAGTTGCATGCTGTACCTTGTCTACAGGGATTGGTTATTGGTGAACTGACACGCACAGGCTTGACAGCTGTGGGCGGTAATTTGAGATTTTTTGGGGAGAGCAGACATGTGCATAATGAATTCAGGATTCTTGGCAGGTTTTGCAGTATTGCGGACTTGATGGGAACAGCTAGTACTGTGAGGATGCAGGGCTGCGTGCAGGAATTCTGCCAAAATACAAATCCTCCTGTAACTCCTAATTTGTACACAATTCACTTCATTTCTGGCTGAATTTTCTTTTTGAAAACTATATATCAGAATAAACATGAAATATTAATATGGCCAAAAATTCACTGAAGTGGTGTTGTGACCTTTGGGTAATATCTTATAAATTTATTCAAAAAATGAGTGACCCTACCTAATTTTGGTTGGGAAATCAAAATATTTAATAATATTTTTTTACCTCTCACTCCTTCTGTATTTTTCAAATTATTTTGTTATTTTTTTATTTTATCTGCTTTTGAAAGGTTTCTCTGTAGAAGTAGAAAGTTGAACCCTTTTTCTAGATGCCTTTCTTCTGGAATATTCCATAGCGTGTTTGGATGCCTAGAAATTTCTTGCTGAATTTCTATTTGATTTCTTGTTGCATAGGGATAGCATTCAATACCCTTTTAATGGCTTTTCTGATTTCTTTTGATACCAGGGGTTGGTGTGTAATGGTGATTTTTCAGTGGATCATTCTGGGAAGTTACCCTGTTTCCTGTGTGGTGTAGCAAAGTCTGGTCTGGATCCCTTTTAAATATTATTCCAAAAGGTTCGGAAGTGAGAAAGCTTGCTAAACATTTGCCTTTAAATTAACAATGGCACATTCCTCTGAGAGCTGTTTTCAACCATCCAAAAATGAGTAATTGAGGACCAAAGTATCCTTGGATGTTAATTAAATATAGTTTCATGAAGAAAAAAAAAGTAAGTGATTGAATCCAAAAATATAAGTAAGAAAGGAAGCAAAAATCTATCCCAGTGAGGGGGGTTCAAGAAGAGAGTACGACTACTACTGATGGTTGATTATGATCACAGAAAAATCTAGTATCTCAATCTATCAATTTTTTGAGATTGGAATGATCTAGGTAAAAGATCACAATTTTTTGTAACTCAAATTCTTCAAATTTGAATTGATCAATCTCCTTCTTAGAAATCAAGTTTGATTGATTTTTAGAGTAAGAAATTAAAATCCTCTTGAGGTTAGTAAGAGGACTCCAAGTGAAGATGGGATCCTCACTCTTTAGGTGGATTCAAAGGGTGATTTGGAGGATCAGATGAAAGAATATTTGGAAGGTAAAACTGATGGCAATTCAAATGGAAGTTGAGGAGAGTCAAATGGTGATGCTAAAATGGGAATTTGAGCAAAATCTGTTAATCTTTGAAAATGAAGATGGAGGTTTGGATGGCTGCAGGATTTTGATTTTCAAGATTTGAGACTGGGATGGATGGTTTGAGGATGCGTGTGATGATGATTCCAGTGCCATAAATTTATGATTATGACAATTTTGGTTTTGCCGAAACCCACCATTACAAAAATGGCAGGTTTTCTAACTCTGATAAGCCCTTATTTTAGCTCTTTCTGGTACTGAAATAGGAAAAAATCTCCAAATAAACAGAAATGTGGCTGATTCAGTGAATCAAATACGGCTTATAAGATTTAGAAAGGCTGCCATTGATTTCATGGCTGTTTTCAGAAAATTACCCCAGTTTCAAACATGCCTTCAAAGCACAAAAAAACCCCACTTATTTCACATTGGGTGTTTCAGAGCTTCCTGAAAATAAGTGAGTTTTTTTGAATTCCAGTGTATAAAGTTACCTATCTATTGTTCTCTCTCTCTTTCTCTCTCTCTCTCTCTCTCTCTCTCTCTCTCTCTCTCTCTCTCTCTCTCTCTCACTGTTCTTTTTTCTCAGTTAATTCCAGCAGGATTCAAACTCCCTACTCAAGTTCAGCCTGAACTCAAATTAAGCATCAGTGTCACCTTCTCCATCCTCATCTGGTTCAAACCCAATTTTTTCAACCATCAACCAGTCTTCAACTCCAGTCCAACTTTTTGATAAAATTCCTTACTGATCACTGCCACTTGTGCTGGTGTAAACAACTGCCTTCCAGTGAGAAACTGAATCAATTTCTGGTCTGTAAGATCACCATTGCAACTTTCATCAATGAACTTGTTCTCCATTGATAGGAACTTATTATCTTCCATAAAACTATACCAGCAATCAATTGGAAATAGATTTCTAACCAATACTATCCCATGATGAATGATTACTGATAATTCTGAAAATCTTGTGATAAACAGGGGTTTGAGCTACTCCAAAATAATTATGAAGGATCTTGCTTGGTTTGCGCCTGGGTTCAATCCAATTATTAAATTTTGTAAAGTTCCCAAAATCCAAGATGGTAAATCCTGGGGTTGAGAGCAAGACTATTAACTGGGAAAGGCAATAAACATTGAAACTTGGGTTTGAAAACAAAAACCACAGGAATGATCAGTTCCTGCCCAAGTATCCTAGCCACCTAGCTGGGGTCTTGCACTTTCTTTGAAATTTTGTTAGTTCCCTCAAGCTCTGGGGGAAACAAGTTTGACCTAAGGGGGAACCTCTGGCCCTAAAGAATCCATCTCTTGTTTGTCAATTTTTTTCACATTGTCATCATCACATATTTTTTTTCTTTTCAAATTACTTTGTATTTCTACACTTTTTATTTTTATCTTTATCTCAGATCACTCACAATAATCAACCAAAGCAGGGGGAAATTTAAACAAACCATCCAAGCCCTGTCTCATTTTGATTCATGCTTGTCTTCTACAGATAAATTTTGTTTTCTCATGAGAAACCTGAGTCTCATGCACATTTTTCCATTGAATTCTTTGTGTTTTTTTTTTAATTTTTTTTAATCTTCTAGAAGCTATTTTTCACCTTTTGTTTATCATTCTAATTTTTTATTTTATTATTTTTATGAAATGATTGTCTTTCTAGTTCTGTACATCAGAAAACATAATAATTCAATGTCCAAGAAATTTTAGCTTGGGAAGATGGCACTGACCTCTCTTTCACAAGCAAAAGAATAAAAAAGATTTCCCAAGTTACAGAATCTTTTAACCAGCCACAGGCGGTTTGATCCCCTCTCCCTTTGGCTAGAAAAGGAAAATGCTTATATGAGACCAAGGAAACAAGCAAAAGATCAAGGAGATATTGATGGGTTTGGTCTGAAAGATCCATCCATTTCACTGAGGTTCAAGGCTCTGAGTGAGGGCAGGGGACAAAAAAGTTTATTTGAATTGCATGATAATTCAAGGAAAACCTTTGAAAGATAATCCAAAAGAATATCATAAAAGAAAAACATGAGTTTGACATTAATTCAAATCAAAAAAACAAATGCAATGATGAATTTAGAATAGCTAGAAAATTGTGAGACCAATAGCAATGAAAAAATAAGAGAAAAAGATCAATTATGCATTGATTGAAATAGATTCCCAACTCAACTCCTCCCAAGACGTTCTTTATTCTCTAAATTTATTGTTTAAATTGAATAGAGCTACAATTAGAATGAGAAGTGAGGGAAGGAAGATGATAAGGAGATTTTGTAAAAGCAACTCTGAACAAAGCCTCTCCTGAGCTAAATTGTAAAATGAACCAAAAAATACTCAAATGATCCTAATAAGACTAACAGGAACAATAAACTAATAAGTTTCATAGAAAACCAATCATCTAAAAATCCAAAAGGAATGCCCAAGAGTTGTGTATACACAATGATCAAGTCATGAGGCCCATGCCATCAAGTAAAATATGGAAATGCAAAATAAGATTCAGTATCATGAAATTGGTTTCCAGAAATCCTGGATGATCTGAATCATAATTTTGCATTTTAAAATAAATTTTGGAAGAAAAATGGAACAGGGAAGAGGAGATGTTGGAATAAAGGGCACTTTATCCTGGGTCTAAGCTTTATGAATCTTTTTCCAAAAACCAGAAACTTAAGTACTTAGCTTTATCAGGTACAAAAAATGTGACAGAGGGTGAAGTTGAGAAGGTATCAGTAAGAAATTCCTATGTCTTCAGTTCAAGGAAAAAATTGGAGTGAATAAAAACTTTTTTCTAACAGGAACTGGAAGTGTTCTTACGAAACAGTTGCAGTATAATTGCAGACTGCCTTGTGAGCTTGGTTGCAGTTGAAGTTCTTTGTTTCTTTATATTCTAGACTGTAGGGTGTTCAACTCCAGGTCTAGAACTGTTGATCAATGTTCTATTTTCTTCCCCTTTTCTTGAGCACAGGAGAAGGGTTTAGCATATATCAATTTTTTTTCTGGAGCCTGTAGGAAGGAGATAATGTTGGTTGGTTGTTTGAATATTCCTTGATTATTTTTTTGATTTTTTGGTCATTCCGAAGTTTTTGGTATATTCTGCTTAATTGGGTGATCATTCACTTGGTCTTTTGTCTGTTCTAGTGGTTGTTTTGAGGATTTGAATTGATTGCTGGTCTGAGGGTGGTTTTTGTGCTGAGGGAAAGTAGAGTGAGAGCAAATTTAGAAGGATGAGCATTTCATGAGTCAAGGTGAAAGAGAATTAAGAAAGAGAGAGATAACAAAACAAAATACAGACTTACCTGAGGGACAGTAGAGTGAGAGCAAAAATAGAAGGATGAGAGAAGAGAGGCCTTCTACTTGCTTGTGCTCTGCCCTCAGGTAGACTCCAGTAGCTGAGATGTCACATATGACATGACATGATAAGGACATGAGAAGATGAGAGTGAGCAGGCAGCTAGTCTACAAATTGAGAGAAGAATCATTTTACACATGTTTTAGCTGAGACAAATGAGGAAGATATGGTAGAAAAGAGGAAAGATGAGACAGTGTGTATTAGAGAAAGAGGAGAAACAAGAGGGGAAAGGAGAAATTACAGGAGGAGAAAAGAGATAGAAAAGATAGAAAAGATATGGGGATTTTGACATGATCCAATAATCCAACACCCCCCCCCTTGGTAACCACTGCCAGTGAGACCAAAATTCCTTTGATGAGTTTTCAGAAGAACACGGGGAAGTGGCTTGGTTAACATATCTGCAATCATATCCTTTTTCCCATTTTTTTTGAATTCAAAGAAGTTGCGGGTGACACACTCACAAATGAAGTGATGACGGGTGTCAATGTGCTTTGTATGGGAGTGATTTTCAGGTTTTTTTGGAAAGTGCTTTGGATCCCACTGGACCTGGTTTGTGGACTAAAGCTCTAATTAATAGAAAAGTTTTCATTTTCTCATTTACATATTTGCCCCCTTTGTCAGCTTGCAGGGAGGAAATAGAGAAGTGGAATTTATTCTCAAAGAAAGAGAAAGAAAGCTTGGTGCATTTGAGTGCATTGGACTTCTGTTTCACTGGGTAGGCAAATAGCGCTTTTGAGCAGTTGTTGATGAAAGTGACAAAATATTTGTAGACTTCTCTAGAAGTTGTTTCAAAGCTGCACAGGTCCAAGTGTATGATTTTACCAGGACTGCTCAATTGGTAGCTGAGACGGGAGTGAAAAGGGGTTCTTGACATCTTGGATTGAATACAGGTAGTGCACTGGAGAACTTTGCATTTGTTATTGACAAGAGGAACAATGCTGTGAAATTTCAAGAGTTTTTGTAGTGACTTCAGGTTTAGCAGAGAGAATCTGCAGTGATATCCAAAGAGAGTGTTATCAGACAGGCTTGAGACGCTGGAGAAAACTGATTCTTCCTGGCTTCATTTCTTTCTGTAAAGATAATGGAGATTTGATTTCCAATGTCTGGTGCTAACAATATCTGGTGCTAACAGGTGTAGCGTTGCTGGTGATGATTGTAACTTTGTGGATTTTGCATCCATAGTCTGTGGAAACAACTGTGTAGCCAGAATAACATATACTTGGTTTTGAATATCTATGAGCTTCCTCTCCTGTCCGCGCGCTCCTACCTGCCTCACCTGAATGTCACAAACCTTTCCATCCTATTGGTCTGCTCCAAAGGACTGCTTGGCTTCCTTTCCTCTCTTTCTGAGCACTAATCCTTCCTCTCATTTTACAAAATCACCTCTATCCTGAATCTCTTCGATTGCCTTTCTCAAGACTATTCTCCTCTTCCTTCTCCCCCACATCCTTATCCTACGTCTTTCTCCCCACTTCTCAATTCCATCTTTCCATCTCGCCGAAACGCCTCCTCCTTAAATAACTCACAAATCCCCAAAACTCATCTCTACCCGACTCCCAAACTACCGCCTTAATCACTGATCCAGTTTGGTATGAACTCCACGATCTTTTCCAGTTCCCATTTCTGTCCTTGCCATCATCCTCTAACCTGCCTTCTGATTTGCAAGCAGAGGTGGATCTTTTCTTTTCTCTTTGGAAAACTCGTTGTGTCTCTTTCTTTCTCAACCACTTACTCAGAACCACTTCCTATCCATCTTTCAACTCTTGCGGCATATTACCTTTTGTGGAGCCAGTCACGGTGTCTTTGAACTCTCAACTTAACACAATCAAATGTCGAAGCAACAGAGAACTTCTCCATCCAACACCAGACACCATGGCGGACCAACTCCAACAAACCATCTTAAAGACCGCAATCAAATCAATTCCTCAACTTAACTCTGACAATTTCTTGTTGTGGAGGACTAGAGTCGTTAATATGCTTGGCATTCAGGGCATCAAGAACTCTCTTTTTGACAACAACACCAATCTTTCTGAGACCAATAACATCTACTTGAGATCTATCATCACCTCCAAGCTTGACATGTCTATTCACGCCAACATTATTACTCCAAAAATTGAAAGCAATGCTAAGTTGATCTGGAAGGCCATTATCAAATTCTTTGCTTCCTCCGACGCCTCAAATTGAGCCCGCGTGTTTGAAAACCTACAAAACCTCACTTTCAATCCTCCAGATATCCAGAGCTTTATTACCGGGGCCAAGATAGCTATCCATCAATTGCATGAAGTAGGAATCAAAATACCAACCAACATTCTTGCCTACATGCTCATTCACAAACTTCCTCCCTCCATGGCCAACATCAAAGATAGGATCATTCATGACCAGAATCTAATTAATCCTGATACCGTTCTCAAACATATTCAAATACACTTCAATAACGTCAAGATCCAAGAAGAACACTCCCTTAATTTCCCTTTGGATTTGGTCAACATAGAAAGAAGACCCAATGTTCCTAGATGCGCAAATGGCAAACACAATTCCAATGCCTTCCACTCTCCGGCCAACTGTTGGGCTCTTCATCCCAAGCTCAGAGAGGAATTCCTGAAAAGAAAAAACGGATCATCCACAAACATCAGTTGTTTCTATCATGCTCCCTTCAAACTATCCTCCACCATGTTTTTCCTAGACTCTGTATCTTCCTCTCACATGTCTCTCAACATCAATCTATTCAAAACTTTTTCAACTAAAGAAATAGGTCTCATGAAAACTGGGGCTAAGAATGGAGATCTGTTATTGAGGGTATTGGAAACATTGAGATAAAACTGGGCTCCTCTTCTATCCTTCTCAACAACTTTCTCTTTGTCCCTGATCTGCGTGTCAATCTCATCTCCTCTTGCTGTCTACTGTCGGACGGATATCTCATCAACTTTGAGAAGTCCAAATTCCAAATAAACAAAAACGAAGAAGTTGTATATGAGGGCTATTACATGAACAATCTTCCCACCATAGTTGCCAAAGAAATTTAATCCTTTTCCTTTCTATCCTCATCTGAGTTCCTTCATAAATTGCTTGGTCACGTGAGCTACCACCGCATTTTCTGTAAGTTGAATATCCCGATAAAAATGGAAAAATGCTGTGAGATCGGCGCCTCCTGCAAAATTACACGGGCAAGTTTCAAAAACTCCCACAACAAAGCTCCAAAACCCTCCCAAGAAATCCACTTGGATCTTGTTGGTCCCCTCACCACAACAACCAGAGGACACAAGTATTTTGTCACCATTGTTGATAGCGCCACCCAATACTGCTCTGCTATTCCCGTCAAGCAGAAAAGCAAGGTGTCTGAAGCTCTGATCCATCTTCTGAGCTTGGAAGCAAAGCGCTCTGGTTACTACCCTGATGTATTGCACTCAGACCGCGGGACGGAGTTCATTAATTCCTCTCTGACCAACTTCTGCCACATCAAACTGATACATATGCAAAAATTGGACCCATATACACCCCAACAAAACGTTCTCCCCAAGATATTCGATTGCACTATTATAGAAAGCCTAAAATGCATGATTGAGGAATCTAAAGTTTGAAAACAACTTTGGAACAAATTCATCCAATCCGTCACCCTTTTTCTTAACAAAATACCTGCTCACAAGAGTATGCCTTCTCCTTACAAGCTCTTCAGAAACAAAGATATTCCCTTGTCCTTCTTTAAACCCATCGGAATCAACCTGGTCTTCCTTGCTCCTCCCGGCCTTCCTTGAACTAAGCTTGATCCAAGAGGGGTTCCTGGAGTTCTGGTAGGATACAACGACAAACTGTTGTCCTATCAAATCTTAACTGAAAGCGGACGCGTTTTTGATACAAAACACATTGAATTTCTGGACTTCAATCCGGTAAAATCAAACTCATCCTTAAAATTTACAATCCTCAAGGATGATCTTCCAGAAACTCCCGCTCTTCCTACTTCACTTAAAACACCCAACTCTTCCTCCATCCTCAACACCAACACCAACACTCCTGACCACGATGCAAGTAGAGACAAATCTGCCGAATCCTCTCTGGAAGAGTTTGCCAGTGCCAAGGAAGAGAATCCCAACTCTGAGGATCTGATCAAAACAGCACCCATTGCTGATGACTCTGCTGCCCAGTATTTGCTTAGAAATAGAAATCTGAACATCAAACCCATCAAATATTCCTACCTGAATGAATGACTAGAATCCTTCAAAGAAGATATTGACAAAGAATTTGACAACATCAAAAATCAGGAAGTCTGGGAAGAATGTATGTCCACCCCTCCCAAATATCTTAACACCACTCTTGTTCTGAAAACAAAGCCGGAGACTGACTTCAGCAAGGAAAAAAAGAAGGCAAGACTCTGCATCCAAGGGTTCCAACAAGTTCACAGTGTTGGTTATTTTGATAATTTTGAAAACTCAATAACTGGATTTCAAAATAAGACCAATGGAGTCTTGAAAGAATAATGAATGACAATGGATGAGATTTGAGGAACAGCATAAAAATTGACATGGATAATGAGATGAGATTGTTTAGCATACCGTGGAGAATCAAAGGAGAACTGATTGATGATTGGAGACAAGGAATTGGCGAAAGGAATCAATGATAACAGATGGATTGAAAGACAGGAGATATAAAGCTGGAAAAGATGTTAGGCCTTCTTGACGGTAAATGATGAATTTATGAATTTATGATGAGCCTCACAGCTGAACAGGAGATTGGAGTTGAGATGCCTGAGATTGTTTAGATGTATAACTGGTAACCAGTGTTGAGGATTGAGGGATTGAGGTCGACGAAGGGAGATGAGACGATGGGAGATGATTGGGATTGAAGAGATTGAGAAAAATGATGGAAGAGATTGGAGGAGTGAGTGTGGGGAGCGTATGGAATAGAGATGAAGGTTGAGGACGAAGTATTAGAAAGAATGTAAAGGGTTTAGTTGGAAGAAGAGAGTGAGACAAAGGAGATGTGGAGAGAGAATGAGACAAAGGAGATGTGGAGAGATGAAGAAGTAATGTGGGTTGGATTCAGACAATCAGAGTCTGTTGAGAACATGAATAAGACAGGTAAGGAGAAAGGAGAGAGAGACGGATTGGTTGATTTTAGAGTGTCGACACCGGGGCGTGCCAATTTATTTTTTAAAGTCCGGCTGTCAACTCAACACACCGCTGTGTTTAGTTGTGAGGCGTGAGAATAGTAGAGGTTAATTTCAGTACGGAGGCTTTATTGGCTGGTTTGGTTAAAGGGTCGGCAAGCATTTGGTGAGATGGAATCTGATTTGTGATTAACTTCCTGGCAGCTTGTTGCTCTTGGAGCCACTTTATTTGAGTATCCACGTGCTTGAGGGCACTGTGGTGCGATCGAAAGTTAATCAGATCATTGACAGCCTTGTTGTCAACGTTGAAACAATGAGAGAGTGAGAGATGAGGATTTAATTTGTAGAGAAGATTATCAAGCCAAAGTTTTTCCTGGGCAACGGATACCAAAGCCTTAAGTTCACCTTTGGTTGAGGAGAGGGAGACAGAGGGCTGAATTTTGCTATTCCACGACACTAGACAGCCATACAGAAGTATGACATAGCCAGTGTGACTTTGTCGAGTTTCTGCGTCATTGCTGCCGTCAGAATTGCTGAAGCACTCAATATTGTATTTAAAGTTGGTGGATTTTAATCAAAGAACTAGATCTTTGGTGTGGTTAATATAGCGCCAGGCGTGTTTAGCTTCCAACCAGTGTTGGATGACAGGTTTGTTGTTGAATTGGGACAAGGAAGATACTGCATGTGATAGATCGGGGCGAGTTCTGCTGGCTATAAAGTTGAGAAAACCAGACGAAGAACGGAAGTTTATATTAAGTTTAAGGAATTCGCTGTGTTCCTCGTCAGATGCCGGAGATAAATGAAAATTGGGTGTCATCGGGGTGGTAATCGGTCTGGAATCGAGTAATCCTAGTTCATTCAGCGCATATTCAATGTGTTTTGGTTGCCATAGGGCAGGACCGTGGATAGTTTTGACGAGTTGATTACCAAGGATTGTTTGAAGAGGGCCTTCATGAGAGATGGAAAATTTGGATTTTAGGCAAGAACAAAACTCAGACAACTTTCCGATGACAATCAGGTCATCCACATAGACAAATACAAAAATTGAGTGATCGTGATTTATATAAAGACAAGGATCCGCACTCGAGACAAAGAAACCCTCAGATATTATCCAGGATTGAAGCGTATCATACCAACTCTTTGGCGCCTGTTTTAACCCGTAGAGAGCCTTTTTGAGTTTGAAGTAAGGAAAAGGGGAGTTATAACCATCGGATTGTTTAATGAATACATCTTTGTTGAGGGGAGCATGTAAGAACGCGGAATTGATGTCCATCTGAACGATTTTGAGAGAGTGGTGAAATGAGTAGATGAGAAGAGTGCAAAGAGTAACGATTTAACCAGTGGGAGAGTAAGTTTCTCCATAGTCGCAGAACTCCAGCTGTTTGAATCCCTGCACGCAAAGTTGGGATTTGAACAGGGAGCCCAATCCATGCGGTTGTTCTTTAATTTGATAGACCCATACGGTGGTTAGCGCTTGCTTCCCGTCAGGAAGAGTGTGACACCCTTCCCAAACTTTCAGCAAATCAATACCATCTAGTTCAACCTTCATGGATTCCAACCATCTGGTTTGGTCAGAGCTCTTCTCAACTTCCTTATAGGATTTGGGGATTGAGCGCATTAGGAAGCCGTATCTCTGGGGGCGTTGGAGGCAGGATCAATCGCAAAGGTTGTAGGGTTTGTGAGTAGTGAGTGAATTTAAGACTTGTTCGTCTTCACAGGTGTTGGAGTCAGAGTTAGATGATGAAGCATTTTTGGATGACTGAGGCGAGGACGGCGAAGATGGGGAATCAGGAGAGTTCAATGAGGATGTAGAAGAGGGCGGTCAAGATAAGTTCAAGTCGGAAGTTTGTGGAGGTTTTGAGATGGGGGAGATGAGAATATCAGTGAGGGGTTCACTTTCAAGAAGAGAATCAAACGGGGAATCTTAAGAGGAAGGAGAAGCGTTGCTGAATTTAACATTCTCAAAGATCTTAACATGTTTGCTACAAACAATGGATCCGGTCTCAGGGAAAAAAACCTTATAGGAATTTAGATCAGTGTTGAATCCCATCAGAATGCCTTCAACACCCTTTTTGCCAAGCTTGGAGGGACTTGGGTGATTATCCAGTACAACAGTCTTGGAACCTAGGGTTCGGAATAACTTCAATTTAGGACATTGATTATTCCACAGTTCGAAGGGAGAAATTTTAAGATTTATGGAAGGGATAGAATTTAGGATTTTGCGTGTGCTAACCATGATCTCATCCCACAGGGTCAGTGGGATGGACATGTCAATCATGGAGGTTCTAGTTGCCTCAACCAACGTTCTATTCCCTCGCTTGGCAATCGGGTTATGCTGTGGGGTGTAGGGCTCTGAAGTGGTGTGTAGGATACCGTTGTCCTTTAGGAAGGAGGATAGCTGACTGTTGACAAATTCACCGCCGTTGTTGGAATGAAAAATCTTCAACATCCGGTTGAGGCGGTTAGGGTGTAGCTTTATAAAATTGATAATTTCAATGGCAACATTGGAATTGAGCTTGATGGGGATACAGGTCTTATATTTGGAATAGTTGTCCGTTAGAAGGAGAAAGTAGCGATGTCCCAAGCAAGATATTGGATTGATTGGACCGCAGACGTCTGCGTGGATGAATTAAAAGGGGAGAGAGCTGGAGGGAACGTGATTCTTGAACAATGAGCGATGAATCTTCCCTTTTGCACAGGCAATACACAAGTCGTGGTCCCATTTGAGGTTAGGGAATGAGGTGGAGAGTAGTTTAACTTGATCATGATGAACGTGCCCAAAACGCTTATGGATTGTAGATAAGGTGAGGAAGACGTGGAAGTCTGAGGGATTTGATGCTGTCTCTTCTATGTATAACAGGTTATTGCAAATACTTCCTGACATGATCATCTTCTCTTGGAAAAAAAGTCCAAAGTTTTCGGAACTGAGGCGTGAAAGTACGCAAACTTTCTGGAGCAGTTGCCCGAGAGACACCAGGTTCAAGGCAAGTTTGGGAACAAGCAGGGAGTTGGTTAGAGTGAGGGAGGCCTATTTGGTGTGAATTGTCGCATTTCCAGTTCCTTGAGACATTATGGAGGCACTCAGCTTTCCAGTATTAACCTTGGTGTTATCGTCCTTGAGCCAATCGAAGTAACTAGGGTCATTGAACATATTGTTCAACGCACCAGAATCGAGCAACAGGGAACAGCAATCAATGTGGTGGAAGTTTGCCACGGCAAAGGTGTAGGCTAAGTTTGCGGAGGCCTTGGGATTGGAGTTGGATTGCGATGTGGAAGGATTTTGGGGAACTGAATTGTTATTAGGAATGAGATGAGGATACAGCGCAAAGCATTTATTCTTCGGGTGAAAGGCTTGAGGGTTATGCCAGTTGGGTTTGCATCGCAAGGGTTCCTGATTGGTGAGTAAGGCAGAGGCGTACGTGCCGGCAGCTATCTTGTTTTTTATTTGATTTAGGTGTCGAAGGACCATGTCTCCATTAATCTTAGTTTCTCCGAGTGAGTGAGTTATCGTAGTCTTTAAGTGTTCGAGCTGAGGAGGGAACTTATACAGTATTAGAAAGGCCACAATGTCTTTGTCCATCTTTATTGCGATTTCCGAAATTTGAAGCAAGCAAGATCGCACATGGGTAATGAATTTTTCTACGTTTTTTGGGTCAAATGAGAGATTTAGGAAGTTAAAGAATATTTGGGATTGGTTAGCAGTTTGAGATGATGCGTAAAATTTGTTGATTGATCTCCATAGGGTGATGCCATCCAACGCGTCTTTTTCCTTGACGCAGTTAATGTAGGTTTGATTGTCGAGCTTCGCCAAAATATAACCAGCAATCTCAAGATTAATTTTGGAAGGACAATCCTTGGCCTCACCTTCCTTCAGCCAATGAACTATTCCTTTGAGAGAAAAGATGGTCGTCAATTTCAATCGCCACAATGAAAAGTTCAATTTTTTGAGGTTAGGGATGGAGTCGGTTAGAGTTTTTAGAAGAGAGGAATTGACGTCCGTTGGTCCAGTTGAATCCATATTGCCGGTAGCTTGAGGTAGTTTGTTTCTTTGTTTTGGCTTTTAACCGTGAAAACTTGATAACTGGATTTCAAAATAAGACCAACGGAGTCTTGAAAGAATAATGAATGACAATGGATGAGATTTGAGGAACAGCATAAAAATTGACATGGATAATGAGATGAGATTGTTTAGCATACCGTGGAGAATCAAACAAGAACTGATTGATGATTGGAGACAAGGAATTGGCGAAAGGAATCAATGATAATAGATGGATTGAAAGACAGGAGATATAAAGCTGGAAAAGATGTTAGGACTTCTCGACGGTAAATGATGAATTGATGAATTTATGATGAGCCTCACAGCTGAAAAAGAGATCGGAGTTGAGATTCCGGAGATCGTTTAGATGTATAACAGGTAACCAGTGTTGAGGATTGAGGGATTGAGGTCGACGAAGGGAGATGAGACGATGGGAGATGATTGGGATTGAAGAGATTGAGAACAATGATGGAAGAGATTGGAGGAGTGAGTGTGGGGAGCATATGGAATAGAGATGAAGGTTGAGGACGAATTATTAGAAAGAATGTAGAGGGTTTAGTCGGAAGAAGAGAGTGAGACAAAGGAGATGTGGAGAGAGAATGAGACAAAGGAGATGTGGAGAGATGAAGAAGTAATGTGGGTTGGATTCAGACGATCAGAGTCTGTTGAGAACATGAATAAGACAAGTAAGGAGAAAGGAGAGAGAGACAGATTGGTTGAGTTTAGAGTGTCAACACCGGGGCGTGCCAATTTATTTTTTAAAGTCTGGCTGTCAACTCAACAAATTTTGCCCCCACCAGCAAATTTTCTTCCCTCCTTGCTTTGCTCACCCTCTGCTGCAATAAAAATCTAAGAATCAAACAATTTGACCTCAAGGCCGCCTTCCTACATGCTCCCCTCAAAGAAGAAATATAAATTAAAACTCCCATATTTTGTAAACAAACCTCTCCTTTTCTCAAATTAAAAAATCACTTTACGGACTCAAACAAGCCCCAGCCAATTGGTTCAACACTCTGAAACAGTGGTTGAACAAAATCTCCTTTTCCTCCTCCAATAGCAATCCCTGTCTCTCCATCAATCACTCCTCCAACTCCTTTGTTTACTTCCATGTTGATGATCTCCTGGTGGTGGGAGACATGGACTCCTTTTCTCACGCCTTCCTTTCTCGATTTCCCAATTCCTCCGCTCACTCTCCTGACACCATTCTAGGCATGGACATCAGCGTTACCAACAAACTCATCTCCCTAGACCAAAGAAAGTTAATTAATAAAACTTTAGACAAATTGAATCTTGCCTGCTCAAAATCCGTTCTTACTCCTCTTTCTCGCGGTGTCTGTCTCAAGAAAGCCACTGACAAAGATCTGAAAAATGTCTCTTGTCTCAACATTGACTACAGGCGCTACACCGGTATCCTGAAATTTCTGGCCTGTTGTACTCGGCCTGACTTGGCTCCAGCCGTCTCCATCCTTTCCCAATACAAAAACTCTCCTTGGCTGTCCCATTGGAAAGAAGTCCTGCACTGCTTTTGATATCTGGTTGGCACCAAGGATTTCAAACTCCATCTCAAACCTTTGAACTCTGGGGATCCGCAAGTCCAATACTTTTGCGATTCCACCTGGGGAGACAATCACTACTCCAGAAAATCTCAATCCAGTTACATCTGCCTGTGGAAATCTTGTCCCATCTCTTGGTACAGTGGTAGTCAGAGAAATATTGCAATGTTGTCCACTGAATCCAAACTGAATTCCCTTGCCGATGCTAATCAGGAAAATGAATGGATCACCAATCTCATACAAGAACTTTGGAAAACCAATCTGAAACCTACTCTATTCCACATCGACAACTTGGGTCTCCTCAACAAGATCAAAGACTTTGGATCCCACTCTAAAACCAAGCATCTCAATATCAAGGCCAAGTATCTTCAAGAGAGATTCAAGAAAAAACAAATCAACATTAAGCTGGTTTCCTCTCAGTTCATGATAGCTCATGAACTCACCAAGGCCTGCTCCAACAACTCTCTCAATCCTCTACTCAACGTTTGTTTTGGTCACTCATCCCAAACTGAGGGGGGTGTTGAAGATCTATGAGCTTCCTCTCCTGTCCGCGCGCTCCTACCTGCCTCACCTGAATGTCACAAACCTATCCATCCTATTGGTCTGCTCCAATGGACTGCTTGGCTTCCTTTCCTCTCTTTCTGAGCACTAATCCTTCCTCTCATTTTACAAAATCACCTCTATCCTGAATCTCTTCAATTGCCTTTCTCAGGACTATTCTCCTCTTCCTTCTCCCCCACATCCTTATCCTACGTCTTTCTCCCCACTTCTCAATTCTATCTTACCATCTTTCCAAAACGCCTCCTCCTTAAATAACTCACAAATCCCCAAAACTCATCTCTACCCGACTCCCAAACTACTGCCTTAATCACTGATCCAGTTTGGTATGAACTCCACAATCTTTTCCAGTTCCCATTTCGGTCCTTGCCATCATCCTCTAACCTGCCTTCTGCTTTGCGCGCAGAGGTGGATCTTTGATTTGCTCTTTGGAAAACTTGTTGTGTCTCTTTCTGTCTCAACCACTTACTCAGAACCACTTCCTATTCATCTTCCAACTTTTGCGGCATAGTACCTTTTGTGGAGCCAGTCACGGTGTCTTTGAACTCTCAACTCAACACTTGGGATGGAGAGTAGGGGGTTTTGCAGATTTAGAATGAACAGAGCTTTAATGTTTGCAAAGGTGAGGTTGAGTATTCCTTCCATGCTTTCTGAGATAGACGTTCCATTGGCCAGACGTATGGGCGTGTTTTTTGGTTTCTTGTTTTCTAACTGCCAGTCTAATGGGGTCATTGAAATGGTGCATCCTGAGTCCAGATTAAATTCACCTTTGTTTGATGTGTTTGACCTTGTAAAGTTTCAAGTTGCATAACCAGCATGGATGATTACTTCTGATTCCAAGAAGTCATCTTCATTTTCCTCAAATGTTACGGCTGCGTTTGCTTTGTTTGTGTTCAATTTGTTTTGACAAGGTCTCTGAATTTTTTTTATTTCTTATTGAGAGTTCAAGAGCTTCATGAAACTTGGGGCACCTTGAAAAGGAGTGTCCTTCAATCTTGCAGTGAGTGCAGTAGTAGACTCTTTAGGAGGTTGATCTGTCCCATGGAGGTTTATTTGGAATTCTAGTGTTGGATGTGGACTAAACTGAGTTGACTACAAGTGAGTATTAATTCCTGGTTTGGCATTGTAGGTGTTCCTGCTTAAGTGCGATTATTAGCCTTGATGAAGGTACAGACTCTTCATTCCTCATGCTGGACACGCATCCTAGCCAGTTGTCCGGGATTGAAAGGAGGATGGCGGTCTATTGGAGGTCATCTGCGGTGAGAGGGTTCTTGGGAGTGATCAATGATGAGATTTTTTGCCATATGACACTATTTGGTGAGGTGCGTAGTCATTTCTTTAACCTTTAATCAAGTGAGGAGAAGTTTTCTAAGCCAGTACATTTGTCCAGCTGAGGAGTGATCCTGATGGGCATCGCAAAGTGAGTTTCACATTCCAATGGCACTCTCTTTGTGCTTTCTTATGAATTGGAAATTGGAGGAGTTTATTGATCTTGATATAACTGAACATAACGCTAGATTATATCTTGACCAAGTTTCTTGATTTGGTTTCTCATTGGTTGTGTTGAGTGGATATCCAACGCCAAAAGCAGGGAAATGGATTCTCAAGATCATCGCCCATTCCAGATAGTTTGATTCTGATCCTGCTTAGTTTAACAGTATAATCAATAGAGTTTTTAAGACTGGTTGAGATTGATTGTCATACATAGCTGATACTGAGTAACAACACACTAGGTGCTGGATCCTTCTTGGAGATACAGTTTCATGAAGTTATTGGTTCTCAGTTTGCATCTCTGGGATCATGACCTGTTGCGCTGAGGGACAGTAGAGTGAGAGAAAAATTAGCAAGATGAGCATTTCATGAGTCAAGGTGAAAGAAAATGTAGATAAAGAGAGATATCACAATGAAATCAAGACTTACCTGAGGGACAGTAGAGTGAGATTAAAAGGAGAAGGATCAGAGAAGAGAGGCCTTCTACTTGCTTGTGCTCTGACCTCAGGTAAACTCCAGTAGCTGAAATGTCACATATGCACACATGATGTGACATGATAAGGACATGAGAAGATGAGAGTGAGCAGGAAGCTAGTCTAGGAACTGAGAGAAGAATCATTTTACACATGTTTTAGCTGAGACAAATGAGGAAGATATGGCAGAAAAGAGGAAAGATGAGAAAGTGTGGATTAGAGAAAGAGGAGAAACAGGAGGAGAAAGGAGAAATGAGAGGAGGAGAAAAGCAATAGAAAAGATAGAAAATAAATGGAGATTGTGACATGATCCAATACTGTAACAGTGGTTTCATTGATTGGTCCTAGCTATCATCCTTGCATTGTTGGTTGGTGAGATTGATTTTTTGGTTGGTGGCTTGAGGGGATTACTGTCTGAGTTGGTTGATTAATTTTGAAAAGGAAAAAGGTGATGTGGAATCAATTGGAGGATAGGAATTGTGTAGTTGCGCAACCACAGATGTTTCCAAATCAGGACAACTTCCAGCTTTACCGGAATCTGACTGTTTCTACAGAAAGTTTTCCCAATTTGGATAACTCACTGTGTTTGCAATGTTGTTGGTGGGAACAAATACATCAAATCAACTACTTTTTCTTTAAAAGAAAAATTTGGTCTGATGAAATTTCAATGGGAAATGTCAAATTCACGGCTCATTGAGTTGTTTAAACAACTCCTTGAGTCATGTAAATGGCTCAATGGGCCATGTGGGACCCTACACAACTCAAATGAGCCGTGTGGCATGCTACACGACTCAAATGGGCCGTGTGGCACGCTAAACAACTAAAATCAAGCTGTGTAGCATCCACTAAATAATAAATAATGAATAAAAAATAACAAATAATAAATAATAAATAATAAATAATGAATAATGAATAATAAATGATAAATGATAAATAATAAATAATAAATAATAAATAATAAATAATAAATAATAAATAATAAATAATAAATAATAAATAATAAATAATAAATAATAAATAATAAATAATAAATAATAAATAATAAATAATAAATAATAAATAATAAATAATAAATAATAAATAATAAATAATAAATAATAAATAATAAATAATAAATAATAAATAATAAATATTAAATAATAAATAATAAATAATAAATAATAAATAATAAATAATAAATAATAAATAATAAATAATAAATAATAAATAATAAATAATAAATAATAAATAATAAATAATAAATAATAAATAATAAATAATAAATAATAAATAATAAATAATAAATAATAAATAATAAATAATAAATAATAAATAATAAATAATAAATAATAAATAATAAATAATAAATAATAAATAATAAATAATAAATAATAAATAATAAATAATAAATAATAAATAATAAATAATAAATAATAAATAATAAATAATAAATAATAAATAATAAATAATAAATAAATAATAAATAATAAATAAATAACAATAAATAATAAATAATAAATAATAAATAATAAATAATAAATAATAAATAATAAATAATAAATAATAAATAATAAATAATAAATAATAAATAATAAATAATAAATAATAAATAATAAATAATAAATAATAAATAATAAATAATAAATAATAAATAATAAATAATAAATAATAAATAATAAATAATAAATAATAAATAATAAATAATAAATAATAAATAATAAATAATAAATAATAAATAATAAATAATAAATAATAAATAATAAATAATAAATAATAAATAATAAATAATAAATAATAAATAATAAATAATAAATAATAAATAATAAATAATAAATAATAAATAATAAATAATAAATAATAAATAATAAATAATAAATAATAAATAATAAATAATAAATAATAAATAATAAATAATAAATAATAAATAATAAATAATAAATAATAAATAATAAATAATAAATAATAAATAATAAATAATAAATAATAAATAATAAATAATAAATAATAAATAATAAATAATAAATAATAAATAATAAATAATAAATAATAAATAATAAATAATAAATAATAAATAATAAATAATAAATAATAAATAATAAATAATAAATAATAAATAATAAATAATAAATAATAAATAATAAATAATAAATAATAAATAATAAATAATAAATAATAAATAATAAATAATAAATAATAAATAATAAATAATAAATAATAAATAATAAATAATAAATAATAAATAATAAATAATAAATAATAAATAATAAATAATAAATAATAAATAATAAATAATAAATAATAAATAATAAATAATAAATAATAAATAATAAATAATAAATAATAAATAATAAATAATAAATAATAAATAATAAATAATAAATAATAAATAATAAATAATAAATAATAAATAATAAATAATAAATAATAAATAATAAATAATAAATAATAAATAATAAATAATAAATAATAAATAATAAATAATAAATAATAAATAATAAATAATAAATAATAAATAATAAATAATAAATAATAAATAATAAATAATAAATAATAAATAATAAATAATAAATAATAAATAATAAATAATAAATAATAAATAATAAATAATAAATAATAAATAATAAATAATAAATAATAAATAATAAATAATAAATAATAAATAATAAATAATAAATAATAAATAATAAATAATAAATAATAAATAATAAATAATAAATAATAAATAATAAATAATAAATAATAAATAATAAATAATAAATAATAAATAATAAATAATAAATAATAAATAATAAATAATAAATAATAAATAATAAATAATAAATAATAAATAATAAATAATAAATAATAAATAATAAATAATAAATAATAAATAATAAATAATAAATAATAAATAATAAATAATAAATAATAAATAATAAATAATAAATAATAAATAATAAATAATAAATAATAAATAATAAATAATAAATAATAAATAATAAATAATAAATAATAAATAATAAATAATAAATAATAAATAATAAATAATAAATAATAAATAATAAATAATAAATAATAAATAATAAATAATAAATAATAAATAATAAATAATAAATAATAAATAATAAATAATAAATAATAAATAATAAATAATAAATAATAAATAATAAATAATAAATAATAAATAATAAATAATAAATAATAAATAATAAATAATAAATAATAAATAATAAATAATAAATAATAAATAATAAATAATAAATAATAAATAATAAATAATAAATAATAAATAATAAATAATAAATAATAAATAATAAATAATAAATAATAAATAATAAATAATAAATAATAAATAATAAATAATAAATAATAAATAATAAATAATAAATAATAAATAATAAATAATAAATAATAAATAATAAATAATAAATAATAAATAATAAATAATAAATAATAAATAATAAATAATAAATAATAAATAATAAATAATAAATAATAAATAATAAATAATAAATAATAAATAATAAATAATAAATAATAAATAATAAATAATACATAATAAATAATAAATAATAAATAATAAATAATAAATAATAAATAATAAATAAAAAATAAAAAATAAAAAATAATAAATAATAAATTAAAAATAAAAAATAAAAAATAAAAAATAAAAAATAAAAAATAAAAAATAAAAATTAATAAATAATAATTAATAAATAATAATTAATAAATAATAATTAATAAATTATAAATTATAAATTATATGGAGGAGTGTAAGGGCCTTCACCGATTCAGATCCCCTATACAACTCTCACAGGTCGTGTGGGACCCTACACGACTCCCAAAGGTTTTGTGCAGCCCTACATGACTCCCACAGGCCTTCTGGGGCCCTAAAAGTCTCCCACACGACTGGAGCCGTGAATTTAACATTACCCAATTTTAACACCCCCCATGACTTGACGTGAGGATCCTACTGTTGATTCAATCAAGAGAGGTTGAGCTGCAGCCTTGGTCAAAGCATTGGAAACCATTTCTTTTGAGAGGACCAATCAGACTTCTGATTTTTGGTTTTGTTATAGGTCTTTTAGATAATTTATTTCAATTTCCAGCTGTTTGGTATTGGAGTTGAAACCAAAGTATTTGCCTTTTTTGGTAAGTCCTTTGTTTTCAATGTTGAATATTTGAGTGAGGGAATATGTAGGCTACAATTATTTGACTAATTCTGATATCCACAGGCTTTCTTGTTGGCATTTGGCAAGAGAATTAAATTTTACTTGAGTGGACGAAATTGTGATGTTTTTCTGTTTTCAGCTATTCCAGGAGATGGGCCAGTTTATCCAAAAACATATGTATCTGCTTCATAATTTTCCAGAGTCAAGATTTTTGACCCTGTTGGTTTCACTTAAATATTTCAGACTAGAAGACAAAGAGAAGTAGGAAGGAGAAAGAAAGAGAGAGTCTGAGGTCATTGCAGCCAGGTATTTCCATCAGTTAAGAACTTTCTTCCAGTGGTTTATTCCTGGATTTTTGTGGAACTGGAATAGTATCAACACTGCTAGGGCTATATCTGTTTTTTTTCTGCAGGAGAGGTGGTTTTTAATTTAAGTATAGGTTCTTTATTTTATCTAGTGCATTTTAAGATTTTCTATGTCTTTCTTGGTTGCCTTCATAAGTTGGATGCTTCAAGTAAGGGGAGTTTGAACAGGTTTTCAGTCCCAGAGCCCAAGAAGTTCGAGTCCCTTTTTTATCAGTGTTTTCTGGGAAAGACTTATGTTGGAGTATGAAATGGTTAGCTCCATCCCCAAGAGAGTTTTTGGACCGTGAGCTGAGGAATTGGGGAATCATTTTAGGAAGAGGGTTTCGAATTCTTGGGTTCTCCCGCCACAATAAGGTTGTGTACATGAATCAAGAGAATTTAATTGGAGGCTTGGTGGATATAGAGGTAGGTATTGAAATTGGATTGAGCATATGAAATTTCTTTGAGCCAATTGGTGAGAGGACTGTACCAGTTGGCCGGAGCTTTCTTGAGACTGTAGAGAGATTTCTTTACTTTGAGGAAGGGAGTGGTTGGTGGGAAGCCGGAAGGAGTTTTGATGTAGATTTTTTCTTCCAGTGTTGCATATAACAATGCTGCCTTCACATCAAACCGCCTCTGTGTGAGCCTTTCAGGGATGGAGAGGATGAGAATTTTTGGAATAGTGATGAATTTTCCCAATGGATAGGAGTTTTTTTCATAGTTGATGCCTTTAATTTGTTTGAATCCCTGGATTCCAAATCTGGCTTTTTCTTCCTTTCAGAAGAAGAGGCTGTGGCAGACTTGGTTTTGAGTACAATGAAGTTGTTTAGATAGGATTCTGGGATTATGGTTCCATCTTCCCATACTTCCATTTTCTTGATGGAGTAAAATTTGGTCTTGATGGCTTGCAAAAGTTTGTTGGGATTTCTGAGCTATGTACTGGTTTGACTCTTGAGGATCTTTCTCTGAGGTCATATCAGGGGTTATTACAATTTATTTCTGGTGTTGGAGAGTTCTTTGGGCTTTCCTTCTCTGTTTTTGGCTTGGAAATTTGTCTTCACTGTTCTCTGCAACTGATCATTCACTGAGTTTATCTTCACTTTTGTCTAACACTTCTTTTCTTTTTCTGTCTGAGTCTGAGTAGTTGGTTGTATTTCTGAATTTTCTGGCGGGTTTGAGCTGTTTTTTGTTTTCAAATTCAAAGTCAGGGGATGTCTCTTTTTTGTTTTGGTGAGTGAATGTGAGGAATTTAATATTTTTTGTATCAGAAATTTTCCTGGAGTCTGATAGGATGTGATAAAATTTGAGTTTGTTTTTGAAGCCAATCAGGATACTGGTTTTGCCTTTGGGTTCAACCTTTCAGAAAGTTTTCTTGGGGATCTTTAAGAAGGAGAAAGGATTCCCAATTGCATTGAATTAATCCAAAGGGAGAGTTTAATTCCTTAAGACAGAGTAAGGAGATTGCTTGAACTTTTTTTCTGGAGTATCTGGTTCAAGGTTAAAGTACTGGCCTTGAGGAAAAAGTTCTGTAGATTTTTGTTTGGAGATGGGTTTTGAAAGATGGTTCTCAGTGACTTAATTATTTTTCCCTTATATTTTTTGGCCAGACCATTTTGCTAAGGAGTGCATGGATTGGAGTACCTAGTCTTGATCAAGTTTTGAGTATTCCCAGAAGCGCTCATTCTTGTATTTTCCACATCTGTTGGAGTCTAAAATTCTGGGGTAGTATCTGAATTCTTTGGCTTCAAGGTCTAGAATTTGGGAGAGTGTTTCAAATTTTTTATCTTTGAATTTTGGAGGGATGCCCAAGCAATACCTGGAGTTGCTGTCAATCACAGTGAGCATGTATCTACTATTTTTGATTGAGGCTGGGTTGATGGGCCCAATGATGTCAAAGTGGAGTTCTTCAAAGGTTCTTGATTCTCAGTTGTGTTTCATTTTTTAGATGGCTTTTATTATCTTTCCAATGGCACAGGACTTTCATATGGTGCCTTGTTTCACTGGTATTCTCAACTTGTTCCTGATTCCATGGTAGCTGATGTTTCCTAGGGATTTGTGTAGGAGTTCTGCACTAGAGAAGATGGATTTTTCTTTTGGTCTTTTCAGAGGTATGATGGGAAGTGTGTTCTGATAGTGGCCTTTGAGAACCATTCTTCCTTCTTTGGACACAGAAAATTTGTTTATTTCAAAAAAGAAATTCATATTGGTCCAGGAGTAGACTATGGACAGATAGCATGTTTGATTACAGGGAGGGGACATATAGAAAATTCTTTGGCCAGAGATCAGGGACATCTTTGTTTTTCAAACACTCAATTCCAGATCCTTGAGTATCATGTAGGTGGGTTCTAGATCTGGTTTCCACTGATCCTTGTTTCTCTTTTGAGAGGCGTTCAAAGAGAATGGATTCTGAGATCATGGGAGAGGGAGAGCTGCATTCAAGGATTAGGCAGTTGTCTAAGTTTAAGAGGGAGTAATGGAGGAAGCTGACAGTTTCATGAGTTTCTATTTTTTTTGGCCTGTTCAGTCTGATCTCAGCAGGAAGGGCACAGAATTTGGAGACTGAGTTTTGGGCTGAGGGATTGTGCTTCCCCTTTTTGCATCTGATTGTGCTGTAGCCAGTGGAATTAAGCAAGGTTGTTTTGTTCTTGAATAAACTCATAATTTTTCTTTTTTTCAGGAATCTTTTGAGCTTATCGAGAACCATTTCTGGTTTGATAAGTCTGTCAGAGTGGATGATTGGTTGGCTGATGTTTTCTAGGCTTGGTGGTAACTTTTCAAGGATGGTGTATCCTGGGATGTGTTTAGGAATGGAGATCCCCAGTTCATGCAGTTTATTAATGGATTTCTTTATTTTGGTGATAAATTTTTGAATTTCATTCTGATTGAAGGTATCCTAGGGAAATTCATTGTACACTCTGGCTCCATTTGATTTTTCTGAGGAGGCAAAGAACTTCACAATTGATTTCCAGATGGCTTTGGGTCCCTCATATTCTTTTAATTGACAATTTTTGTATCAATGGCAGGTTCTAGCTTGGTTATGAGAATGTTTCTAATGCTGAGATTATTGAAAACCATCAGATTCTGGCCTGGTGAATTATTTATTGGTGAAAATCTTGACTACTCTATCCTCATACACGCTTCTTCTCCCTCAATTTGACTTTCAACTGCCTGTCACGTCTGCTTCCCTTCTCTTTCCAATCTCCTACCCAATCAAATGCTAGAGATCATTTTCACTCTGCTTTTCTCCTTCCATCCTCTTCTCCTCTCTGATATTACTTGATACTTGCCTCACCTTCATCCACCAACTCAATTTATTCCTTTATCCACCAACTTGCCATATTCCTTCACTGAGGACCTCCTACCTCTTGAAATCACTCAATCCCTAACACCTTCTGTCTTCAAGGTTCTCCTCTCAGTCACTTCTGTGTTTCTTTCATCTGGCAAGGATGGTCCCTCGTGATTTCTTTCCTTTCCTACTCCTTTAAATCTGACTCTTTGTAATACCCCTCTTGTGTCATATATGTCATCAGCTCTTTCTTTGTGTTCTCCCCAATTAGATCTCCATCAAGCTCCATCTGTTGGCAGTACAACTTGACTTTCATTTGTATTCTTTGTTTCTACAATTCTACTCCTCTATCCTGATCATTCTTGTATTTCATCAGACCAGTTTTTTCTCTATAATCAATTCATTTATTTTCCCAAATTTCTTCAAGTATGTCTCTGATTCTTTGAAATTCCATAAATTTTTCCATCATTTCCTTCCAGAGCAAAAATTTTTCCATTTTCAGGCATGGGATAATTTTGATGGAGCTTTTTAGAAAGATGTGGGCTAGTACCTTGGACATGATTATTGCTGTTTTCTAAGAGTGATTCTGAATTTTTTTCTTTATCAAGGATTCTTCCTTACAGAAGTGCTTGAGATTTTTGTGATCCTTTGGCAATGGCGCCTATTTTGACTTTTAATTGTTTTGGACTTCAGGGATCTTTACCCTGGTCTAAAATTTATTTATTTTTTTCTAGAACCCAGCAACTGAAGGACTTAGATTTAACCAGTACAAAAAAATGTGAAAGCAGCTTAAGTTGAGAATTGATCATTAAGGAATTTCTTATTATTCAGGCCAAGTCACAAATTGGACTGAATAAAAATCTTTTTCTAAAAGCACTTAGAATTTTTCCAAGGAAGCATTTCCAGTCTGATTTCAGAATTCCTTGTGGCCTAGGTGGCAGTTGAAGGCCTTTTTTGTTTATATTCTAGCCTTCAGGGTGTTCAAATCCAGGTCTAGAACTGTTGATCAATTTTCTTTCTTCTTACCCTTTTTTTGAGCACAGGAGAAGGGTTTGGAATATCTTAATTTCTTTGTCTGGAGTCTGTAGGAAGGAGAGGATATTGGTTGGTTGTTTGAAGATTTCTTACTTTGTTTTTTGATTTGTTGGTCAGTCTGAAGGGTCTGGTATAGTCTGCTTGATTGGGTGACCTTTCACCTGGTCATTTTTCTGTTCCAGTGGGTGGTTAGAGGATGTCAATTTATTGCTTTTATGAGGTTGGTTGGATTGATTGGTCCTAGTTATAATCCTTGCATTTTTGCTTGAAGATATTGAATCAGTTGGAGTAGTGGGATTGTGTAGTTTTGCAACTGCAGAGTTTTCCTAATTGGGACAACTCCAAGCTGCAGGGGCATCTGACATTTTATGCGGCAAGTTTTCCAAATTGGGGTAACTCACTGTGGTTTCAATGTATTGGCTTGAGAACAACCACATCAAATCAAATTTATTTCTTTTATTTCTTCTTTTTTTTTGAAAAAAATTCTTGGGTTGGATAAAATTTCAATAGGTGGAGTGGAGGGATACCTGCTTGGAAAATCTACTCAATTGGCTATCAGAATTTTCTTGAGAGGTGGAACAAATTTGGAAGTTGATGAAATTATTGATGGATACCAAGAATAGTAGATTTCTTAGCCTAATCTACATTACACCATGGAAACTGAAAGCTCTGATGGAGGTAAAGGGAGCCTTTCAGGGGTTGAAGATGGAGCATTTTATGTTATTTGATTACATCAAAGGATGGATAAGGCTTTGCACCTTGGTGGCTTGAGATTGATAAATGGTGGATTTGGTGCTTGAAATACGCCATTTTAAAATACCCCATTTAGGGGGTATGTGTATTTAAGAAACCCGCCATTAAAATGATGGGTTTATAATGGCAGGGTTTTGTACTCGGATCAACCCTAATTTTACCTAATTCTTGGAATTCAAGGTGTATCTATATTATTTCTCAATCACCTTCTTCCAATGATGATGATTATATCCCAGTAATAGCATCTGATTTCTCAAGTATGAATTGTTTTACTCAAACTAAAACTAATTTCAATTCTGAAGACTTATTTAATCTACTTGAGTAAGTTTTTTTTCTCAAAGGATTTTCTGCTGGATAAAACTTTCAGAAAAACGGGATCATTAAGTTTTTCAACTTTGTGGAATTTGTTCATGCAAAATCCAAAGATTACTTGGAATTTGTAAATGGCCTTCTACCAAGAAACATATGAGGAAAAACAAAGGAGAAATAAGATAATAAAACAATATTCTTGAATTTATTTCAACTATGAACAAAAAAAATGGAGCAAGAAACTCTCCCTAGCCAAATTTTCACAAAAATATTTCGGTCATTCCTCAAATAACTAGTCAACCTTTAGAGATCTTTATTGAACCATGCTCAATTCATGCCTTCAAAATAAATTGATCCATTCCCTGTGTGATTTCAGACTTTTCTTGTGTGAATTAATAACCATTTTTAAAAAAGGCATGAAAATATTAATTTTTTGACAAATGCCACGCTATCTGGAGTGTTTCCCCCCCCCCCCCTGGAAGGCCTGAAAACCTTGAAATGTTTTTCTCAATTGAAAATTGGTGTTATTTTAGAAAATTTATACTTAAAGGAGTTCCTGGGGAAGTAGAAAATTTATTTTTGAAGATTCTTTTTCTGTCCCAAGACCCTTGAATATTGACTGAGGCCTTTGTGGGCTAAATTTGGGTGCCTGGGTATCTGCGGTAGATTTTTTAAGGAATTCAAATCTGATCCCAGATTTGGAAAGAAAATCCAATGTAAAAAAATGAAGAAAATTTTCAACATTCAATTTATTTACACAAAACAGAATATTTCCAGTGGAGTACAAATATCTTTGTACCAAACACAAAAAAATACAGAAGAATGCTACACATGCCTATTTGATTATTTAAATTCAAATATTTTCAAATCTTCAAACAAAAAGATTTTCAAGTAAGAAAATAGTTGTCATAAATATGACAAACAGCGTTCTTTGAAGATAATTCAACATTCCTGATGGAATTTGAATACCTTTGTACCAAATATAAAAAAAAATAAAATGATACATAAAGCTATTTAATTATTGGGATTCAAGGGATTCAAATATTTTAAAGCATAACATGAAAAAAATTGATTTATTTCAAAAATAAAAACATTAAATATCAGAGATTGTTTTATATGAATAAAAAATGCTATTTTCAATGAGATTTTACAACCTTGAAACAAACATAAAAAACAAATGAAAATGATAAATATGTCATCTTGTGAGCTCAATTCAATTCTTTTTACATATTCCTAAAATATATTCAATAATTAAAATCATAATAATAAAAAATTGTTTTCTTTCAAAAAAATTGATCTTTATGATGAAATGTTAATAATTTTTCAAAAAATATATAAAAATATTTTCAAAAAATCTAGTTTAATATATCTGATCATACAAATGAAAATATTTTGAAACTTTTCAACAAAAACTTCATCAATCTCAGGAATATGAATAATATCTATCCTTTATTTTGTTCAAAAGAATCAATTTGTACTATATCCCTCATACTTGAAAAATTTCATCTTTGCATTTTTTAGAACATATAAACTTCTCTCTGTGAAAGGTATATGTGGAATTTTCAAATAATTTTTCAAATTTGATACAACTCCATATGCATTCCATAATATATATTAAATTTTATTCAAATAAATTGATTTGTTGTATTTTCTCTATCATTCTTGCACTTGATTGATTTTAGGATTAAAAAATTAAACAGGTTTTTTTTTTTGTAAAAATAGCACGTATCAGAGCTAGCAAACCTGCCATTAGAAATCTGCCTTTATTTTTACCAAACCCGCCATTATTAATGGCGGGTTTCTTAAATACACATATCCCCTAACTGGTGTATTTTAAAATCGCAGGTTTCATGAAAATGGCAGATTTCAAATATCAAACCAGCCATTTATGCACCATCATCCATCCACCATCCATCTCATTCAAAATACCCATCCACATCTCCACCTCAGCAAATCCATACCAATCCCATCTCCATTCCATCACACACATCTCATCTACATAGCTTCACATCTCCATTGCTTCAAATTTCCATTGCTTCACATCTACATCACATAAAACACATCCCATAATCATCTCACATCATGATCTCATCTCATTGCCATCATTCTCAACCTTCCAATCAAACTTCCTGGCAGCAATTTTAAAAGGCAAAAAAGCTGACTGAACTTTTTTTTATTATTTGGATCTGATTCAGACTCCAATTTGGAATATACTTTTTTGGCTCTGAATTCTCTATTGGAAAAGAAATACATGGTTCCAATAATACAGACTCTCCACAACCCTATTCTTGAAAGGAAAAAGCTTTATCTCCTTACCAAATTAAGCTTCAAGAAAATGCTTGAAACTTTATTGCCTTCATCAATGAAGCTTATGGAGATGATTGAAGACCACCAAATCTTCCAGAAAAGCTTTTGGAATCCTCAATGTGCTCCATTTATCCAACCAGCTGTTTCTCTTTGTAGATTGGAATCAAATGGAAATGGAGAAGCAATTCATCAATTAGAAAATCTATTCTCAGTCAGTTAGGGAACCATTAAAATATACACCAAAAGAGTCATGATTTCTATTGTATCTTACCATCTCTCAGAAATTTTTCCTTTTATTCAAAGAAATCAATTTTTGATTCAATTATCATTATTTTACTCCAAGAATTATTTTTTGGAAAGCTGAAAACTATTTCAATTCTCCTCAAAAAATAGTTAGATGTAGTATTTCCCTGTTCTTCAGTGTGTTTGGAGTTATGTATTTACAACCCACTAGAGGTACCAATTCTTATTCAAAGAAATAAAATTTGGTACAAAATTTTTAATTTTTCCCACTGAATGAATTGTTTATTGAAATATTTTAACAAATTTGAATTTCACTCATGAAATAGGTGTATTTAGCATGTTTTTATTTTTATTTATGTTGGGTAAAAAGGGGTTTATACTTCAGTGTAAATATTATATTCTGTGTAAATAAAATAAAGTTTTAAAATTGTTCTAATTCTTTTTACATTTGATGAATTTCATTTTCAAATCTCGGTTCAAATTTAAATTTATTTCCAAAAGAAATTTTATTGAATTTTTATGAGCTCCATTAACTCTATTGGTGTTCATGTTTGGATTATCCCAAGATCTCAACGCCAGACAGATCTCATGAGGGATCTGGGGGCCTTATTTTGGGCGCCCAATGGCCTCAATTAATTTCTACAGGAATTTTTGGGCACAAAATTTCCTCAACAGGTGTTTTCATGCACTCAAAAAAATTCCTTAAACATTAAAATGTTTTTTACAAACCTTCATGGTTTGGAATCACACATTTTTTCAATTGTAACAAAAATTTATGATTCAAATCCCTTCCTGGGGTTGGAGAACATGTCAGAAGGTTTGAACTTAGTAGAAAATTTCATTTATTGATACCTTCATTGGAAATGGGTGTAATTTTAATCAAAGAAAGTCTAAAATAATGTCTTTTTTGAAAAAGGTGTGGATTTAGTAAATTTTGAAACATAAATTTACCCTAGGCCTTCTTTATGGAAGGAAAATTTGTTTTGAATCTATTTGCATATATGATTGTGAGCCTGATACAAAATTTATTTCTATCATTTAATCTCTCCATGATGAAATTATAAACAACCTCAAAAATTTTAACTTTTTCCCAAGCAAAAAAGCTGAAAGAAAATAAAACAAATGCACCTAACTTTGAAGGAATCCATATTTGATGGCTTCAGGCTTTTACAATTTTCTTAAGTTGGACTATGGGTAAAATTTCAGTGAAGAAACGGATTATATGGAAGATCAGATTAGCTATATAAAATGATTCGTAAAGATGATGGTTAAATTTTAGGTGGAAATCTACTTATAAATTCTCTAAATTTTATCCACTGAATCTCACCCAGAATTCACACCTTGGAAAAAATTGTTCCTTCATGAGCCAGTTATCATGGAGTATTATGTCAAATTTGAAGTAAGTTTTATCCTTTGTTTGATTTTTCACAAAAGAAAATCACAATACCTTTTCATAAAGATTTCATAACATTCTGATGATTATTTTACCTCTTGGTAACAGGCTCATCATATTTTAAATTTATCTTACTTGGCTAAAGAGTTTGATTTAGACTGACTGTCAAAGCCTTTTCAATTTTCAAATTCTTTTCCATTTATTTCTTGTCATCCTAAATTATTCATAATCCATCTATTCATTCCAATTTACCTGTAATTTCATTGAAACTAAATTATTCACAAATTAATGGAAAGTTTTTCTTCATTTTCTGCAAAAAGAAGTATACTAACCAGAAAATAAAAGTATAAAATAAAATGACTATATAAATAATAAACATTCAATGAATTCTCTTACATTTCATTTTCTATCTCTTCCAAATTTTTATTTCTTTATTTTAAAATTTCCTTTGATTCCTCAATATCTACTATGTATATAAGGAAGGAAATCCTCCTTAAAATTTATATTTTCTTCACTAAGACTTCCTCAAAAATATCTCACAAACCTGGAGTTAAAAAGCTCATTTATTTACACCCCCCATCCATTACTTAAAATACCTTCTTCATGGGCTTGCTTTTGTCGAATTTGGTTTGAAAAACCCTCTCCAAAATTTCTCACAAAAATAATTGCATTTATCTTCATCAGAACTTCTACTTTGCTTTCTCCCAACTTGGCTCTTCAAAAAATTGGTATCCTTCTCTCACTATATTCCTCCACCTTTCATGACTTTTTACTTAGTTGAATCTATTATTATTTCAATTTTTGATCCCATAAAAATTTATGGAGATTTTTTTGGGTGATTAGCTGTTGAACATTTTCAAAGAATCTGCAATAAAATGTTCATTTAATGATTCCATTTCCCTTTCATTATAAAAGTTACTAATATTCCTCTCTCCATAAAAGAAAATTTCAAATCTGGTGCTATTTTCTGATTTAACATTGGGATATTATTAAATTTTAGCACCCAAATTTTAGAAGAACTTTTCCTCAAGGAAGGTTCAGATTTCAAGTTGCAACTATAAGATGGAAAGCCACCTTCAAGAGCTGACATTCATGAAACGTTGAAAAATGAATTCAAACCACAGTCCCTCATGCAAATTTTTTTTAACATTAAACGCAGAGGAAAATTCAAGCTTCCATCCCATTTATTTATATTTTATTATATTAGGAGGTTATCAAAACAATCAAGTATTAATAGTAACTTTGATTATTTATTTGAGTTATTGGAAATTTTTACTTGTAATTGCAGGAGCTTGTGGTTTTATACCCAGGGAACTGTAACACTTTGAAGCTGAAATTTTTTTTTCTTGGATGGCTAACTTCAAAAAATACCTCAGTAACCTCTGTATCTAATTTCAAAAAACACTTGTGGAACTTAATTAAATTCACACTAATAATCAAATCATTTTCTTGCTACTATTAAAGCCTGAGACAAGGTAACCATTTCATTCTTCAAATTGTTTTAATAAAAGTTTTTTCATCTGAAATTTTCAAATTATTTGAATCATAAGCCCGCTATGAAAAACTTATTATTCAACAAACTTCTTTCCATTCCATATTCATCAACCTTTTTTGTGTTCAACTTTGAAAAATCAGTTTTCACCTTCATTTTTGTGTGAATTAAAATTCATTTTATCATGAATGATCATAAATGGCCAGAATCTAAGCTCTGTAACTTTTTAACTCACACTCAATTTAAAACTTCCACAATTTATTTCATTTTCCTTGAATTGAATTTGCTTTTAATATCTGATTTCAATTTAAAGACTTATTATCAGTTCAACTTAAACTCAACAACAGGTTTAATTGTCATCTTCATTTTACATTTGAATTCTTTATTGTCATAAACACAACTTGACTTAGTCTTTTCAGCTATTCTCAACCCTCATCCATCTTCAATCCTCAGTTCAACCAACCTTCTACCCCTGTATTTACCAGCTGCACCTCCTGAAGTATCTCCCTGAATCCCCTGCAAGTCGTGGGCAATCTGCTTGTATATAGCTTTATATTTATGGCTTTTTGCATACTCCATCTGTCCTCCAACCTAATTGGTATAGAAGTAAATGAAGTTTCCATACTTAAAATGCATAGTAGATGCTCCTGGGCGGTAAAATAAAACTTCCAGTTCAGTATGTTGAGATTGTAGAGGTATCTTATCCCGTGTTCTCTGTGCAATGAACTGAGGCAAGTCCGCACGACATGTCTGTATCACCCGGGTCTTCTTACTTTACCGGGTGACCCGGGTGAACTCCCGGCTTGGTCAACTACTGCGGATTCTAATATATCTTCTCCTTCTGCGAGATCTCTTCCGTCTCTTGACGGTGGTTCTTTTTTCTATTTATTCTTTTTATTCTTTTTATATCTTTTCTTCTCATAATCTTGCTCCTACCTCCTCGCTTGATGAACTCTCTCCTCCACGCTTGATGAATTCTTCTCTACTCAAATCCATCTCAATCCAACTCTCCTATCCTACTTGTCTCTTTGTGAAATAACCTCTGCCTGGTAAGAATTCAATCCTCAACACCGTCTTAACATGATCTCTCTGAAAACCTAACTTAATTCGTAGCCTCCATCTTCTACGTCTGAACTCTTCCAACTTCCACTCTGCCAAAACCCTATTCTGTCTAATCTTTGTCTTATTTGCTGAATAACTCAAAGCTGTTGGTCCTCTCACTTTTCCCTTCTTTCTCTCAATTCTTATTTGATCTATCAAGAGTCTAACTTGTTGTATACAGTCTGCTGGTTTTCTGTTCTGAGAAATTGCATTCAAATCTTATCACGGTTAAAAGCCAAAGGACAACTCTGCACCATCAAAAATGAACAAACCAGCGGGAGCAAACAATTATTTTCACCAGGTTTCTCTCAAAGCTTCCGTCAATGCTATTCCTCCTCTAAACGAAGAAAACTACTCTATCTGGCGTGATAAAATTTTAATGCTGTTTGATCTCAAGGATATCAAGGATATTATGACTAAGAATGCAGGACAACTGCCTAGTAGACAAGATTGAGAAATCCAAGTGATCATCCTATCCAAAATCCACGCTACTACCCATGCAAATGTTGTTAACGCCTCGAATATCACATCTTCTAAACTACTTTGGACTGAAATCACTCGTAGGTTTGCCTCATCCGAGACAGAAAATCAAGCACGCATTTTCAACCAGTTTTTCACGCCCCATTCAATGAACTTGCCATCGAAGGATTTATAACGGACATTCAAAAATGTCTTACTCGTATGACGGATGTAGGAATAGATCTACCGAGCGACATAGTGGCCTACCTAATACTATTCAAATTTCCTCCAACCCTAGAGAATTTGAAACAACAAATCATGCACGGCGAGAAGTTGATAACCATAGAAGTTATATTCAACCATCTAACCCAATACAATAACAAGTGTAAGGCACAAGTTAAGACAGGAAAATTGACAACTGATTTCTCATTAGTTACTTTCAAAAACAAATCCAATAAAGAAGATAGGAAGATCTGCATTAGATGTAAAGAAGGCTTTCACAATACAAATTCCCCCCATCCGGAATCTTCTTGTTTTCATCTTCATCCCCAAATCGCTCCCGGATGGTGGGTCAAACAGCAAAATGAGTGGAAGAATAGGACGAAAAAGACACCCACAATCAATTATCATGCACTATTAACTCTCTGGATTAATGCAGACAGCACACCAAATCTTCTCCTTGATTCCGGTGCAAGCATACACATTTTTAACAATCTCAAGTACTTCACCTCTATAGATCTACAAGATGAAGCAGAGGAAAACAAAACAGGCAAGTTGGAGGCAAATCTTAAGATACGAGGAACTGGTACCGTTTGACTCGAGTGGAAGGATTCTGTCATTACACTCGAAGGATGTCTGTACGTTCCAGATATTGTAATCAATTTAATTAGCCCCGGTCTTCTTGCGAAGAAGGGATGTAGTCTCTCTCAAAAGCAAGACCAATTCTTCATCACACGAGACAATGAAATGGTTCTGAGAGGTCTAATTCGAGATAGTCTATTTTTAATAGAGAAGCCTCAAACTGCTGGAAGTAACCTGTTGGTTAATCTATCCAATCAATCATCCATGACTACTTCTACTCAATCTCAGTCACTGTCCAATCTCCATAAGACATATGGACACGCTTCAATCTCCACGCTTAAATCAATTCTCAAAGATTGATACTCAAAAGACAAATTAGATAAGTTCCAATGTGACGGTTGCGTAAGAAGTAAAATAACGCAAGCTCCGTGCTCAGGCTCCTTGTCACCTGCATCAAAACCACTCAAACAAATACATCTAGATTTGATTGGTCAAGTTACTCCTCAGTCTAAAGCTGGTCACAAATACGTCCTGACTCTAGTGGATAATTTTACGGGTTATCTGGCAGCTTTTCCTCTTCAATCTAAAGAAGAAACTCCCAGTGTCATAATCAATATTCTCAAAACAGATTGAAAACAGCTAAACTATTACCCCACCGAAATCTTTTCAGACAAAGGAACCGAGTTCACTAACACTACCTTGAAAGAATTCGCCAAGAACAAACATATCAAACTCCTAACATCAGAACCATATCACTCTCAACATAAGGGTCAAGCGGAGCGAGCCAACCGGACAATCATAGAGTCAGCCTGCGCGACATTCTCTTCATCTTGATTGAATAAGTGCTATTGACACATAGTAGTTCGAAGCTGTTGCTTCATGCTTAATCAGGTCCCCAGGGAAGGTAATGACTGATCCCCTTGGGAACTTATGTTTAGCAAGAAGCTCCCTACTAATTATCTCACACCTGTAGGATCTTCTGTCATTTACCTGGCGAATAGACTACAAAAAGGAAGAAAATTCAATGAGAAAGGATTCAAAGGGATTTTAGTTGGTTTCAATCCCGTTCTTCATTCTTATTTGATCCTCAACTCATCTGGTGCTATTGTTGAAACCAAACATGTACAGTTCCTCAAAAGTCCGCTACACAATTTTCCTCTCTTGGAATCACCTGCGATTGATCTCTTCACTCAAACTTGTCCGGAGGCAGAAGAACCTGACTTCTCATCATTCGAAAAAAAATATACATTCCAAGAATCTCAAGAAAATCTCTCCAAATCTGACTCAGAACAAGACGATTTGGCATCTGCAGATTATCCACTCTCAGATCATTCTCCTCCACCGTTGCCAGTTCTTGATCCTCCTATCCAAGTCATTTCTCAAAGACCCAGAAGAGAGGTGAGAAAACCCCCAACAATACGGTTTCCATCACTATTACAAGCCCCCTTCCTACAAGGCAGCGCAAAAATGTTCTGAATGGCCAAAGTGGAAGAGAGCCTCTGAAGATGAACTAAATTCAATAGAAATTCAAGACGTCTGGGAGGAGTACTATGGCAATCCTGATAATATACTAAATACAACGTGGGTTTTCAAAGTGAAATAAAATTGCCACGGCAATCCAGTGAAATACAAAGCTCGACTCTGTGTTCAAGGGTTCAATCAAGTCCTAGGGATTGATTACAACGAGAATTTGGCACCAACCGGGAATCTTGGTTCACTTTGAGTTGCTCTTACCTATGCCTTGAAAAATAAAATGAAGCTAACCCAATTTGACATAAAAGGTGCTTTTCTTCATGCCCCTATAGACGAAACTGTCATCATAAGGACCCCGGAAGGATTGACCAGGAAATTGCCCTATCTAAAACTTAAGAAATCTCTTTAAGGGTTGAAACAATCCCCCAAGAATTGGTATGAAACCTTAAATTTGTGGATCAAGTCTCAAGGATACCACGAATTGACTAGTGATCCATGCTTATATCTAAACTCCAAGACGGGTGAGATTCTCTACTTTCACGTGGATGATCTCATCCAGGTAGGTAACTCTAACCTCTTTGAGATCAACTTTCTCAAACGATTCAAAAATTCTTCATGTCATCCAGCCAATACTATTCTCGGGATGCTCATGGAAATTGAAAACAATAGAATCTTCCTGAGTCAACCCAATCACATTGAGAGGGGTCTAGAAGAACTTGGCTTGACTTCTTGTAAAGACACTCATATCCCATTGATGCAGAACCTAAATCTCAAACCTGCCTCTAATGCCAACCACGCCAAATTTCATCAACTCAACATTAACTATAGATCAGCAGTCGGTCTTCTGAACCACCTGGCTCATTACTCTCAACCCAACATCTCTTACTCTGTGTCTAGTCTGGCTAGGTTTAATACCAAACCAGGCATGACTCACTGGAGGGAAGTCAAGAAATTATGGAAATATTTGAAAGCGACTAAAAATCTCAAGCTCGTAATAATGTATGATTCAAAACAAGAAATTCTTTCTAGCTTCAGCAATGCTACCTGGGGAGATGACCCAATCTTCTGTAAATCTCAAACTGGATATGTTATCCTTCACTATGGTAGTCCAGTCGTGTGGAATTCTACTCAACAAAGAAATATCACCTACTCATCCACCAAATCAGAATTAAACGTGTTGCTCAACTGCTACCTTGAAATCAAATGGATTAAACATCTCATCAGTGAGATACATCAAATCTCTGAACCCAAGCATATTCTACACATTGATAATAAAGGTTTGGACAATAAAATCAAGAGGTTCGGGTCGCACTCCAAGTCCAGACATATAGACATTAAGACTAAAGGATTGCGCGAAGATTATGCAAGTAACAAGTTCACCCTCATTCTAATTCAAAGCCAATCCATGATCGCGGATTCTCTCACAAAGGCCTCTTCTGTGACCTCTTTGCGGCTTCTTCAAAATACAATCTTTGGAGTTACCAATCAGTGAACTTAAGTATTACACTCTCACCAGTCACGGGGGGTGTTGAGATTGTAGAGGTATCTTATCCCATGTTCTCTGTGCAATGAACTGAGGCAAGTCCGGGCGACATGTCTGTATCACCCAGGTCTTCTTACTTTACTGGGTGACCCGGGTGAACTCCCGGCTTGGTCAACTACTGCAGATTCTAATATATCTTCTCCTTCTGCAAGATCTCTTCTGTCTCTTGACGGTGGTTCTTTTTTCTATTTATTCTATTTATTCTTTTTATATCTTTTCTTCTCATAATCTCGCTCGTACCTCCTTGCTCGATGAACTCTCTCCTCCTCGCTCGATGAACTCTCTCCTCCATGCTTGATGAACTCTTCTCTACTCAAATCCATCTCAATCCAACTCTCCTATCCTACTTGTCTCTTCGTGAAATAACCTCTGCCTGGTAAGAATCCAATCCTCAACACCGTCTTAACATGATCTCTCTGACAACCTAGCTTAATTTGTAGCCTCCATCTTCTACGTCTGCACTCTTCCAACTTCCAATCTGCCAAAACCCTATGCTGTCTAATCTTTGTCTTATTTTCTGAATAACTCAAAGCTGTTGGTCCTCTCACTTTTCCCTTCTTTCTCTCAATTCTTATTTGATCTATCAAGAGTCTAACTTGTTGTCTACAGTCTGCTGGTTTTCTGTTCTGAGAAATTGCATTCAAATCTTATCACAGTACATGATTTAACTTTCTGGAAAGGCCCATTACCCAATCTTTCAAGCAACTGCCTACAGGTCAATTGGTAAACATGTAATGCCATGGGGAGTCCTAGCCCAGCACCAGTCATCCCTCCTCAATGCCTCTCCCCATCTCTCAAATATACTGGCCTATTCCTCCTTCTTTGAATAATTCCCCTCAAGGAATAACTGTACCACTTCTGATTGGTTATTCCTCTCAAATAGGTGTTATCTCAGCGCAAGAAAGAAATCAAGCCTACCATACTCATCTCACCTAACCCCTTTTTTAATCTTATAGGATTCATTAATCAGTCTTCCTCAAGAGCCTTAATCCTGGATTACTCTCATCCTTTGCTTCCTTCATCCTTGTCACTACTCTACCTATCTTAATTTCAATCAATCTCATCCCTCTATCCTTATTTCTCTGAGAAGTAGATCCCATTCCCTGCCAGCGCCAGCTTCCAAACCCAAACATACTGGTATCCTTTCTCCAGCTCCTCCAAGAGCTTCCTTATCTCATGCTCCTCCTGTTTTCAGACCTTTCTCTAATTTTGTAACTGGTCAATATCCTCAACCAGGCTATGAATTTGATTCCCCATTGTAAAATCTCAGCATGATTCATCTCCCAGTGGAAAAGGAAGAGGAAGAGAGGAAAAACTGAGGTTTTTATTCAAGGATCCTCAGTAACCTTAATTAACCACCTTCTGGACCTCAGGAAAATCCCCTCAACCATCTGCTTCAACTGCAATTCCTGTAACCCAATGAAAAATTCTTCCTCAACCTCCTGCTGTGGATCCTAACCTCCTAGCCATACTCCAAACCATGAATTCAACATTAGCCCAAATCTTCCAACCCCCAACAATGGGTAATTCCCACTCTGGAACCTTAAAAGATCAATTGATCAATCCGCCTGACAAACTCAAAGGCAATAATTGTGAAAAGATTTGGGTAGGTCACCAAGCCCAGACTAGAATTCAATTCAATTGAACAATTGTTGTATGTGGAAAGTGTAGTAAAAGTTTAGAAAAAAATGAATGCAAGAATGAAAAAAAGGAGGTTTTGGAAAAATTCAGGAATTGAAATATCAATGAGGTTTGAGATTCAGGAAAGGGAAAGATACAAGCCCAGTACAATGTGTCAAGTGTTAAGAATAAAGCACCTTGAAGGATCTGTATGGGATCTACATAAGCTCTTGTTTATTGATGAGTGGAAACATAGGTCCTTAAAATGATCAAGCTGGCAGCCTAAGGTAATTGATTTGACAGTGTCAAGGCTGGTTGTTCTTTGTTTTTAAGGATTCATTTTGGTTGACTTGACTTGAGGATTTGCCAGATGGATGATTGGTTTATCTGATTCAGGTGATTGATTGATTTGTATAGCAGGATCAAGAACACCATTTTTGTGCCAGTTGATAGATGAAGTGTTTAAACCAGTGATACAAAATATTGAGAAGTGTGAGAGAACAGTTGAGGAGAAAACAAGAATAAAAAACAGAACAAATGAAAATGAGATCACGCACCAGTTAGGTGTACAACGTTATCTATCCAAATGAAAATCTGCAATTTTATGCATGTAAAGTGTGTCTAGAGCATATGAAATAAAGAGAGAACAAAATAAGGAACAAATTTCAAAAAATATCACTAAGCTTAGACCCTGTCTGCAAGCTTTTGAACTCAAATTTTCAAAAAAAAGGGATGCTTTTGTGTGGATCAAAGGAAATTTTTTTTGCTGTCTCCTACTTATCTGGGAATGCAAGCCCTTGGATTAAACCCTAACTTTCTCACTTCTTGAAACATTGGCACTCCTTCTCACCCAAATCCTGGGATCTATTCATGGAAAAACTTCACAATCTCTTTGGAAATTGTCTGGAATGAGCCAAAGCTGAGACATAAATTGTGAATCTGTAAATGAAGTAATTGGCATATGCTTCCACCCAAATCACAGAATTTTGATCCCTCATTAATAAAGTACCTGGATGGGGTGATAGGGCCTTCTATTTTCATCTTTTCCAAAGCCTCACCTCCTGACTTTTTGACCCACTAGCCAGATATTTTGGTTGTGTGGAAAAGCTTCAAGACCTTATGGATGTAGTTCTGGATTAAAAAAGTAAGTACCATGAAAAATTGAAGCAGAAGTCTTCCCATCCAAGCCACTTTAAACAGCAACACTCTTCACAATCCCAAGCCAATTCCTACCAGTCTGACAAGGGCAAGGTTAAGGTCAAGAAGTAAGAATACTGTGCAAAGAAGGGATTTGTCAGCCAAACCTACCTTGGGATTAGGTCCAGATGGCAAGCTCAAGGCTTAATAACAGGAAAGAAGGGAGAAGGATGGACTGTGTATGTATTCTTGAAGGAAGCACAAGACAGATGAATGTAAAAAGAAGCCTGTCACCAACCCCTCTTCCCACTCCAAATCTTCCTATAACCCCACCAAAAAAGCAATTAGGTGGTTCTCCTGTTGTACTCCAGCATTATCACCCTATGGATGTTAGGTTAAAAAAGATACAAAAAGATTACTCCAACCAACTCTCAAGGCTTATGTGTCATTCTCTTTAATCAGGACTTGAGTTACAGTTTTTTGATTGATTCAGGTGCTACTCAATCTTTAATGGCTAATACTATTGTTCTGAAGGTTTCCTTGCAGACCACCCCACTGTGCAAAAATATTCCTCTTTTAAAATTCATTCCAAAAAAATCACCCTCAAAAATGATTACTCACAAGGTAACCTGTGTGGTTTAACTTCCTTCTTTTACTAGCTTTGAATGGGAATTCCTTCTAGTCAATGCATACTTCTCAGAAGAATTCATCCTGTGAATTGAATTTCTTCACCACTGGGATCCTGAAGTTAACTGTAAGATAGGGCTAATAACCCCAAGAGGCCACCCAACCCACAATCTCTCATCCAACTCTGTTGAACTCAACATCAGCAACCTACCTTCAACTGGTTTTCCCTTGAATCTTCCTTTGGCGCTGCAGCCCAAAGAATTTCCCCCTACTTCAGAAACTTTGCATCCCCAACAAAAAATCCAATTTCCTTTGAGTTCAACAATAGCCCACCTTGCTTGGAAATTCACTGATCCCCTGACTATTACTTTGGAGGAGGAATCTAGGGATTCATCCTTCCATATCATTCAATTGGTTACTTATTATAACATTTCTATTGCTCCCTATAAAGAAATTTCAGCTTACTTGGAGGATTTTGATATTGATGAAGTCCCTGATGAATTAGAAACTGTGTTGGATAAAGTTACTGCTGATTACCATTCTTTTCTAGATGTTTTCTCCAAGTTTGGAGCAGAAAAGCTTCCCCTCACTGCACTTACATTCACCACATCAAACTGGAAGGACCACTACCTCCATTTGGGCCAATCTGTTTGCTATCTCAAAGTCAAAATTCACAACTACAAGCTCATATAGCATAGAATTTAGAGAAAGGTTTCCTCAGCTCCAGAAATTCAAGCACTGGAGAAACTGTTCATTTTATTAAAAAGAAGGATGGGAGTTTCCAATCATGTTTTGATTATTTATAAATTGATGCTCTTACAAGGAGGAAACATTATCCCCTTACTCCAATGAATTTCTTGCTGAATATCTTTTCAGTTTCTTCTATCTTCTCCATAATTGACCTCCAAGGTGCTTACAATCTTTTGCGCATCAAGGAAGGGATAAAAACTTAACAGAATTTAAATCTCATTTTTGAAGAAATTAATACTTTCTTGTATCCTTTGGCTGAAATAATTCTCCAGATTCTATTCAAAACCTTATCAATGATATCCTTGCTGATATCTTCAAAATCTATGTGGTGGTTTACCTTTAAAATATCCTTATTTTCTCTAAGAGAGGACAGGAAAACATTCTTCATGTGTTCAAAGTACTGACCAGAATCAGGAAACACAAGCTCTATGCAAAGGCCTCCAAATGCAACTTCCATTCACCATCTATGGACTATCTTAGCTATGTGATATCAGGGGATGGTTTGGTAGACCAAACCTGACCTATAACCATCAGACTCACTTCTATATTATAAAAATAGCTGAAAACCTCAACTTTACCTCAGAGATTTTTTCTACACCAATAATAACCTATAGTCACTCAGCCAAAGTACCCCTGTATCCCTCATGGATTGGAAGATGCGGCCCAAGAAACCTCCAACTGTGGAAAAATCATACCCAGCCATGTGTAACTGCTCTGTGGAAGCCATAAAGACATACCTTGGAAACCCTCATGTGCATGCCAGTGACAGCTTACCCCCAAAACCTGGACCATAAACCAACTCTGTTACCTCACCCAAAAGAAATACAGCGAAGTCATATGAAAACAAATGAACACTGTGGGACTTGAACCCACAACCTCAGACTCTTGATATTAGTGATGCTCTTATTAATCAAGCTGAGTGCCCTATTGAGTAAGGAGAAGTGTGGTGCCCCATCCTGGACACCCTGGCCAGGGCGGAGATTTTAATATTTTTATGATTTTTCCTTATCATCATTCATAGGTATCATTATTAAAAGAAAAAAAAAAAAAACCATCCATCACCGATCCCATTCATCATCATCATCATCACCACCAGTTCAAGAACAAGCAGTGACGGAGGTTGTCAGTAGCTTTATTCAAATCACTCAGACCTATAGTTACATCACTCAATCCTTCCAGCTCTATCCTCTCAAAAATACTCAATTGAGGAGATCAGATTGACCTTGGTACAGTTTCAATATAATCTCTCTCAGGTCGTCCAAGATCTTGTTAGGAGTGGCCTATTCTTTGGGTGTCAACGTGGATAATTTATGTCAGAATGCAATCGATTGAGGTGGTATCAACCCAGCAATCTTATCAAAAGTGAACATTCAAACAAATTGGCTCACTCGGATCTCCCAGGCCGTCACCACGCACGCAGGTGTCTTCTCTCGGATTCCGGCGCCAATTGACCATTGATTCCCGGGTTGTAAACCTTCTATGGATTCGATCCTCCGACCCCCCAGTTGGGGTATCAAATTACCTCAACCTATCTTTTACAATGACAATGGGAATGGAAATCAAAATCCTTTCAGTTCCTGGGACAATCAAAACCCTTTTGCTTCCTCCTCATCATCCTTCAATCCCTCCAAAGCTTGCGAGTTCAAAGTGGCCTTGATTGAACTCTCCGGTCTGATCTTGAGCACATTGACCCAATACCATAATTGGTTCCTGGTTGGTGATCAATTGACCAAGGATGATATCAGGTTGTATCCTACCATTTTCAGGTTTGATTTCGTCTACGTCTCTCACTTGAAGTGTAACCTTCAAACCATCTGGCACGGTTATCCCCACAGCCATTGTTGCCCAATCCATTCAATCCATCTCACTCAACCTCTCCGGCCATCAGCATCTACCTCAACCAGCCATCTCAAGCCCCCGTCAAACCTCTCTCAAAATCCACTTCCAGCTCACCGGTCTCCTGCGCGGGTCTGCTTGTTTGTTTCTTTTTTTTCTTTTGTTTTCTCATGACACTGATCCTTAAAAAAAAAAAAAAAATCCGCTCCCATTTGTAAATCTCTCTTGTAAATAGTCTACAGGCCTCTGGTCTATTAAAGGAGGGGCTCTCCCCTGCTTTTTCTGCAGGATCATCATAGGAAATCATCCATGGGAGGGTGTGCTTTTGTCCCCCCATTATTGAGAAATTGAATCCTGATCCTTATCCTGGGTATATCTTTGATTGCCCCCTGATCCATTTTTTTTTTACCCTGAGTCTTTCCCTCTCTGTGGCCTGATCCTTATCACCAAACAATAGCCTTGCTGGTTGAAGAAAAATTCTGTCTGTTGGAATTTTTGAGTGTGTTATACCACTCCTTGATCCCTTTCTCTGACCATACTGGTCCTGATCCCTGATCATCTTTCTGGAGCCAATCACGATTGATTGAAGAGTTCTTATTAAGCTTAAGACCTGGAGTGTTATATCTCCCTTTATTTTCTTTGGAGTTGCATTCTTCCAGCCTACTCTTGAGTCCCTTGAGAAGTGTTGAGGTTATCCCTGCTTCAAATCAGTTACTGTTTGCTTTTGGAGCTTCTTAAACATTTTGCTTCTTCTTGTACGGCCACCCTCAGTTATCTGGTACCCTTCAAGCGCTTGATTGCGGAGAGTTGGGCAGGTTCATTGAGAACCTGGAGGTTGGTTGGGTTTGAGTTCATCATCTCCAATCTTCTGCTGACGACCAGAGTTATTAGCTTGTGGGTGTTGTTTACATACAACAGCTTTTGTTCTTTGAACTCTAAGCGGACTTTAACTTCTTTTGTTCAAGTTTTTCCCTGCATAATCGTGTCTCAGATAGTGCTGTTCCATCGCTACCAAACTATTACCATCTTTATCCTCTACTCCTTGATTCCTCATTTACCAGGTTCTGGACCTTGATCTTGGTTACATCTAAATATTTTTTTAACACTCAGGAGGGCAGCCTAAACAGCAACTTTCCCCTCCACAGAACTTCCACAGCCTAGCACTGTTTGGAGTCTTACACCGGTTGATTCATACCTATTTGTCTGATCACCCCGGAAAAGCTGTACTTATCCCAGCATTCTATGATGTGTGTGGCACATACCAGTCAATGAACATGCTCATCGCAATTATGTAATCTAACACCCCTCTGTGCTTTGAGCAGGGACTCAAACATTTGATTTAATTGATTCAGAAGGATCGTTATTTTTGACAGCTGTTAGGGTGCAGTCTTTTTGACTGTATAACTCTTGCTTCCATTTCAGAAGTAATATGAAAACAAATGAACACTGTGGGATTCAAACCCACAACCTCAGACTCTTTATATGAGTGATGCTCTTACCAATTGAGCTAAGTGCACTGTTGAGTAAGGAGGGGTTAATTCATACCTATTTGGCTGATCACCCCAGAAGAGGTGCACTTATCCCAGTATTCTATGATGTGGGTGGCACATACCAGTCAATGAACATTCTTATTTCAATTATGTAATCTAACGGATATAGGATTTAGTGCAACAATTCAGATCCTGTCACCTCAACCAGAATACAGCAATACAGATACAGGAGGCAGTGCACCATGTCAGATCTGGCACCTGAAATAAACAAACATGCAAATACACATACAAGAGGCTGTGCAGAGTTAATACAGGAAGAATATATGCAGGAGGTAGTTAAACCAGTCTTAAGTAGAATCAAACAAAAATGCAGAAAATACACATAAAAGAGGCTGTGAAGAAGTAATACAGGGACAATATACATAGGGGAGGCTGTGCAGAAGTATACAGGAACAATATATGCAGGAGGAAGTCAAACCAGTTTCAAGCAGAAAAAAAAACATGAAAATATACATACAGGAGGCTGAGAAGATATATACAGGAGAAATATATGCAGGAGGAAGTAAGAGAAGTCTTATCTAGGACTAAAAAAAACCCCCACTATTGCACAGAAATAGATGTAAGTAGAATCAAGTAACACTAAATAAACTATCAGTACAGCATAGAAATTTATGCAAGGCTTTGTGTGTATGAAACCCCTGTATAAGCTTTTTCCAATCAGAAGAAATGTTTCATGTAACTGAACAACCTTTTTAAAACCAGCAGAAATGCCTCATGTAATTGTATCTCACCATTCCTCACCAGAACAGGGAGAAAGGGGCAGCCTTGAGCACCCCCTGAGGCAAGATTTGTCTACTTAAGGAGGGCCTTGCTGCCCTATCCAAATTGTATCCTCAGGCCATCCTATCAATCACCTACCCAGATTTATATCATCAGTGAACCAATCATAATGGAAAAAACAAATTTTTAACAAGTTATAACTGATCTTTAAAAAATTAAAACAACCAACAGGTGCTTGAATAAGGTTTTTTCTGTGACCTAAATATTCAGCTCTGGATTAAATAAGAACCATTCATCACTCAATAATTACCCTTACAAAGAAAGAGAGCACAAAAAAAAGAAACTACCAACCTTTCCTGTACCCAGCCCCCTGTGGGTAAACCCATCCTTGGGTCCTCTCCTGAACCATCTCTTTGATAAACCTTTGAACCCTTTAATATTGGGATATTTTTTAAGATAAAATATATCTGATCAACCACTAACAAATAATCCAATACATCTGGTCCATTCTTCAACATCCCTACCAATAAAAAAAATCTTAATTCATCTAGGTCTGATCTGAGACCTATTTTAAGTCTCAAAGAAACCAGCTATTAATTTAAATAAATTATTTTGAAAACTTACTATAGTACTAGAAGGGCAGGTTTCATGACCACAACTTGACCCAGTCTCCTCAGCCATAATAAACCCCCAGCCAACCTCAGTCCTCAGTAAAATCCACCTTCTACCCCTGGATATACATGCAGCACCTCCTGAAGTATCCTCCTGCATTCCCTGCAGGTCCTAGTCAACTTTCCCAGGATCCTCTCCCCCTCTCTATGGCTTGGTTTATCCTCATCTCTCCTTCAACTCTGGGTGGTATTAGAAGTACATACTTTACACCAATAGTACATACTCCTGGCTGGACAAACCATCATCAAGTTCATTACATGCCACACCTTTCTGGACAGGTCCATTACCCAATCCATCAAGTCACTTCCTCAACCCCAATTTGTCAACATGTAATACCATGGGGTATCCCAGCTGCAGCACCAGTCATCCCTCCTCAAGGCCTCCTCTCAGTTCTAACATCTATTGGCCTCCCTTCCCTTCATGGAATAAGTCCCCTCAATGAATTCGTATACTACTTCTTATTTATTATTCCCTCTTTCAATAGGTGTCATCTCAGCACAAGGAAAGTAAGCCAGCCTACCTTACTCATCTCCCCTATCCGTTTGGTGTTACTCTTATAGGATTCATGCATCAACCTCCTTCTGAGCCTTACTCCTGCACTCCCCTTATGATCATTTTCATTAATCTATGTCCCTTCCTCATTTCAATCAATCTCATTTCTCTATCCTGAATTTTTTGAGCAGTATTTCCTGTGCCTTCAGCCCCTTGCATGCCAGGGACAGTTGTGACATTATACTGATTCCTTACCCTAGATTACTACCCATCTCTATATCTCAATAGACCTAACCCATTCTATCTCACCAATGACACTACATACAATATTGATGGGTGTGCGTGGTAAAGTGCTTAACAGTGTGAGTCCTCCATGTTTCCAAAGAAAATTCCTGCATAATTTATCTCTCTCCAACCCTTTCCACCAATTGGCCCTTAAATGCAAATTTGACAAAAATTTTGGTGCTTCAATGGGATTTTTGAACTTTGACAGGACTTTGACAGTAATTCAATGGCTCCAATAGGTTTGATCAAACTTTGTCAATCTTCAAATTTGAATTTGAGCTTTTACTCCGACACTTTCAATTTGACTTAGACTGCTTTGAATGCTTTGATTTTTACCACTCTTACTGCTGTTAGACTCCAAACGGTGCTAGGCCGTGGCAGTTCTGCGGAGGGGAAAGGTGCTGTTTAGGCTGCCCTCCTGAGTGTTACAAAAATATTTAGATGTAAACAAGATCAAGGTCCAGAACCTGGTAAATGAGGAATCAAGGAGTAGAGGATAAAGATGGTAATAGTTTGGTAGCGATGGAACAGCACTATCTGAGACATGATTATGCAGGGAAAAACTTGAACAAAAGAAGTTAAAGTCCGCTTAGAGTTCAAAGAACAAAAGCTGTTGTATGTAAACAACGCCCACAAGCTAATAACTCTGGTCGTCAGCAGAAGATTAGGGATGATGAACTCAAACCCAACCAACCTCCAGGTTCTCAATGAACCTGCCCAACTCTCCGCAATCAAGCGCTTGAAGGGTACCAGATAACTGTGGGTGGCGGTCAGGACAAAGCCCAATGTTTAAGAAGCTCTAAAACAAACAGTAACTGATTTGAAGCAAGGATAACCTCAACACTTCTCAAGGGACTCAAGAGTAGGCTGGCAGAATGCAACTCCAAAGAAGCTAAGGGGAGGTATAACACCCCAGGTCTTAAGCTAAATAAGACCTCTTCAATCAATCATGATTGGCTCCAGAAAGGTGATCAGGGATCAGGACCAGTATGGTCAGAGAAAGCAATCAAGGAGTGGTATGAAACACTCAAAAATTCCAACAGACAGAATCTTTCTTCAACCAGCAAGGCTATTGGTTGGTGATAAGGATCAGGGATGAAGGGTTGAGTATGGAGGCTCAAGGATCAAAGGTGTGCTGATTTCATGCTGGATGATTCCATGCTCTGATGATGGATCCAAAAGGCAGGGGAGAGCCCCTCCTTATATGGGCAGGAGGCCCTGTTAGACTATGTACAACGGATTCTACAAATAGAGCAAAAAAAAGAAAAGGAAATCATGTGGTCACTTGCTTCCGTCCGTGGATGGGCGCACGCAACAATACCAGAATCACCCACCCCTCATCCAAAGGCAGACGGGGTGGAAAAGGGAAATGAACCAAACCGCCGCGGATGTCTGCAGGCGGTAGTTGACACTCTTCACCCCTTGTCCAAAGGCGGAAGTGGGTGGGAGAGCCCCAGGAAAGGTGACGGATGAAGTCTGTGAGAGCGCGGATGGGCGGATAGGATATTGGCTTGAAACGGTTGAGTAAATCCTGACAGGCTTGAGATTCACAACTCATAGATCAATTGAGATGGGAGATTTGACGGATCTGAGGATTTGCCAAATGCTTGGGGGTGCGGTCAGGATGGATTTGGTAAATCATGGATGAGCGCCGCGCAACAGTAGCAATGAGGATATTGGGACGCGCAACAACAAAGATGAGGACGCGCAATGACAACAAAGATGAGGACGCGCAATGACGACAGCGGAGATGACAAGCAATGCGCAATGGCAAGGATGATGAGTAACGCGGATGAAGGACGCGCAACGCGCGCGGATAAAGGAAGCGCAGCGCGCAAAGTGCGCGGATAAAGGACGGTTCGGATGAGCCTGAGGATAAGTTGGTTTTTTTTTTTTTTTGATGCCGGACGGTACGTTTGTGCAACAGTTTATGGGTTGAGGCCTTAAGGCGGCCAGGGTGTCCAGGATGGGGCACCACACCGCTTCAAATTACTTTGGACCACTTTGACATATGTTGTACAACCTCAAGGAATTTTTTGCGGCCATTCCTTTCCTCTCTTCTCCAGGTACTTTCCTTGGGTCACTTAACTACCGCAAAAGTGGAAACCATCCCTCCTTGAAGCGCTGCACAACCTTCCACCATCACCAGTCCACCTTTAATCAGGGAAGCCAGAGGACATTGTAGAGACTCCTGTGGGATTTTATAAATAAAGTAGCAACTATCTTTCTGGCAGTCCTTGAAGGGGAATTGAGTATTACTTCTACCCCTTTTAGAGTCTTAGTAAATACTAAGAGTGGTTTTGGATTTCCTGCCTTTCTAGTACTATAGTAATTCTGCACAATAATTTATTTAAATTAATGGCTGGTTCTTTACAGAATTAATATAGGTCTCATATCAGACCTAAATTAGTTATTAATTGTTATTGGTAGGGTTTTGTTGAAGAATAGACCAGATGTTTTAGGTTATTGGTTAGTTATTGATCAGGTATGTTTGATCTTAACCAATATCCCAATATTAAATGGTTCAAGTGTTTTATGAAAGGGATGGTTTAGGAGACAACCCAAGGATGGGTTTAACCACAAGGGGCTGGGTAGAGGAAAGGTTGGTGGTTTCTTTTTTGTGGTACTCTCTTTCTTTGTAAGGGTTATTTGTTCATTAAGGGGTGTTTTTTCTTTAATATGGTGCTGAATATTTTAGTTCACAGAAGAACCCTTAATCAAGCACCTGGTGGGTGGTTTAATTGGTTAAAGATGGGTTATAAATTGGTCTCTGATTTCCTGTTTCTTTTTATAAACAATTCACTACTAATATTTATCTGGGTAGGTACCACAGATGGATAGGCCAAGAGGGCCTGTTAGGTGGTTTGATATGTGAGAGGAGGTAGGTGAGTGCTGATAGGCCAGATGGCATGATGATACAACCTGGATAGGGCAGAGAGGACCTCCTTAAATAGAATATCTGGTCCTCAGGGGATGCTCAGGGCTGCCTCTGAGGGTGCCCTGGGGCTTCCCCTGTTACAGTGGGATACAGGTACATGATACATTTTAGCTGGTTGGAAAAATACACTGCATGAAACTGAGTCAATTCTGCTGGTTAGGCCAAAGACACTGCATGAAACTGAGGCAATTCTGCTGGTTAGTAAGATATTTTACAGGGTTTCATGCCTGCACAGCCTTGAATAAATTGCTGTGAGGTGTAGCTACAATATATTCCTGTGCAGTACTGGTGGTTGGTCTGGTTCTACTTGATTCTTCCTACATGTGTTGCTTTGCATTAACTGGTGGTTTTTTTGGTGCCACTTGCTTCTAACTTCATGTATTTCTGTGAATGACTGGTGGTTTGTTTGGTGATGCATGGTCTTGACTTCCTGCATATATTTCTGGGTAGTGCTGAGGTAGTTTTTTGTTACTAGTGGTTTTTTTTATTGCACACTTCTGACTACATAAATTTCTGTGTGGTGCTGAGGTGGGTTGGTACTGGTAGGTTTTTTGGTATCACATGCTACTGGCTGCATACATTTCTGTGTGGTGCTGACATTTTTTGGTACTTCATGGTTCTGGCTGCCTGCATATATATCTGGGTAGCCCTGTGGTACTTTTACTGGTTGTTTTTTTGGTTTTGGTTGAGTCTGATTTCACTTTCTCCTGCCCATGCTGCTCCTGTATACTTCTGCGCAGCTTCCTGTATGTATATTTGCTTGTTTTTTTGGTTGTGGTTGAGACTTGTCTCACTTCCTCCTGCCTGAACTGTTCCTGTATACTTCTGAAAAGCCTTCTGTATGTATGTTTGCTTGTATTCTGGGTGAGGTGACAGGAGCTGAACTGGTTGCACTGCCTCCTGTATCTGTATTTCTATCTTCTGGCTGAGGTGAAAGGGTTGATTTATGGTCCTGGTGTTGAGGGTAAGCTGTTACTGGTATTTAATTGAGGGTTTTACAAGTTATGTCTTTATGCCTTCCACAGAGCTGTGACACCTGGTTGGTTATGAGTTTGCCACAGTTGGAGGTTTTTTGGGCTTTATCTTCTAATTCATGGGAGATAGTGGGGTAATTTGGCTGATTGACTATAGGTTATTTGTGATTTAGAATCCATTTCTGAGGTTACTTTAAGGTTTTGAGCTGTTTTAACTATAATAGTGAGTCTGATGGCTATAGGACAGGTTTTGACTACCACAACGTGTTTCTACTTTAGATGTTCAGAATCAGGACCAATCCACTCCTCAAGCTTGCGGATGTGGGAGGACCTTTTACAACCTCCCAGAACCAGCTTTCAACAACATGGATACTGGTATACTTCCCCCAGCCCCTCTAAGAGCTTCCCTATCTCCTGCTCCTCCTGTTTTCAGACCTTTTTCCAATTGTGTAATTGATAAATATCCCCAAGCAGGCTATGGATTGGACTCCCCATTTTAAAATACCAGCTTAACCCCTTCCCCTGATTATGAGGAAGAGGAGGAAGAAAGCATAGACTCAGGGTTTTATTGGAGGATCCTTAGCACTCTTAATTAATCAACCTCTGGACCTGAAGAAGAAGCTTCCCAACCTTCTTCCTCAACTGCAATCCCTGCTCCCCAAAGCCAACCTCCTCAAGTTTCTGCTGTGGACAACCAGGAAAAATCAGGAATCTCTGGTTGACCAGAGACTTCACTTCACCATGATGGTTTCCCAAATTGCTTCACATTTTAGGATCAATTTCCAGAGGAAATCACCATGAAATCTGTTTTTTTCTCTGGTGGATTTCACATAGATGGAAACACGGTTGATCCATGATTGCTTCTGAGACTCCTCCTAATTTCTCCAAAAGTGAAAAATTAATTCTAATTTGATTATTTAAAATTTCCACTGTGTTTTTAATTGTTTTATGCGGGCCTTATCAAATGTGTCTTTTTATTTTCCATTATTTTTCCCCAAAAACTCCCCTTGATTTCTCCCTGGTTTCTCTTGCATTTTCCTCAGATTAATGTTTTATCTCATTCAGAGCTGTATGATTTCCAAATAATTTAACCCCATTTGATCACTTCCAAGTATATAATTCTTCCATCACTCACCTTTTTTCCTCTTATTTGATTCATAAATTTTCAAAAAAAAATCACCTACCATTTAATATGGTCCAGAAACCAGGAAAGTCATGGTTGCAATGGATCATTTAATATTGAAGAAAAAATAGTTGAGATGAAATTTTTCTTGAATAAGGATAATGTGAAAAAGCTGAAATTATCTCCCATGTCCATTTTTTCAAACCATGTTTTAGCTTCTGCATACCGCTTTCCAAAAATTCAGTAATAAAAAGCTTTTTGATTTCCAAAAAGATCACCATGCATTTATTTCAAAAAAAAATTGAAAATACACATTTTTAAAAGCATGATTTCACACATTTTTGTGTGGCAAATCAGCAGGAATTTGAGGAACAAATAGATGAGTTTTCTGCTTCCATTACCACAAATAATTTACTCCACCAAGCAATGGCAAGAAGAAGCTTAATTTGAGCAACAATCTGAGTGATTCTCAAGTTGATTTTTTGAACATGCTAAGATTTAGAATGCTCATAAAAATTGATGAGCTTGAACCTGTTCATGATAGAAGAACTGAAATCAAACAGGTCTTAGATGATGATAGATTCCTTTAAACTTTAGATAATCAATTTAATTCTCTGATTTTTCAAGCACTTTCCATGGGAATGAATGAAACCCAAATCCCTAAATTTTATAAACTCTGGACCAACAATTGTAAGGGCCCCTTTGGCAGACCACTTGTAACTTTAACTGCAGGTTACAAGTTCAAAATCTGCCCAAGGGTGAATTTGTAACTGTATGTACCTGCTCATATCAATTCACTTCAGCCAAACACCTTCTGGGAATTGGGGCCTGTGAGCTCTCATTTTTACCGCGTAAGCAGAAAGTTACAAGGGTAAAAGCTTGCAACTTTCTGTAACCTTTTTTTGCGGAGGGCAGCATGGGAGTGTAACTTCAATTCAAGCCACACTTGAGAGGTTACAGTGGTTTCCAAACACCTCTTTTGTGTATTTATAACTGTGACCTGCTCTAACTCCCTGTAACTACAATTTCGCGGGTGGGGGGGTGAGTTACAGTTAAATTTATGGTGTGTACACTGAGTTTTGTTGGCTCATCAACTCAGTTGTTTTTTTGTTAACCCACAGTTGGCAGGTCCTCAAAGCTGAGTGATGTTTATTCAACCACCCCTGTTCAGGTGGTCAACCAATGGAGCTGTGCCATCAACTTGGCTGTGACAGCTTTCAACTGAAGCCACCAAGAGTCTGGAATTGAATTGAAGCCACCCTGTTGGTTTTAACAGTCATCAGGAGCACAGAAGCAGAAAAAATATTTCTTGTTTCTGTGAGTTGATCAGAAACTTGTTCAAGTTGATGACCCAAAAAGATGGGGCCCCCTTGGCTATTGCCTCATCAAGCTATTTGGTCCAGCCATCAACCATGTCTTGTCACATGACCAGGGGGAGTTGACCACCTGACCAAACTCACTGGATACGCTATACATTGTGCAGCTGAACACCACCTAAATGGCTTGCAATAGGTCAGTGCTATGTTCATGTGTGCTCATATTTCTAAGTCAGATAATGACTTGTAAGTTTGGCAGGTCCATCAATCAAGAAGGAATGCTTGTGGAAATACATGATGCATTTTTACAAGGCAGGAATACGCCATGCCAAAGCTTATGTTCTGACTTGCTCAACCATGATACTTTTTTGAAATATTTGTCTTGTAAAGAATCCCAGAGTAACCTAGGAGGAAGCAAATTTTTCTGCAGGATGATATGCTCTTGTATTTAGGATATCAAAACTAAAATGTGAAAGGTGCATAAGGATGATATTGATGTGCTTTGATTGCTGTGTGATTGAATATTAGCACAAAGAAATCACTACTTTCAATTGGGAATATTTGAGAAATATTATGTCAAATTATTTTTAGAGTTTCTTGCCAGAGAGTGTGATTTTTTCTCTCTCTATGATTGGATTTTTTTGTTCAAATGAGTGTTGTGTATAGAAGGGAGAATCAAATGATTTGCATCCAATGTTCAGTGAGAAAAACAATCAAGACACATGTAAAAGTTTTGAGGATGTGTAGTTTTTTCATTTTAATTGAATTATGAGTCATATTACTGATATTGCCAAGCTGCTAAGCAAGAACAATATCTTAACTGATTACTTGACTATTTGTTAGTTAATACAAGCGCAGGAGCACTCCAAAGGTTATCTCAAGAATTCAGGGGGAATATATTATCCCCAGATTTCCCATCAATAATTTCACTTTCCCAGAACATTCATCCATTTATCCCTTCATATGCCCAATCCCACGATTAATCCTAAATTTTTTACATTACAATTCAAAAACCCATCTTGAACAGTACTGATCTTGAAAAAAGTGAAAAGATTGAAGGTGTCTTTGATTGTCAATTAAACTTCAATGGAAAAGTTATTCATATATATAGATGCTTTAAACTGGTACTCACCCAGTGCATCATGAAAATCACCAGTGATCTCACTCTAAGGCAGATTAGTTTGTGTTTATTTGACTGATTGATTGATGTGTTTGCTTTTTTATTCATGAAACCCCTGTGTAGTTCTGAAGATGATCCTGAGAACAATTTATATATCAAGGAAGATGATTTGGTTACTCCTACTCAATCTTTTATTACGGTTGGAAGTTCTTTTCAAAAACCAGGCAATGTTGTGTATTCATCATAGGAAGCTGGATTTGTGTGAATGGATGAAATCCTGACCATTTGTTTCCTTCATTAATTTATTTTGTCTTGGGTGAACAGCAGAACCAACACCAGGTGATCAGATTCAGCACAGTCAAAAGAATGAAGACAGTCTGGGTCCAAGAATGGGGCAACATTCTCAGCATGAGGATATTCAATCTTCAAATACTGGTGAGTGAATGGTTGAAACTCTGTATGTTTAATTTTCTTCATTTATTAATGTGGGGTGATTTAACAGGAACTGGTACGTAGGGTGGGTATAAGTCTGAATAAATATGAACTATTTCATTAATTATATATTAAAATTTGATTTTTTTAATAAAAGCAAAAAGAAAGATAAATGTAGTGAATTAATTAAAAAGAAAAATAAAAAGGAGAAATTTGCATCTGCTAGACGCAGTGATAAGTCAGATTGCTAACAGTCTGAAATTGCAAGCTCATTGATCCAAAATATTTTGACCAAAAGATTTGAACAACAACATGCATCTCCAACCATTTCTCATTGAGAAGAAGGTGAGGGGTTTTACTAATATTAACTGATTGAAACTTCTGAAGTCTTATTTTGCATTGGCAATTATCTCCCCCCCCCCCCATAGGATCAAAATTAATAAAATCTTCAAAGGAATCCAACCCAGGTATTAGTTTTATTTTACCATTTTTTTTCTGACTCTTATTTACCTTGATTCATCAATCGTGTAGTCTCCCCACCTTCAGTAAGATCAGCAAGTGTGGCTTTTGGGGGAGGATCTTCACGTTGGGAGAGGTCCAGTTTCAGCGCCAGGATTCAAGCAGTTTTACAACCACCTGAAGGTGAGAATCCTGAGCTTTGGAGCATGAAGATGAGGTTTCATGGATTGCAGCAGGCTGCATCTGAGAGATTGGATAGTAGGATAGCCAGCCCGCCAGGAGGTATGTTTTGTTTTATTTCAATCAATTTATTTTGTGGGTGATATTAATTCTTATTTAAATTTATTCATCAATCCTGTAGTTTCCCCACCTTCAATAAGATCGGCAAGAGGGACCTCTAGGGGCAGATCTTCACATTGGGAGAGGGCCAGGGTCAGTGCCAGGATTAAAGCAGCTTTTCAACCAACTGAAGGTGAGGATCCTGAGCTATGAAGCATGAAGATGAGGTTTCAGGAATTGCAGGAGGCTGCATCTGAGAGATTGGATAGAAGGATAGGCAGCCCATGGGGAGGTATGTTTTGTTTAATTTCAATAAATTGATTTTGTTTGTGATATTAATTGCTTTTATGAAGGATTCATTCAACCATCAGGAGAAATGAGGCTTGATTTCACAAGGGAATCATCTCCATGTAGAATTTGAAATGCATTGATTTTTGTTTTCTGAAATTTTTCTGAAATTTTCTATTGTATTTCAATTTTAGGAATGATTTTCCCCCTGGGTGCCTCCACAATGGTTTCCAAAGCAGAAAATGTGGCCTATGAAGGAATTTCTTCACATGTGGAGAGTTCAAGCCTGGCCTCCACAATGGAGGCTTCTTTACGCGTTCCAGGAAATCAGAATTCTTCATTGTGGAGAATGAGAGTTGAAATGGAACAAATGGACAGGTCAGATTTTCTGTCTTGAGATGGTGAGATTGAGGCAGCTTTGAAAGGATCAGGTATTCAAGCTTCCCAGAAAGGAGAACAAAGAGGTGTGTTTATTTTGTTTGCTTTGAGATAACCATGAGCTTTGAATCATTCATGTCATTTTTCATTTCATAATATGCAGAGCTTTCAACATTGGTTGAATCTTCAAGCCGTATGTATCAAAAAATTGGCCAAAGTTGATGGGAATGGAACATGAGTTGATTTTCAACACAAACACTGGCTGCAAATTTTCCTTCCCCCAAACAAAATAATTCTTTGTGGCAGGGTTCAGTGGACATAAATTTTATGACTCCTGGTGAGCTGTTTTTTTTGTTAGAAATTTTTTGTAAGATTTAACTAACTTGCAATTCTTAAACAAGCAGAAGTTTCAGGAGAAGACCTGAAGAAACTTGTTGTTGTTAATTTCAATGAGGAGGCATATGTTTCAGGATCTAATCTCATGGTAACACCAGGTAGGTTTTTGAAAGGTTCCAAGTTTCAAATTTGTCACTTTCTATGATTTTGATGATAATTCTTTATGAATAAGCCAGTAAAAAAGCTTTGGAAAGGTTTATGATAGGAGGGCCTAGCATTCATCAATCATTTTTTAATTCCACTATGATGAATCTTGGTGCTCAAATTGAAGCTCCACCTCCCAATATCACTCAAGAAGGCAATCTATATTTGCAGCTAGTTTTATCTATGAAAAAATTTCTGATTTATTCTTTGCTTTTTCAGAATTACAAAGAAGATATTTGGATAGAATGGAGAAATTTGGCCTTAGAATTCCATAGCAGGGTACTTTGAAGCTCCAGGGAAGAAGGGGTCAAATATTTGGGAGTAATGTTAAAGGAGGCCAACAATTTGAAGTAAATCCATTGGGATCCCAAAGGCCTCCAAATGCTCCAATTCACAGAAGCATGCAATCTTTACCAAACTCTTCAGAATGGATAGGAAATTCAAATGAAACATCTGAAAAAGTAAGTTCACATGATGACGTTGGAATGGAAGTAATAGGTAAACTATTTTGGTATGGGAAAGATGGTCAGCAAGTGTATGAAGAGATACATAAATGAAAGTTTAACTTGATCATATTTTCCACAATTTTGACTGAGGATTTGAGGATGAATATTCTGTTTTTTCTATTTAGGCCCCAAGATGTGCAAGAGGGTGCAAACATGTGATGATGAAATAGGAAGAAATATTAATGCAGATGTGCCTTGGTCTGCAAGGCATATAGTAGGAGATTTTGAGTGGAATACAGCTGAATTTTTATTTATTTTGGCTCAACTGATGCATTTTTGAGTTTTTCTTTATTTTACCCAAGCCATCAATTTTTCCTTTCCAATTGTTTGCAAGTTCAACCGGTCCAGAGAACATGAAGTTAGCCTTATGAGGCAAAAGAAGCATGTTGATGATAGAGGGGAGGGTGGCTTGAGTGGATTTGTCTTTTAAAGTAACTTCCAGGAAAAATTGAGGGATTCTGCCTGGAAATCCAAGAATTTCATGGAGAGGTCTCAGAAATAACCAGAAGTGCAAGATACACCAGAGCCCACGTTGACCCAGGATGGGATTGATACATGTGGTTTGGAAGTGGTGAGATGGCAAAATTATTTTTTGGGTTTTATTTTTGCATCAAATCTTCAGGGGCAAGAATGAGATGTGACCCATTATCCCAATCCAATATGTTGAGGCAGGGGAACCTTCTGCATCCTTTGATTCAAGTTCTGTTTGTTTGAGCTTGTCTACCCCACATCTGGAGGAAGTACGGGCTAATCAATTTGTATCAAAAAGGGCCTCCCCTTCTTCCCCCAAAGAACAACCAACAAGAGATGCAGATGTGTTGGGAAATTCAAATATCAAAGCTATCTCACAAACTCAAGCCTCCCAAGCCTCTGGAATAAATTTATCACCTTCAAAACCTGTGGGGAATAATCCTGAACCAAAATATCCACACCTCCAACAATGCAATACTGCTTCAATTCCTCCAAAACCTACTTCAACAACCGCCATGCACGTGAATTCAGGAACTATTACAGCAGCCACCAATTTAAAAATGCATGGAATTTCACCTCCACGTCAATCCATTAATTCCCCTAAAGGTCCACCTTCAGGGCTTGCTGAAACAACAACAGATTCATGTAAATTTTTAAGCTGGGTGCTCCGGTGGAAAGAAGATTGAGAAGGGATGATAAGGTCTTATGTCGCCAAGGGTAGCGGATCAAGATAGTCAAGGGAGCACTCCGGTTCAAAGTGAGGAAGAACTGATGGGTTTTAATTCACATGATAGCAGACTGCTTTAAGTAGACTAGGTACAAGCAGGGCTGACTAGTGGTTTACATGATAATAGTAATGATGAATAATAAGTATTCAAGATAAGCCTTGGAGTCCGCACTGATTGGAGGACAACATAGGAAAGGGTAGCCACTAGGATCTAAGTCAGAGGTGCAACTGGAACAGTAACTAATCTAGTAAAGTATAGAGTACACACTGGACAGAGACACTCAAGAGCGGGATAAGAAAAATAAGGGTGAGGAGTCACACTGAGATGCACTAAAGATTCAGGCAGAACAAGCAGAGGACAGGAATTCCAACAATTCACACAATTTCCATCCAGTTCCAATTGTGAGCTAAATCAAGTGAAATAAAGACTAAATACTTAATCATTGAAAATTGGATGTGAATTCTATTTTATTTCCCAACCAACCAACTGCTGGAACTTTACATGGGAGTGGTGGGTGGTGGCTCCTATCAAATAGTTTTTCAATAATCTAACTTCATTTCTTGGGATTTTTTGACCAGTCATGCAATCAATTCAAGCTGATCAGTTGGCTATTGAAATACATGAGTTAATTATTTGAATTTTTCATATGACAGAAATCAACTGAAAATTTTATATTTCTTTAGCCATGGAAATAGAAAATGAGCCTGAAAATTCTTGATAATGTGTTTAAGAATTTAAATCATCTAAAAAAGATTAAAAATTGACAAATGGTTTGATAACCTCTTTGTTCCAGGGGAAGACTATGCATGGGACTCACAAGCACAAAAACATGGAGGAATCAGATCCAGGGCCTCCCTATCTGCAAAGAGGCAAACTAACAAGGAGAGGCAGAAAGAGTTTAATGAACAACTCCCACTAGAGACTCATACCATGCGCACTGTGGTCCATGCTCATGCCAGGTTCTTGCTTCAAATGAAGAATAGGGATTTCACCACACTACCACGACCACCCAGAAATGATGAGCATGATTTGGCAGTTAAGAGTGGAAAGGGGACTGCATTTGATCAGAGAAATCCAAATGCACCAGCCTCACCTGAAAACCACATCCAAGTCATAACCAGTTTCACCCAAACCCAGCTTTGATAGCTTGGTCTTACTCAATTTACTTTTGACTGGATGAGTGGATGGAAGCATCCATTCAACCAAGTGATGGATTTCTTGTTTGTTTGTACACTGCATGTTGCACTTCATACTGGGGAGTACAACAATTTTTTATGGTCCCCCGACCATTCCAACCATTCAATTGTGTCTGCGCTGCTGGAAAATTACTTTCTTCATTTACAGGGTGAGTGTAGATTGATCCAAAGGAGTGGGTAGGTTGCTGTTTAGGAAAGAAAGGCCAAGAAAACAACTTCCAAACTATTGAAAAGAGTAAGCTATTCAATCTCACACTTGTGGCAATTGAACTGACAATGTATCATTCAAATTTTTAGCTAGCAGAGAGGAGGCAGAAATGGTGTGATTAAAACAATTATGTGGCTCTTGAAGCACAGTTCAATGATCCTGAAGTGTGCTCTGATACAGAAGAGGTGGATGAAAATGGTATAACCATTCAAAGGAAGATGAAATTGGAATGATGTTCAGAAAGAGCTTCCCAATTGATGGAGTTCATTTACCATCAAATATTGATTGTAAGTTTGATTGGTGAGGCCAAAAGGCATCCCAAGTTTTTTGATAGTAAATCTTCCACCCAATTTGAGGTCAATACAGGAATTATAGCCAAATTATCTCAACAATTTTACAATGTAAATTGGCTCAAAACACAACAGCTTGCAACAAGATCTGCTTTAAAAATACAAGATATTGAGGTGATTAAGAAGGACAGAAAACCTGAAGTCTGAATAAAAAATAAATCTTATCATAAATATTATTTTACATCTTTTCATTAATTCCTTGAAAGACACGTCATACATGGTTAAAAAAAATTATTCCTCCTCCTGTAGTATCTGAAATATCTCTCTCCAATCTTTATGCATGATGATGGTTGATCTTAAAAAGAAAAAAAATTTAGCTTGATGGTGGAGATTTCCTGACTGGTTGAATAATATTCATTGTACTTTTTGAAATTAAAGGTCCAAAGACCAAGAAATAAATGTATAAAGATAAATTAAATCTTATGTTGCAAAGAGAAGTGGATCAGGATTTTCAGATGAGGGGGAACTCTGATTGAAAGTACGCTGGAACTGATGATGTTTATTTCTTAGTCTTAAGAGGTCTTATATACCTACAACTTCCTGATTCTTAACAGGGCCAAAAACTGGTTGTAATGATCAGAGACAGTATGCATAAATGCCTAGACAATGAATAGAAAAACCGGGAAAAAGTCTTGACCAGATTCATAACTAGCAAAGAAGGTCAAGAAACTCAGTATAGTCACAGAAAATTGACTGGGTGTTAAGCCACTGGGTCTACATGCCTCTAGGGTCCTCTCTGCCTCTTGAGTTTAATGATATATACTAGCAATCATTCATAATCATCTAAAAGGGTTGTTAATCCTCCTAGTCTAGATACAAGTAATGGAAATAGATGCACTTTCATGGATGTCTCAATCTGAGAATACTGAGCTATATGAGAACATTAAAGAGAACAGTGATCCAATTTCATGCTCAGGGATTTGATATTAATAAAAGTATGCCTATGGCTTCTTGATCCTTCTTATCCTGCATCTCCTAAATTGCACTTGAAATAATATATTTTAGTTTATTTAATTTAATATTTATTTTAACAAGAGAAATGGAGACTTAAGTATGAGCAGAAAAAACAGAATTCCAAAAGTACTTGCTCTGCTAGTTGGTCCCTTCTCTTGTGAACCTTAATCAAAGTTAGAAGCAAATCAATACCATTTATTCTTAACAATTGCTTGTGAACAGGATCTTGCCTTTTGAATATTATCCTCATTTTTTTGGAGAAATCATGTAATGCACACGCGCTGTTTTTGTCTTACCCAATCTATGAAAACAATTTACAGCCTGAGCCTGATTTGTGGGATTCCATAGTGGCTCCTAGTGCAGGTGGAGTATGAGCTACTTGAAATTTTTTTACAGAAAGAATGTACCACATACCATGATGAAAACAATTTTTGCACATGTGATGTTGAGACCCACCCCTGCAGCTTGGATGGAGGCCAGTAGTATTTGGGTTGAGGTACTGCTGGCAAAATCTTTGAGGGATCTCTTTTGCTCTATAGCTGTCATGGTGCCATTCAAGCGGAAATATTTGATCTTTTTACGACTCAAAGCAATATGAATTCTGAGAATTGAATATTTTGTGAAAAACATGGTAAGCCTCTTTGTGAGAATTGAAGTTTATCTGGAGGAAGTCTTAAAAATTAAGAAACCTTGTCCAACAAGAAAACACCACCATCTTGCTTGGGATATCCCTTTTCTTGAATTGATCCATGATCAAGTTGATTCATCTTTCAATTTTTGAGCTCTCCAAAAACACAGCGGTGTCGACTCAATGTTGAATTATACCACGTTTTGAAGAATTGGAATCTTCTTCTTTCACTTTTGTTTCAAAATGACCAGATGATGTGAGAACCAGATTTGGGTCGGCTAACAGTGGATGATCACAGATTCCACAGAGTTCCTGAATTCTAGTGTGGAATGCAGGATTATTGGCACCTTCATGGACATAGGACACTTTCTTTGGGAGTTATTCAACAAATATTTCCTGTTGATTATTGTAATATTCTTGTGCGGATGGTTTCAGGGGTGTGTAGATAATTTGATGGTTGCCATTGGGTATAATATCAAGCTCATTCCCTTTGATTCTCCTGAGAACTAGGTGACACAAGATGAGTTGGATTGGTTTAAAGTTTCCAAGCTTTAGATGGGGTAGAAGAATTTTTACCCAATGGTTGTGAGATTCTTCAATATCCATGGAGAGGAATGCCAGAAATGACATCAGGTCATTTAGATGGTTCTGGACCGGTTTCCCGGTGAGGCGTAAGCCTTGTTGATCTCTAATTGCAAATATTGCTTGAGTCACCTTTCCATTGCTGTTCCAGATTGTGCTATCAAGTGATAGATGATCAGTTTCAGGAATTTCATGTAGTGGAAGTGATACGTACTGTGCCTTGTCAAGGAATATCCTAAACCAATAATGAGAGTAAATGAACAAAGAAGAAATTTTGGATTCCTTCTGTGCCTTCTCATGAGTAGATGATGATGAGATTGAGATGAGATTTCTTAGAACTGAAAACCAGCAGGCTATGGATAAGAGTTAGAAAGTTGGATAACCAGAAACACAATGAGAGAGAGGAAGAAAGATGAGAAGACAAACAGCTTATACTTTATTTAGAGAGTAGATGAGAACTCTGGTAGCACAAAGGTAGTAGAGGCAAGAAGACGTAGGTGGATGGCTGCAAGCAGCAGAGCTAGGTTGTCAGAGGCGTCGAGTTATAGTGATCTGGAGGATCAGGTTCTTACCAGGCATGGATTGGTAGATATTAAGCCTTGATCAGGTGACGGCTTTGATGAATTCAAGCCAGGTTGTGGTGAAATTGGATTGAGGTGAGTAGTGGGTCAAAAGAGAGAGATTGGGCAAATGTTTGAGTAGTAGAGGCAAGATGAGGAAAGAAGCAGACACTAAGAAAGAAGCAGAAGGAAAAAGATGTTGAGAAAAAGGAAGGAGACCAAAAAGAAAAAAGAAAGAAGATCCAAGAGATCACCACCCCGGAGAAGAAGAGCCCCCGGACCACCTTTAAGGGCAATGCCCAAACCAGTTGAGGAGAGGGGGTTCCCTGGGTGGCACAAGACAGATCATCTGGGACTATTCCCAGTTCAAACAACCATAGGTTGAGACAGAAGGAGAGAAGTGATGGAAACAAATTAAATGAAAGAAAAGGAAACTCAAGACAGAAATTAATTCAATCATAATACTTAACAGATGCCATGAGGGATTAAGTGGTGATTATTACCAAGGCTGATTTGAGGACATCTAGACTTAATCAATTCCTTACATTTCCATGGTAGATCAGGTATTTGATGGTGTCAGGGGAAACATTTTTTCTGAGTTTGTTTTCCCAGTTCATTATCAGGCAATTGGGCATGTGAAAATAGTTGCCTGATGAGGCAGAAAAGCTGGAGGGTTATCTTGGTGATTTTAAAAAGAGGTTTATTAAGGTTCAGTGTGATAAATAAGGGAGATTGCTTATAAAGATTTCCAAAAACACATATCATCTGCCAGTATTGAGCCCAAAGCAGTCGGTGGAACAGATTTTGGATCAGATAGAGCCAAGCTTGAGGCGCTGATTTTGTTTTCCCAAATGTTCCAGGCATTCATGTTTGATTTATGCCACAAGGCCAGAGCAGAGTTGGAATGTGTTAATTCATGATCAAGAAAGAATGCAAGTTTTTGAGCCTGTTGGGGGAGGAGTTTGTTGGTGACTTTTTGTGGATTGGGATGGATTGGATTGAGATCACATTCACTTTGGATTTCAATAATTTTTGGATCATAGTAGGGGTGTTCAAGAAGTGGTGGCATTGTTAGCCTTTGGGATGTTAGGTTGGCCAGTGGGCAGCCCTCGTGTTTTGAGGGTTTATACTTGGGGGGTCTTTTGATGATTATATGAGCACCAAGAAGCTTATTAAGTATTTCTGATATATGTTTTTCATGAAAGAATAGAAGGAGAGCAAGTTTAAATGTGGTAATTGTGGAAAGACCAACATAGAGAATGGTTTCCACAAAGAGAATCGGATGAGGAAGTTCCCTCATCATTGCATGCCAATCACCACCTGATCCATAGCCTGTGGGCCCCGTGAGGAGGGGTAAAATTATTGAGTCAATTGGAGGGGCAAGGACTCCTACATGGAAAGAAAGATCTGTTATGTAAACATTTAGCTTATTATCCCTGGGGTATAATGATTCCCAATTTGTTCCTTCACTATGTAGCAGTTTTAGGAGAGCTGGGGTAGTTATTTCAGCAAGAGGAACCTCAACAAGGCCAAAGAAGAATGGGGTATGATTGATCAACTGCATTGTGAGTATGGGATTTTATTTAGGAATAAGACAGGGAATGTGTTCCCAAGGATGGTGGATGGTAATAGTGTGGGAAATCTTTCAGAATTTGAAATAGGGGAGGTATGTAAATGAAAATCATGTGAAACATTTATGTACAATTTGTTGGACAGGTGTAAAAATTATAAATGTATGCATGGAGAATGGGATTTACAATAAACCTAAAAAAATAGGGCCAAAGAAGTGCACTCATGAGCAAATAAATCTATTTTATAAGGATTGATTGACAAATAATGACCTCAAAGTGTTTCTAACCCTGGTTTGAGGAGATTGTAACATTCCTGAACCTTGATTTCATTTATCTTTCTGTGGGGGCATAACATGGCCAAGACACAAATCCCATTTTCCACAAACCAAGCAAGGCCTTTTGAGTATCATCCTGGCATTCTTTATAGGAGCATATCACATCTGAGTGATGATTCCCTGTTTAGGCATATTGAGCATCATCAATCAGCTGTGCAATGCTCCTATAAAGCATGTCACCCCAGCCTATTTTCAGGAATCAGTGTCATACTCAAAAAAAAATGAAAGTGGCCATCATGTGATTCCCCTGAAGAGCATGAACAAGCCCATAAAACATACAGCATTCCCAATTGGACCTGATGGGGGTAAAGTGGTTAATTTTATAAGATTAATTCACTTGGGATTATGGAGGATATTTCTATCTCTATGGGGGCATGAAATTGCTCAAAGGTGATCCCACTTTCCAGAAACCAGCTATCACCTTTGGAAACTGTCATGGCCCTTTAGCACAAATCAAAAAGAATTTCCTGCATTTCTCTTGCAGTCCAGCTCCTTCATACCTCTTCACCAAAAGCTTTCACTCTTTATAGCCAGTTAAATTTATGGATGTTGATGTCCAGTTTCTGGAAACCGGACCTCAACTTTGTGCAGTCTTTTGCCCCTGTTCAGCAAAATAAGCAAGGAATTGACACAGAAATTTAACATTGGCCAAATTTGATTCACTTTGCATTATGGTTTGCTTCATGATCTACGTGTACATAACACTGCCTGTGATGTCTGGTTTCTGGAAACTGGGAATCACCTTGGAGCCATTTTATGCCCCCTACAGAAAATTAAAGCCAGGCTACATAAAAGACATATTATTCTTCTTCTCTGTTCTCTTCAATCATTGCTTTCAGTCTGAATAGCCTGTTAAATTTATGGATCTTGATGCCCCATTTCCAGAGACAGGAAATCAACCTTTGGGGTGTTTCATGCTCTACATGGGCATAACACTGCCTGTGATGTCCAGTTTCCAGAAACCAGGCATCACCTTGGAGCCATTTTATGCCCCCTCAGATAAAATCAAAACCAGGCTACCTAAAAGCCACATTATGCTGCTTCTTTTTCCATCTTCACCCCATGCTTTCACTCAGTATAGCCAGTTGAATTTTTGGATATTAATGTCTGGTTTCCAGAAACTGGAAACCAACATTGTGCAGTGTTATTCCCGCGTACTGAAAAATAAGAAAGGAATTGACCCAGAACTTCAAAATTGACCAGATTTGATTTACTTTGCATCATGGGTTGTTTCATGCTCTACATGGGCATAACACTTCCTGTGATGTCTGGTTTCTGGAAACCGGGAATCACCTTGGAGCCATGTTATGCCCCCATACAGAAAATAAAAACCAGGCTACCTAAAATCCAAATTATGCTTCTTCTTTGTTCCCTTCACCCATTTCTTTCAGTCTTTATAGCCAGTTAAATTTATGGATGTTGATTCCCAATTTCCAGAGACCGGAAATCAACCTTTGGGGTGTTTCATGCTCTACGTAGGCATAAAACCTCCTTTGATGCCTGGTTTCTGGAAACTGGGCATCACCTTGGAGCCATGTTATGCCCCCGTGCAGAAAATCAAAACCAGGCTACCTACAAGCCACATTATGCTGCTTCTCTGTCCTTCTTCACCCCATGCTTTCACTCTGTATAGCCAGTTAAATTTATGGATTTTGATTCCTGGTTTTCAGAAACCAGACATCAACCTTGTGCAGTGTTATACCCCCATACAGCAAAATAAGCAAGGAACTGACACAGAACTTCACATTGGACCAGATTGGATTTACTTTGCATCATGGGTTGTTTCACGCTCTACGGGGGCAGAACACTGCCTGTGATTTCTGTTCTCTGGAAAAGTGAAATCAACATCCATAAATTTAACTGGCTATACAGAGTGAAAGCATGGGGTGAAGAAGGAAAAAGAAGAAGGATAATTTGTCTTGTAGGTAGCCTGGTTTTGATTTTAACTAAGGGGGCATGAAATGGCTCCAAGGTGATGCCTGGTTTCCAGAAACCAGAAATCACAGGTAGTGTTGTGCCCCTGTAGAGCATTAAATAACCCATGATGCAAAGGAAATAAAATCTGGTCCAATGTGAATTTCTTTGTCAATTTCTTGCTTATTTTTCTGTATGGGGGCATACCAGTGCACAAATATGATGTTGGGTTTTCCAAAACCGGAAATCAACATCCATAAATTCAACTGGATATACAGAGTTTAAGATAGGTCAAAAATACCATCACTGTATTTTTTTGGTGGTGTTTTTTCACTCAAGATTCCTTGGCTGAGTCATTTTTTTTTCTTAGTGGACTTAGACAATGTCAAAAAAAACCTCCACCTCATACCTCATCACTCACCAGCCCACCCACCTCTCCCCTCCACCTCACAACTACAAGCCATCCAACTCATCCCACTCACTCACCAGTCAACTTCCTTCCTCTTCCTCATCAAACCACCACCTTCACCCCACCAACCTCACCAAAACACCTGCCTCACCAAAATCACCAACAGCAACACCTCCCACCCCACTGCCATCAAGCACCAGTGAGTCCCCTGCCCTCATTCCCTCCACTCACTAAATCACACCTCCTTGCTTACCTCTCCCTTGCACTTCCCCCAGGTTGTCACTCAGCTCCCCCTCATCCCAATCCCATCCTACTGAAAAATATTTTGATTCCCTAAAGCTTCTCCCTCCTCCTCCTCCTTCTCCTCCTCCTCCCTCAGAAAGACAATTGCCCAATTGTTTGCAAATTTCAAGTGGTTTCAAATTGACTTGAATTTTTCAACATCTGACAAACCAATTAACCAGAAGACTGAGACCACCATTTGGACCAAAGACACTCCATCCAAACTTGAATCTAATACCAATCATCCCAATCCTGACCAAGTTGCACCTCCTCTGGATGAACCAGAGAACACTTCCAAATCAGTCTTGAAACCTCCTACACCTGATTGAATTGATGAGGATAAGCACATTGATGATAATCACTCTTCTCATCCCAACTCCAACCACCATCCTACCAAGATCCCCAAAAACCAATCATCTGATTCATTTTTCAACTTTGAACTGTATATTGTTGGCAAGAAGTATAACCCAGCAAACTATTGGTCAGTCTTGTAGTAGATACCTCACTCTTCATAAGAGCCCGTTCACCATCCATCCATGATCCGTGTGATAGTTTTTCATTCCCTTTTCCTGTTGGTTTCTTTCCTCCTCCCCTTTTTACCATCATCCATTTGGGAAAGAAAGCTGGAGTTTTCTTTTCCAAACCAAAAATGAAGGAAAGACTAAATATCATTTGTGAATCCCAAGAGACTGAAGATTGACTCAAACATTTCATTCTCCAACAAACCAATTGACCAGACAACTGAGACCACCATTTGAACCAAAGACACTCCATCCAAACTTGAATCTAGTATGAATAATCCCAATCCTGACCAAGCCACACCTCCTCCGGATGAACCAGAGAACCCTCCAAAATCCATCTCAAAACCTTCTACAACAAATAAAATCAATTTGGATAAGCACACTGATGATTTTAACTCTTCTCATCCCACCTTGGACCACCATCCTACAAAGATCCCCAAAAACAAATCACCCATTTCATCTTGAAAGTTTGAACTGTATATTGTCGGAAACAAGTATAACCCAGCAACATATTGGTCAGTCTTGTAGTAGTTAACTCACTCTTCATAAGAGCTAGTGCACCATCCATTCACAATCTTTGTGATCCTTCTCCTCCTCCACCTCTTCCTCTCCAACATGGGCAGGCCACTTGGTGATGCTTGCCTTTTTTTTCTTTATGCTGTGATTTTTTTGTTTTTTTTTTGAGGTTTTTTAGTATTTGCTTGCTCTTTGGATCAACCTAAGGTTTTTTCTTTTTTTTATCTCTGTTCATCCTGATGGTCCAATTACTAATGTTTTTTTAATTCTTTTTTTTTCCCCAGTGGTTTTTCTTTTCTTGGGCCCCTTTTTGTGAACTCCCAATTCTTCTCCAATCAAAAAAACCACCTGTATTAAAATGAAGATCCAATTGGGACATGGTGTTTCTGATATCAAAATATTCATTCAAACACCATGTGAGTGGCTTGACTATATTATTTTGCAAGTGATCATTTGAATACTGATGAAAATAAAGCTGATATCAAGACTCTCCCTTGAAGCTTAAAAGGAGACCATTCTTGATGTATTGTTGAGTTTTTTCCCCCTCATCTCACATCTTTCTTCAGAGAATGTTTGTTGATACATTTCACTATATTCACACAGTACCCAGGAAAAAGATGGTTTGCCGTTTTATTTTCATTTCTTATCCTTTCCCAGGGAATGATTTTCTGAGGAGAAGTTTAGGCAGGGATTTTATCCAGGATGGGTTCCCTGTATTGCTTCTCTTTTGAGGACATGGCCTGAATGTTGCGCAAGCACACTTTATTGTTCACATCATTATTCCTTGGGATGATCTTTCATTTCTCTCTTATGTCTGTTGGATGGGATTCCTGTTTGAGGGAGATTTTAAGCAGGGAGTTTATCCGGGACGGGCACCATGTGTTACCTTCCTGTGGATTACTGGCCTGAATGTTGCGCAAGCATTTCATGGTCCACCATGGCATCCCATACTTGGATTCAAGCTGATCATTTTTCCTGTGGATTTTAGAGACGTGGAATCCACTCCAAGGAGGCCCGGGAAGCGCGTAGGCAGAGTGAGCAAGCTATTGAAGCAAGTGGCTCTTGCCAACCAATCTCAAAACCCATGTTCAACATACTTACTCTTCCCGTCCTTCCTCCACGTCCAACTCAGAGCCAACATGTCCTCACCTGTACTTCTACCAGTCAGGATTGTTTTTTCAGCTCTGAAACTCAGAAGACGAAAATTGAGGCATTGGAAAATATCACTTGCTGCCCTGGTCTCAGCCTCTCCATCAAGCAACCTGACAAATTTCAAATGATCAGTTTTTTAGATGTGCACTCAATTGCAAAAAAAACAGGTTCCTTGAGCAGTTCAAACACTGTATTAACCCAGGCCCTCCAGTGGTTGTCCTCACCAACCACAAATGTGAACTTGTCTTGTTTTACAAATTCACCAAGTATCTGGACATGACACGCACAGAATATGATGAAATCAGAATCTTTACCACAACCATTTTCCAACTTGGATCTTTCTATGGAAATCAAAAAAATGCCTCTTTTCTTGGTGGTATTATGAAAGCACTTGGTTGGCGTAAGGGGTATGATGAAGTGGAAAAATTTGGCAAGCAATTATGTTATTGAATTATTTGATTACAATTAATAATAATTTAAATTCAATTAATTTGATTAGTAATATATAAGCCTTTTACATGAAAGACTCTTACATCAGAAAGATACAAACAGTGGAAGGCTCTCCTGAACAAGATGCCTTTTTTTAAACAAATCATTTCCAAAAGATACAAAGGCTGACCCCTGGAATCTTTTCACATGCAATCAAGCAGATGAAAAAGGCCAAAATTCCTGTTTTTGGCGCCCAAAAATGCGGATACCCCCAGGAAACTGAGCCTTTTTCTGGAAACATCACTGCCACCTGGAGGCAGTTTTACAATCAAGCTCATATTGATGATGATTTCAATGCTTTCACCTTTGGTGGCTTTTGTGATATCCATGAGGCAACCAGTGAACCAGCTCACTCCAGTCAAGGCTTTGACATCAAAAAATGCCAGTTTGTTCTTCAAGTTATTTCTATGTTCATTGAGTTTGACAAGCATGATGGATGGATTGATCTCTTTTGGAATTTCAACCTATTATTCAATCAAACTTTTTAATCCAATTGACTGGCAGGAAGTCCATTAGCCAGACTTGGTATTCCAATGCAAATTGCTCAGATAATTTACAATTGGTGTTTGGCTGCAATGAAAGACAATGAGGTGATCACTTGCGTATCATCTGCACACCATGCAGAATTAAGAACTAAGTTACCACATTGTATGTAATTACATTGATCTGCTGAGTAAAACTCCTGCTTCATACTATATCTGGTCTCTGTACTCTTTATTTATTTTATTAATGTTCTTTATGCAATATACACCTGATACCATCAAAAAATGAATATAATCTAATAGAAATTGTTGCAGGCTATTCAAGGCCCTGTCATCAGTTCCTTCATCACATTTTTCAATATCAAATACAGCCATAATATTATTCCTCATCATATATTTTCTGTGTAGAAACACAATGGCTTGATTGATGTTGGGGTACTCTTATGATCCACAAGCACCATTATATAAATAGCATCTTTCCCTGTTGTTTCCCCCCCTCATCAATCTACTCAATTGTTCCTCACTACACCACTGTTTCATCCCCAGCTCCTACATCCTACTTTCCATTCTTATCATTCTCATTTAAAATTATATACCTGATCATTGTTAAAAGTTGATCTTCTTTCCATTCCCTTGGGAATGATACTCCTGCACCCATTGCATCAACAGAAAATACAACTTCCCACGCCAATACCCAAACTATACCTGATAGCTTGGAGCCTGCAGCAACAGATGCCCCCACCTGCCCCTAGCTCAAACCGGCTTAAACCCCCCACTTGGAAAAAAGTTTTTGGGGACAAAGAAAATGCTTCCAAACCACTCCCATACCCTCCTCAATCTTAGATTGGTGGATTCCTCAAAAATTCAGAAGTCTCTCTGATATCACGCCAGGAATTCCTCTCCAGTAACAAAAAAAAATGTCAAAAATTGGAAAAAATTGCAAATGACAAAACAGCCACCCGCTCTCTTTGTGATATTGCTTGTCAAGGAATTGAATCCTTTGAAAAATATGATTCCAGTAATTCATTCCCACTAAACTTCACTCTTGACCCCTGTTGACCATTGTTTTTGGTATCAGTTGTATCAAAAAGTGAAGAATTACCTGAAGAAGAAGAGATCAGAATTGGTAGTTGCCACCTCCTCAAAAAGCAATCTGCCTCTCACTCATCCTCCAACAGACCTTCCAAAAAAAGCATGTATTTGTTCAAGAAAGTGATGAGGAAGAAGATGAAATCAACATGTCTGCACCACCCAATACAGAAAAACCAGATGATTCTGCTGCAATCCCCAAAAATGAAACTGGAATCAATACAGCTGGGGAGAAAATCTCACATATTGGCTCCTTTTCACAAACACCTGCTCAATCAACTCAAAATCTCCAGCTCTCTCAGAGGATTCAAAACCCAGCTCCTGGTAAGGAACATTTATATATTTATTATTGATTGATAGGAAAACTAATGTTTAAATTATTTTCATTTCATTCGAGATGGGATTCCTTGTGTCAAAAAGTATAAAGCAGAAGCTCAGCTTATTCTCAAATTATTCTCTACCTCCCTCACCCTTTCAGCATACGATTTGGCGGTTTCATCCACAATTCATCTCTTTGAGGCTTGATTGAAACACATCAAACCCTTGGACTCATACCCCTCAACTCTGAGCCAGTCCATCAGGTTTAAAACATGTGCCACTGCTTTGAAGCAGTGGTTCAAGCAGTTTGAAAATAGTGGTAAATCAATCCAAATGTTGGCATGTTTTTTTCAGGGCTGAACTGATTTTTTTCTGCCTTCAGATTCCAACCCGTTCAAAGCTCAAGTCAATGAGCCCTATCACTCCCCAGAAATCATAAACATCCCCTCCACACCAATTAACCTCCCAAAAAACAACACTTGTTCCCTTGAGGATTGGATCCAATTACTTTTTTTCCTACTGAGCACTGAAAATGCAACTGGGCCCGCATCTGGTTCCAGTCAATTTCATCGGTTTCTCAAGAAATCACTCCTTCCCCTGAATTTGAGAATCCAGTTGATCCAGAGGATGAAATTTCAGGGGAAATATTCAAAATTCAGGACTTCATCAATTGCATCAAATCTCTGCAAAGCAAACCAGTAATCACACAGTCTTGAGAAAACAATCCATAAAATATGCCTTCAAGCAACTTCAAAGCAATAGATAATGTGGTAGATGGCATTTATTATATGCTCATAGCTTTCTCCATTCTTTGGGAAAAACATAAAATCAACAGGGAAACAACCACTATTTCTAAATATACTCCTGCTTTTTCCAAAATTCCTCAACAATTCACCAAACTTTCTGCCTATCACCTTCTAGCAGAATATCTAGTTTCTGGAATAGGTGGTTTCCTTCTTATTCCAGATGATCAGAAGAGTTTCAAAGTCACCAATTTGCTCCAGCTTATATTGTTAATCTCTAAAATAAATCAGCTAGAGCCAATATATATAACTGAAAAAATATGGAAAAGAACCAATTCATATGATTTATCTCTGATTCAACAATCTTTCTTTGATTATAAAGCCTTCTCTTGGCCTTGGAATTCACAAATTTCTCTTGCTAAATTTCTTGTACTTGATTTCAGTGATTATTGGCTTTAATCTGTTAATACTGAAGAGAATTTTGTATTTAGTATTCCACGTAGCCCATGTTGGATCAATTACACTACAGTAATATGATTTATTGGCCTTCATAATTCTCCTCCCAATTATCATGAACATTTTAATTATCTATAAATATAAAAAGATTGAAAAACCTCACACGCCTAACCTGGAATTGAGGTCCTCTGGCTTCTGTTCATTTACCAACGTTTTTATGCACCTCTTTCATTGACGCTGGGCAAAGTCAATATATACTGAACCGGGAAAATGCCGTGCCTCCCCCAATTTGGGGACAATTATACACTTGTTAAAATATAAAAAAATATTGATTCCTTTGTGCTGGAAATGGAATTCAATGAAAAAAATTGATTATCCTTAATCAGCAATCCACACCTAAAAATTCTACAAAAGTATTTCTCTTGGGGTAATGAATTATGGAAAACAAAAAAACCTATGTAAAAAATTTTTCATTATAAGTAATGAAATGAAAAACCTCATGATAAGCCTTCAAATTTTTCATGATAATCCTTGGAATTTTTCATGATAATCCTCTATTGCTTCATGATATGGAATCAACTGCTTCATAATAAGCCATCAATTGCTTCATGATAATCCATCAATTTTTTTATGATAAGTGAAGAAAATATTTCTTCAAATTTCCTGAAACATGTCTCATGGAATCAGTTTAAATGTTTCAAGATAAGCACTAATTTTTTTCATCTTAATAAGCCACATGACCCACCAAGAGGAGCAATAAAAAATTACCTACAACCTATTTCACAGGAGTTTTTGCATATAAAGAGAAACTTTTCTCCTCCATCATCAATTCTTCCACTCATCAAGAAATTGGACCAAAATGGACCCCAAAATATTCAACTTATTGTTTGCATGTGTATAAATTGCTTGAGAAAAACTCATATGACTCCCAATGGGATAAAGAAAGGCATAGCATTTACCCATTCTGGATATTCTAAGCGTCAAAAATTCACCACAACTTTTTTTTCCACTCAAGTTTCTCCATAAGCACTAGTTGCTCCACAAGAACTTTCCCCAAAATCACCAAAAACCTATAGGTATCCATTAGATAATAACAAAGCAAACATGGCCCAATCTCAAGATGATATCACTTCAATTTCACCTGCAGCTTGTATTCCCATATTTGACACACAAGAATTTTTCCTATTACCCTGGATACAAAACCAATGCCATTTCATCCTTCCAATGGTGATCACAGCCATCATGAATGTGCATCATCAACTCAGTACAGAGGCATCAAGGTTTCTGCTTTGTGCTTTCAATATTCAAAATACAACAATTTTCCAAAATACTTCTCAAAACCATCAGTCCAATAACAGCTCAAATATTCTCCTCAGCATTTTGACCATCTTCAAGCATCTCAACCTGGATGCTTCAGTGTAGATATATGTCTGTTTTCCAGAGTTCTTCTACTTGGTTTACCAAGAAAAAAATTTCACAGACCCCAATATCAAATGCAAGAAACATTTAAAAAGATTTGACCAGGGTCCACCTTGCTCATCCACCTTGCGATCTATGAAGACTTCCATGAACTCCATGCCTAGCAGAAAAAATTTAAAAGAATCAAAATTCTCTGAAAGAAAAAATTTCATTTACCAAAAATTTCAACAATGGCTCGCAAGATTTTTGAACCATCCAGGACTTGAGGAAGAGCTGCTCAAACATCTCCAAAACAAACCCTCTGAGATAATGAAAGATATCTGGGATGGGATTGTTTGGAAAAGATTCAAGGGCCCAAATGAAAGTTCCCCCTTTTTTTTCTAAGCCTGGGAGCTTGGCATTCACCCTATATTTTGACTGGTTTAATGCTTTTTGAAAGTCTAATTTCCATGCCTCTCTTGGAAACATTGCCATGGTATTCCTGAATTTTCCACATGAAATATGTCTGAAAGAAGAAAACATTTATCTGGTAGGAATCATACCAGGCCCCAAAGAGCCTACTGGTCCTCAACTGAATCATATACTCACCCGCCTATCCAGAGAACTTTGGGAACTTTGGAATGGTGTTGACTTCTGAGAGACCTATAATAATCCTTCAGGAGTTACCATCAGAGATGCTATACTCACTGTCATAGCAGATGTTGTGGCAATGCGCAAGATCATAGGATTTACCAGCCATTCAGAAAAAAATTTTTTCAACTTCTGTACCATTGAGAAGTCTGAGATAAATGACATTGAGACTTTCAATTGGGCCCCAAGAAATTTATCAGAGCACAAAATTCAAGTAAATTCATGGCTACATGCAACTGAATCCCACATAGATCGTCTCTTCAAAGAGAATGGTGTCTGTTACTCAATATTGGAAGAACTCCCTTATTGGGATTCCAAAAAAATGGTCAATCTTGACATGTTGCACAATATTATTTTTTGAGCCTTGAAATATCATTCTGTTACCAAATTAGACCCTCAAGAATCCTCTAGGGAAAAAATACAGAAAAAAGCTCCAGACTCATCACATTAGCGATAAAATGATGATGAAGATGAAAGTGGAGACAATGAAGATCCCAGCAAAAAGAAAATTGATTCTAGATAATTGTGTTGCTTGAAGAGAGATGCCCAGCAAGATATTCAAAATATAAAAAAATCCAAAGGCAAAGGGAGAGAACAAACTCTGGCTCTAACTAATGAAGAATTCATGGGGGAATCTTCTTCATTCTCTGACTTAGATTATGTACCTATTTCATTTTTGGATCCAAGAACTAGTGATATCCCAGAGCAAAGCCCTCCAATTTTATCAAAATTTAAGTTTGATTCTGTTCTGCTGAAAAATCTTCAACAAGTAATCAAGATTACTCTAATCCCATATGAATGGACAAGAGTAACAAAAAACCTTGGAGCAGCAAGTCCTGGAAGTCTCAACGCTGCAGAGTGGTCTCTTCTTCATAAATTCTACATTCCCAATTTCATCATTGCCATGCCATTTGAAGAATGTCCATTCCCAATAACAGTTGTTGTAAATACCTTCCATTTAGTTACCTGCTTCAACATTGCCACTAGTTGTAATACCAGCTCCAAACATGGTTCTTATTTAACCAGGCACTGGGCAAAATATTTCCAACTTTTTAGGAAGCTCTTTCCAGAGAAAATTCAAGAGCCAAATCATCATCTTGCATCCCATACACCTGAGCTTTTACAAAGGTGGGGGCCTGGCCCCACATGTGCTACATGGGCTTATGAGTGCTTGAATGGGATATTTTCCAAGTTCAAAAGCAACAATGTCTTGGGTGTTTGAATTCCTTTCAATCAAAGATACACAGAATACAACAATGCTGACTATGATTTACATTAAACTCAGATGAAGTACCACTTACAATAGTTCAAAGGCTCTTCAGACTTTCAAATATATAGTCCCCAATCAACTCACCAGGTGCACCACCAGAGATAAATGAACTTTCAAGAATTCTGGAATCATCCACCAGTTCAAATTCAATCCATGCAAATCCAGAATCTTATTACAAATTCCTCAATTATCTTGGTAATTCCATCTCTGCTACAAATCGGCAAGATTTCAATCAAATAAATATTTCCAATGAACCAAACACTGTTACTCTCTCACCATGGTTGAACTATCAAAATCATCTCCATTGGAATAAAATGGCATTCTCCACAACAGAATCAAATTCTTGAAACAGTACTGTGTCATATAATCTGGGTAAAGTCTCCTTCTTGGGTCAGATAAAAACCATATTCAGTGTGGTGGATCCATATGGGAGAATACAAGGTTTCTTCTTGGAAGTTACTCCATTTCAAATTGAAAGGAATTTTTTATTTGATTGGAAGCATCTGAATTTTTAAAAAGTTAAACATGGGATTGAACAACAAATCATTTCTTGTGATGCCGTTGATGGCCAGTGTGCATATTTCTCTCAAAATGGAATGATACTAGTCACACAATTATATCTTCCTGAAAGTGAAATTTAAAAATTATGGAATATGCAAAGTGTTATGAATTGTTTCAATTCTTTTTCTTTGAATTATTTTTGGAGTGAATTCCAATTAAATGTATCAAGCATCATTACCTGTGGATAGAACAGAACTTTCATGAGAGAAGGAATTGTATGAATGATGAGGATAAATTTTTTTTAAAAAAGTCTTTTATTTCATTTCAGAAAATTAGGAGGGATTATCCTAATAGGTGTAAAAATGGAAACTTGTGGGAAATCATTGAGAAAGCAGGGGGAAATCAGGGGGAAATCAGGGATGAAAAAATTGGAAACCACTTGAAATGTGGGAGGAAGTAAAATAGAAAACTGGGAGAATACCAATTGAAATCATAATTAAGACAAAAAGAAAAGAAGTAGAAAGCTAGGATACCAAAAGGGGAAACAGAATGTAATGGAATCAGAAATAAATTTTAATAATTGGAGCAATTTTGAAGCAACTAATTGTAAACTGGGGGTAAGCTGTCTTTCCAAATGATGGAAACATTCTAGAAATCAATTGTATTCAACCATCTCATCCAAAGGATGTGATTTCACTGGCTGACCAGCTCCACCATATTTTTCCTGGTGGACCCTACTCTCCTAGCCTTGCTACAAACTATGACTTCAGCAGTAGCAAAACTATCTTAACCTCTAACAACCAGTACTTCCCACTCTGGAACCTTTAAAGCTCCATCAATGAACCCGCCAGACAAATTTGAAGGCAGCAACTCTACCCAGCTTGGCCCTTTTTTAAAAGCTTGTGAACTCATCTTTGCAAAAAATGAAGAAACTTTTTGTGTGGACAGAAGGAAAGTCTTGTTTTCTGTCTCCTACCTCTCTGGGAATGAAAGCCATTGGATCCATCCATATCTGTCTCATCTCTCCAATCAAGAGCCTTTATTCCTACTCTACTCCTGGCAACACTTCATGTAACAAGTTCATACTCTCTTTCGCAATCATCTGGAAGTAGCCAAAGCATGACAGGAACTTGTGAATTTTCAGATGAAGGACTCTTGATAGGCTTCAACCCACATTGCAGAATTTTGATCCCTTATGAATGAAGTTTCTAGGTGGGGTGATAGATTCTTCTATTTCCATTTTTTCCAAAGTATCCCCTCTTTAATTCTGGATCAACTAGCTGTCTATGATGGCTCTGTGGGCACCCTTCAATACCTCATGTATTTAGTGTTGTATTACAATACCAGTCACCAAAAAATAATTCAAGGAAAATTCTTCTCATCCAAGTCACTCCAAACAGAAAAACTCCCCCCCCCCCCCCATCCCAAGCCAATTCCTCTTGGTCTGAAAATGGCAAAGGTAAGGCTAAGAAGAAAGAAAAATCTGCGAAGAAGCAATCTTCCTCAACCAAACCTACCTTGGACTTAGGTCCTGATGGCAAGCTCAAGGCTGATGAAAAACAAAGAAGGGAGAAGTAGGAACTATGTATGTATTGTGGAGGGAAGAACAAGACAGAAAACTGTAAAAAGAAGCCTGTCTCCAATTGCTCCTCTAAACCCCACTCCTCCTCTACTCACAAGCCAAAAAAAAATTAGTTGGTTCTCCTGTTGTACTCCAGGATTATCACTCTACTGAAGTTAGGGTACAAAAGATAAAAAAATATTACTCTGAAAAACTTTCTAAAGGCTTATGTTTAATTTTCTTTCCCCAGGACTTCAGTTATAGTGTTTTGATTAATTCAGGTGCTACTCAATCTGTAATGGCTAATACTATGGCTCTAAAGTTTTCCTTGAAGTCTACTCCTTTGGGAAAACTTATTCCTCTCTTTAATTTCATTCCTGACAATTCACCCTCTCTGCTAATCACTCAAAAGGTAGCTTGGTAGATCTCACTTCCTTCCTTTCCTAGCTTTGAATGGGAATTCCTTTTAGTCAATGCACCATTCTCAGAAGACATCATCCTGGGAATCAACTTTCCTCATCACAGGAACCCTGAAGTGAAATGGAAGATGGGGCTGATCACCCCAAGACACCAGCCAACTGAAGACCCTTCTTCCACCTTTCTTTAAATGAACACAGCTAACCTACCTTAAAATTGTTCCTTTCCTGATCTTCCTTTGGAACTGCAGTCCATTGCATTCCCCCTCACTTCAGAACCTTTGTATCCTCAACAATTCCCCCAATCCCCATCAAGTTCAACAATATCTAACCTTTCTTGGATATTCACTGACCCCTTGAATATTTCTCTGGAGGAAGAATGTAGGGATTCATCCTTGCATATCTTGAAATTGGTTACTTCTTCTAAAATTTCTGTTACTCCCCACAAAAACACTTCAGCTCACTGGGATGATTTTGATATTGATGAGGACCCTGAAAAAATGAAAACTGTTTTAGAGAAAGTTCTTGCTGATTATCAATCCTTCTTAGATGTTTTCTCCAAGGTTAAATCAGATCAACTCCCTCCTCACTTTGCTTACAATCACTACATCAAACTGGGAGGAACTCTACCTCTACATCAAACTTGGAGGACCTCTACCTCTGGTTGAGCCAGTCTACTCTCTATCTCAAAGTGAAAAGTCTACCCTACAGGCCTACATTTCAAAGAATTTAGAGAAAGTTTTCATCCATTCCAGAACTTCAAGCACTGGGGAACCTGTTCTCTTTGTCAAAAAGCGGGATGGGGGTTTGTGGTCATGTGTTTATTATTGGAAAATTAATGCTTTCACCAGAAAGAATCAATATCCCCTTCCTCCAATTACATTCTGACTGACTGTCTCTTCAGGTTCTTCTATCTTCTCCAAAATTGACCTCAGAGGCGCTTACAAACTTTTGTGTATCAACAAGGAGGATGAAAATTTAACAGAATTCAGGTCTTAGTTTGGAAGCTATGAATACCTGGTTATGCCTTTCTGCCTGAGTAATGCCCCAGCTTCTTTTCAGAACCTTATCAATGACATCCTTGCTGATCTCCTCACAATTTATTTGGTAGTTTGCCTTGAAAATATCCTTGTTTTTTCTAAGAATTTTCAGTAACATATTTCACATGTGTGTCAAGTACTAACCAGACTCAGAAACCACAGGCTCTATTCAAAGGCCTCCTAATGCAACTTCCATGCACCTCCTGTGGACTACCTTTGTTATGGTATCTCAGAGGATGGTATCTCCATGGACAACAACAAATTCAACACCATTGTTTCCTGGCCAGTCCCCCAAAACAGAAAGGCCTTGCAGTCTTTCCTTGGTTTTGCTAACTTCTCTTGCAGGTTCATCATGAAATATTCCAAGCAGGTCTTCCACCTCACCTTTATTTCTGGAAACAGCTCCACTTTCTCACTCACTCCTGAAGCTTTGCAAAAATTTGAAAACATCAAGAAATCCTTCACCCAAGCTCCATTCCTTTGCCATTTTGATCACCTCCTGAGAGCTTATGTTGAAACTGATGCCAGTGACCATTCCCCGTGTGCTTTTCTGCACTAGGTGACTGCTGAAAATACTTAACATCCTATTGCCTTTGAAAGAAGAAAAATTACCAGTGCCAAACTGAACTATGAAATCAATGACAAAGAACTCCTTGCAATTTTTTTTGCCCTCCAGAAATGGTGTCCTTACCTCTTGAGCATTACTGATCCCTCCAAATTTTTTCCTGATCACTTTTCTCTGAATTATTTTATTTCTTCCAAGGTCCTCATCAGTAGACAAGCTTTTTGGGCAGATTTCCTCTCTGAATTTAATTTTCTGAGCACTTACAGGCCTGGAAAGCTTTCAAACATCCCAGATATCCTGTGACGTTGTGAAAACATGTATTCAGTGGGGGGAACACCATATTCTCAAATGAATCCTAGAAATTTTCAACAGCTTCTGAAACAAAATGAAGTTGAAGCTTCTAAACTCTTTTTTCTCTCTACCAATAAACTTGATAATCAACTGAGTGTATTGAAGTCTATTCAAAAAGCTGACAAGTTACTTCAAGCTATCATTAAAATATTGAAGAAGAATGAAGAAGTAGCTGATTATTCCTTTGACCCCTTTAGTGGCTTACTCCTGTTGCAGGGTAAAGTGGCCATACCTGACCAAGCTAACCATCTTCAATTAAAGATACTTCAACAACTTCATGAATCCCCTCTTGCAGGTCATCCTGGCCAAAAAAAGAACCTCAACCTCATGAAAAGGTCTTTCTCTTGGAATGGAATGTCAAACAATTTTAAGAACTATTTTTCAGCCTGCTACCTTTGCAACAGGAACGAGATTAGGAATTAAAATAAACCAGGAATACTCAAACCTCTTCCAATCCCTGATGGAGCCTGGATTTCTATCTCTATGGAATTCATTTCTCAACTTCCTTCTTCAAATTGATTTGAGTCTATCCTTGTTGCTGTGGACCATTTCTCTAAGATGGCCCTCTTCATCAAAACAACCAGTACACTGACTGCGGTAGAATTATATAACATGTTCATAAGCAATGTCTTCTCCAAGCATGGGCTTCCTGATGACATTATAAGTGACCAAGGCTCCTTATTCATTTCTTCTTTCCAGAAAACACTTTTTGAAAAATTAAAGATCCAAAGGAATCTCTCCGCAGCTTACCACCCTGAAACAGATGGGAAAAATGAAAGATTCAATCAATTATTAGAATAATATCTTCAAAAGTACATCATTTATCACCAGGACAGCTGGGATACTTGGCTCCCCTTGGCAGAATTCTCCTACAAAAACAGTGTTCACTCTTCTACCCAGCAATCACCTTCCTTCATCCTCTATGGAAGGCATCCTAGCTTTGACTTGTTGCATGTTTTGGACAACCAGACTGCTTGTAACTACTAAAACAACATTCAGAAGAACCAGATTCAACTATAGAAAGAGTTAAAAGAGTCTATGGATAATTATAAGAACCATGCTGACCTTAAAAAAAGATATTCCAAAAGGTATTACTCCTGGGAATAAATTCTGGTTATCTGTAAAGAATAAAAATACTAACAGACCTTCAAAGAAGCTCTCAGAGCTTTGGTTGTATCCTTTTCTTATTATTGAAAAAATAGGATCTCATGCTTTCAAACTCCAACTCCCTGGTCAATGGTCTTCCATCCACCCTGTCTTCCATGTTTCACTTCTCAAACCTTACTCCTCAGACCCAAATTCTCCTAGTCACCAACCACCTCCAGAACCAGTGGAAATTGACGGCCAAGAAGAATGGGAAGTGTCTCAAATCCTGGACTCCAAGATTATGTTTGGAAAACTCCTCTACTTATTCAAATGGAAAATTTTTTTAGAAAACTCTGAAAGAACCCTGTGAGAACCAGTCTCCAACCTCACCAACTGTTCAGCCCTTCTCCACAAATTCCCCTCTCTCTATCCATCCAAAGCCAAACCATCATAATCCCCATCATCACGTCCATTCTTATCTTGAACCATCACTCCATGAATTTCTCATCATCATTTCCATTCCCATCTCTCATCATTCATTAACCTATCACTCATCCTCAATCAATGAGTCCAACCATACGTCTATTTCATCTTGATTCAATAAAGAAAAAATAATAGATTCAAAAGAAAATTCTATCTACAACTCCTTTTCAATTCTAGCCACCAAGTCATCAACTTTAGTAACCCAAACACTAGGTATCTTTTTCTTCCTACTTTCATATTCCTCCCTATCCTTAGCAGTAGCTCCCATTTAATAAGTCACTCCAGATAAAGAAATAAATTCCTCTAACTCTTCTACCACTTCTTTCTTCATTTACTTCTTCCTCCCTTTTTGTTCCGCCTCTCCCCCACTATGCAAACCCCATCCAAAGACCATATTATTTCTGGAATCTTTTGAAAACCTTCCAAGTTTCTCTTCAATTGTCTTCAATTCCCCAAATTTATTGTCTTCAATGGCATCCATGGGTCCAACCACCTTTCCTCCAGAACAAGAAAAAAACTAAAATTTTACTTACTCATCCTCCTAAAATTACTCCTGATTCCATCCTCGGCCAAAATCCTTCCAACCAATTCTTCAATAGACCTTTGCCCAGGAGTTCCTTCTTTTAATTCTTCCACTTCCCTTTTATTCCCTTTCCTTCTCTCTATGACTTCCTATTCTTCATTTTCTTCTTCTTCTTCTTCTTCAATGTTCTCTTCCTCTTTGATTTCCTCCTCCTCATCAGGCTCTCCAGGAGTGTCTTCATCTTCTTCCCCTCCTCTTTTTCCTCATGTTTTACTTCAACATCTTTGACTTTGACAGGACTGGGGGTTGCTTTGACGGGTGGCCTTTCCACAATATGGATGTGTCAGCCTCCTGGATGCCAAGATCCTTGCTATCCCTTAGCTACCAGATTTGATAGAATAAATAATAAATATATTATTCAATAAATTCAGCAAAAATCCCTAAAATATTTGGATAAATCTTATTGTAAGGTTAATTGGTTTGGATTTGGTTTATTGTTACAAATAAATATAGATAAATTGATTATTAAATATTTTTATAGAAGGGCCACAATTATATTGGAGATCTTTGACACCTCTCTTCAGGGAATTCAGTATGAAAACACGTAGGCCTGGTTACTTTGGGCCCTTTAGTGTAAAGGATATTTTTCCCAAAGATAATATGTATACAAAATACACGGTGGAGTGGCAGGGATTTGTAACCAAGCTTCCACGACAGAGAAAGGATAATAAGACTCACTGTTATATTGTTAAATCCTTATGGTATCTGTTTGGGACGTGCACTGATGGGTTAAACCTGTATACTGGGGTTATAAGGTTGTTCAGCAGTTTAAATTGATAAAAAGAGGGTTGAGGATGGATATTATTGATCAGACTAAAGCCATAAATCACTTACTTATCTCTAATAAGTATTTGATTACCTTGGCACGGTGTCTGCATGTAAATATAACTATTTCTCTGGGTATAAATATCCTCTAAAGAGCTCTTTATTTATAGCTTTTGGAGTCTCAATATTGTCCTTCTGAGGGGTACAGGGACTCAAAGGGACGGACACTGGGGATAGAAGGTTAACCAGTGGTATCCTGTCACGCTTTCTTGGTGCTGTAACACGGGTAGCATCTAATTCCACAGGGTATGGGAATTATTCTACTTTATAATTGATGTTTGGACGTGTGAATAACACTAATCTGTCCTTTTTAATTGATTATCCTTAGTAAATGTTCCCAGGAAGTTAATAATTATTTTAATAGACATTCCTACGGGTATTCTGATGTCAGTTGAGTTCTCATTATGTATTAAATAATTTGAGTAAAGTCATGATATTGATTTTACTCCTTATTTTCAAAATTCAGTTGATTTACTAAAATAATTACTTAAAAATGTAAGTCATGGGTATTCATGTAATATTTTTTTTCCATCATAAGTTTTCCTAGTATTTCAAGAAAATGTTGATGTCTAAAAATTCTCATAATAGTATATTAAAGTATTTTAATATATTTTTAGAAGTAGTCATTATCTTATTTTCGACATTTTTGGTACTTTGAATTATATTTAATCAAAATATGTATAAAGGTTATTTAAGTAGTTTTATATATATTTTTATGTATTTTTGGACTATCTACTATCCACGGGAACATTTATTACATATTTAGAATTTTCCTATGTAGGTTGTAGCATTTTTACGCGGTACCTAGATTTCTCAGGCCACCTGTCACTTTGTCAACCCGCAGTCCCACAGCTGCGTACTTGTCAGAGGCCCGGAGCTGCGTACACGGCTTTGACAGAGTGACAGAGCTGTAGCTCAGCCGCGCGCAGGTGCATTGGCTGCCGCAGCTGCGTGCGGGAATTGTGACAGAACACATTTCCATCTGTAACTCCTAAAATATACACAACACCTCAATTCTGACTGAATTTTAGGTGTGAAACCCATACGTGACAATACATGTGAAATATTTAATTGGCCAAAAAGTTCAATAGTTGTGCCGTGGTATTTTGGTCTTTCTTTTCCTTAATTATTTCAAAATATAAGGAGTTGGATTTCAAGGGTGGGGTCAGTGAGTGCCCCCTACCTAACTTTGGGTGGAGAATCCATTTTTGCAATAATATTTATGTTTTTCCTTCTCCTTCTTAGGTTAATTTTATTATTATTATTTTTATGTTATTTCTGTTACTTTTGCAGCTTTCTCTGCAATAGTAGCAAGCTGACAGGACACCTGTCAAATTTTGAACTTTTATTTCTCTTTGAAGCCTGTCAAATTTTGAACTTTTATTTCTCTTTAAAGCTTCAACACTTCTTTGAATCCCTTGCTGCTGCTCCAACCATGCTTTGACCATTCTTTGACAAGGTTTTCCAGCTTTGACTACATTTTTTCAAAATTTGGCCAGTTTAGCCCTTGATTGTCAAAATTTGACCAATTTTATTTGTCCTTTTCAAACTTCACCAGTTTGAATGGCACTTCATCCTGCTTCAACCTCTTCAACTGTGGTTTGATGGGCCTTCTATGCCTTCAGGCTCTGTGATTGAACAGATTGAAGACAAATAAGGTGTTCTCCAGCTGTTTTCCAGAAATTTCAAACTTAAAAATCCTTCTTTGAAGTCCCATTCAGGGCCAACTGGCCTTTCTTCCTCAGCTCTCATCTTCTTTTTTCCATGCGCTTCATCTTGTCCTTCAAAACCTCCACTAGAAACAATCAAGAGAAACCCTTCATAAGAAGAAATCCTTCATCAAAAGAAGATGGAGGATACAACGCTCACCACCTGATGGACCTACCCTGCTGTAAACTCCCAGGACACACTTGAGCTGTCAGGTGCTTCCTTCACTTCAAAATTGCCTCCTACATCTTCCTTCACCCATACAACTGGTCCAATCACCTCCCTTCCAACTTCTGTGGTCCCATAACAGGGCCTCTGGTATCTTCTGCAGTATTGAAACTTGCAAGAATTGGGGGTGATGCTGGTGATGCATATCTTCTCTGTTTCAAGACATCTGGAGCAAGGAGGGTATTATTGGCTGACAGGATGGTAGCCATTGGTGATTTTGTGGTTGAATGAAAGATTGGATGATCTGTTGTAGGGTGAAAGGGATGGACAGCTGTTGGGTGGGGATGGTGATTGATAAGGTAGGGGGAAATAAAAATCAGTCATGGTGATAAACTCAATCTACTTCTCACCTTCTTTTATGGGCATCAGGAGATACCCCTTCCTCTTCTAGGGGGGAGGTACTTTCATGAACACAACTTGTCCCAGTATCCTCAGACATACTCAACCCTCAGCCAACCTCAGTCCTCATTACAATCCACCTTCTACCCCTGGTTCTACATGCAGCACCTCCTGAAGTATCCTCCTGCATGCCCTGCTGGTCCTAGTCAACTTTTGCAGGCCTCTCTCCCCTCTTTATGGCTTTGTGTATCCTCATCTCTCCTTCAACTCTATCTGGTATGAGAAGTACATACTGTACACCCATAGTACATACTCCTGGCTGGAAAACTCATAATCCAGTTCAGTACATGCCACACCTTTCTGGACAGGTCTATTTCCCAATCTGTCAATCCACTGCCTCAAGACCAGTTGGTGTCACAGGGGCTGCTGACATGAAATCAGGGCTTGGCACAGGGGGGACTCTACTCTCAGTAGGCTGGGGGGAAAGAATACTGTAAGGGGGCTACAAGGAGCAGAGTAGGACTGAATTGAAAATAAGTTTCTGATGACACTTTCTGGGATGCATTCCTAGTAAGAAGTAGTAAACTTATTTCTTGGGGAACAATCAGGAAGAAGGAAGAGGAGGCCAGCTTAAATATACAAGAGGTTTGGGACTACAACAGGGGTACAAGTGATTGGGGCTCAGACTAGATATGTGATGTCATGGGAACAGTCTAGGTAACGGAGAGGGCTGATCAGGTATGCTACTACATTGGGATAGGCTGCTTATTACATTGGGGCTAGGCTAAAGGTCTGGCTTTCTAAGTTGGGAATGTATAGGGCAAGGATGTAGTGTACATGAATTTCATGACACTATGTACTAAGTAGAGAGAGTATGTAATTTAATCTGTAAGAGGATGTGCATAAGGATTCCCAAAGGATAACCCATTACAGAGTATGTTTTATACAGAGTTAATAAGGTTGGAGTATGTGCAGACCTGGGAGATTAAGTATGTGCAAGCCTATGGAGTCTTTCTGCATAATGTATGAGCTTAGACTATATGTAGATATGTACTGCATGAAGATCCTGAGGTATATAGTTACTGGAGACATATTGATAGAAGTCTCCTGAGCCTTGAGGTTGAAGTTCCTTGGAAAGTAGATCAGGCCTGAGTGTTAGATTGGGTTTTCTGAGGTTAGGCTGAGTTATGTGTCAGTATAAAAATTGGTCAACATGTAGTACCATGGAGCATCCCAGACCCAGCACCAGTCATCCCTCCTCAAGTCATCCTCTCAGTTCTCACATAAACTGGCCTCTATTCCCTTCCTGGACTAATTCCCTTCAAGATATTAGTATAGTATTTATTATTGGTTAGTCCCTCTTCCAATAGGTTTCATGTCAGCGCAAGGAAAGCCAACCAGCCTACCTTACTCATCTCACCTATTGCTTTGGTGTTACTCTTATAGGATTCATTCATCAATCTCCTTATGAGCCTTACTCCTGTACTCTGCTCATCATCATTGTCATTACTCTATGCCTCTTCCTCATTGCAATTGATCTCATTTCTCTATCTTGAGTTCTTTGAGCAGTAGTGCCTGTGCATACAGCCCCTTGCATTCCAGGGGCAGTTGTGACAGCAAGAAATTCAAAACCACTGTTAGTCTTGTTAATACTTTAAAAGATTTGAAGTAATACTAAATTACCCTGCAAGGACTGCCAGAAACCTATTTGCTAAATTATTTATATAATCCCACAGGAGCCTCTACAAAGATATTTTCATGGACAAAAACAAAGTCAAGACCATGCTTTCCTTGCAAACTCCTCAAAACAGATTAGACATACAGTCTTTTCTTGGTTTTTCTAATTTCTTTTGCAGTTTTATAAAGAACTACTCCAAAGAGGCCTCCCCCCTGACTTTGATTTCTGGAAACAGCTCCCCTATCCTCCTCACTCCTGAAGCCTTGAAACAATTTGAAAACATCAAGCAATCCTTCACACAAGCTCCAGTCATTCTCCATTTTGATCACCTTCTGAGAAAATATGTTGAAACTGATGCCAGTGATTATGCTTTAGTTGATGTCCTGCACCAGTTTACTGCTGATAACACTAAACATCCTATTGCCTTTGAGAGAAGAAGAATGTCCAGTTCTGAGCTCAACTGTGAAATTTATGATAAAGAACTTTTTAAAATTTTTTCTTCTCTACAGCAATGGTGTGCTTAACTCTTAGGCATTACTGACCCTTTTAAGGTTTTTACTGATCATTCTTCTTTGAAGTGTTTTATGCCTTCCAAGTTTCTCACCAGGAGAAAATCTTGTTGGGAAGAATTTCTCTCTGGATTCAATTTTTTGATCACTTACAGGCCTGGACAATATTAAACCATCTCAGTTATCCTGTCAGGTTTGGACAATGTGTATCTAGTGGGGAGAACACCATATTCTGAAAATAATCTTGGAAGTTGTCAACAACTTCTAAAACAAAATGAAGTTGAAGCTTCTAAAATATTTTTAATTTCTACTAAAATAGTTCATGATCAACTGATTGAATTTATATATGGTCACCAAGCTGAAAAGTTACTTCAAGTTATCATCAAACAATTGAAAAAGAATGAGGAAGTAGCCAATTATTCCTGAGACCCCTTTAGTGGCTTACTCCTGTTTCAGGGTAAAGTGGTCATACCTGACCAAGCTAACCATCTCAAATTGCAGATCCTTCTTCATCAACACCATGACTCTCCCCTAGCAGGTCATCCTGGTCAACAAAGTACTCTCAACCTTATCAAAACATCTTTTTCCTGGAATGGAATGTCAAAAGATGTCAAGAACTATGCTTCAGCCTGCTACCAAGTACTCACAACTTGATCAAAATATCTTTTTCCTGGAATGGAATGTCACCAGATGTCAAGAACTATGCTTCAGCCTGCTACCTTTGCAACAGGAATAAGACAAGGCATGAAAATAAACTTGGACTACTCAAACCTTTTCCAATTCCTGATGGCCTCTGGACTTCTTTCTCTATGTACTTCATTTCTTGAATTCCTCTCTCTAATTGATTTAATTCTATCTTTTTTTTTTGTGGACTGTTTCCCCAATATGGCCCTCTTCATCAAAACAACCGCTGTGGTGACCAATTGGGGATACCTCATAAAAAGGGCAAATTTTAGAATTTTTTTTATATATATAATCTTTCATCTATCTATCAAAAAAATATAATATAATATAATATAATATAATATAATATAATATAATATAATATAATATAATATAATATAATATAATATAATATAATATAATATAATATAATATAATATAATATAATATAATATAATATAATATAATATAATATAATATAATATAATATAATATAATATAATATAATATAATATAATATAATATAATATAATATAATATAATATAATATAATATAATATAATATAATATAATATAATATAATATAATATAATATAATATAATATAATATAATATAATATAATATAATATAATATAATATAATATAATATAATATAATATAATATAATATAATATAATATAATATAATATAATATAATATAATATAATATAATATAATATAATATAATATAATATAATATAATATAATATAATATAATATAATATAATATAATATAATATAATATAATATAATATAATATAATATAATATAATATAATATAATATAATATAATATAATATAATATAATATAATATAATATAATATAATATAATATAATATAATATAATATAATATAATATAATATAATATAATATAATATAATATAATATAATATAATATAATATACAAAATATAATATAATATAATATAATATAATATAATATAATATAATATAATATAATATAATATAATATAATATAATATAATATAATATAATATAATATAATATAATATAATATAATATAATATAATATAATATAATATAATATAATATAATATAATATAATATAATATAATATAATATAATATAATATAATATAATAAACTATAATATAATATACTATAATATAATATAATATTATATAAGATAATATAATATAAGATAATATAATATAAGATAATATAATATAAGATAATATAATATAATATAATAAAATAAAAAATAAACAATTCTCTTGGTGTTGGTATGGCAACCCTCCTATCTTCTGTTTATCCAACTTCTCCCTACCTAGCCGTCTAGGAAGGGTCCCTGGGGTGTTCAAGTCCCCCAACTACAAACCAGTCTGGCATCATCACCTTGCTTCAGGGTCATCACCTCCCTTCATCAACCATTGACCTCAACTCAATCTTATCATCCTAACCAATCCATTGTTCTTTGCCCCCATCCAATCTTCCCTTGTTTGTCCACCTTGCTTTGATCTCCCCCTCCAACCAGCTCCAAGGCTCCCTCACCAACTTTGATCCCCCATCTCATCTGGATCACCCTCACCATTGCAACTCACTTGCCTTGCTGTCACCTCTTGATCATCTGTTGGTTGCTGTTGCGCGCGCGGCTCATCCCATTTCCCCCCAACAAACAGCTCTTTGGCCATTGCAACTGCTCTTGTTTCTCCTCCTGCTGTCACAGCTGCTCAAGCTCATCCAACGTTAATTGTCAGCATCAGGCCCTATTTTTTTCGCCTTCTGTCTTTTTCTTTTTTTTTCTACTTTTTTTTTTTCAAATTATGATCATGTCATTGCAATTTTGTTTATTTTTTTCATCATTTCATTTCTATCAATAAGAATAA